>CM061045.1:100568516-100939509 GCA_030762985.1 Adelphocoris suturalis | reverse complement strand
TCTTCAAAAATTCGCTCATGGAGTCATGCTGCATGGACTTTTTTTCGTTTGTTAACTGGCCAATTATGACATTTCACGCTACTTCTTAATTTACTCTTTTCCACTATGGAATTTTTCAAGATCATTTAAAATTTGTCAACGATCTATACATGCATGATACTTAAACAAGGAAGCTATGTGCCACACCCAACTTGGCGGACTTTTTTATTTTATTTTATGCCAAATGTTCGCCTCAATCAGGGGTTTCAATCACCGTGAGGGCACGTCCTGAAAATGGGGGAGGAATAGTTTCGTCTCGACTCCACAACTGTCGCCTGCTCCGTTTGTGCCGTTTTCTCTCCGCCGTTACCCTCCTTTAGATCCTCCAGCTATAATATAAAGGAGTCGTAAAAAAAAGAGAAGTTTTATTACACCCGATGAATGTTTCAGTAACACAAGTTTATTAACTCTTCGGTGCTCGAATAATTCCAGATGAAAGGAGCTTGAAGTGACTCTTCGATTTTTCAAAAGAAAATCGTCGTATTAGCAAATTGTCATAGTTGAAATGTGTTTTTCAATTCTATTTTACTGTTTTCGGTAATTTTTGTAAGTTGCTAGGACTAGGGATTCTGGTTTCTAATGCGATTGGCCTGGATATCTTAATTTCTATGAGAGAGCGCGTTATTTTGAACGGGAAACCAAAGAATTTCACTCATATTCCCGGAAGCATTGTTTTCACTTTACGAAAAGGGAAAAACGTCTTCCAAGTTGGGTGGGCAGTATAGCTTTCTCACATACTGTATGGACATATAGAATTAGTTGAAGAACACAGAATGAGTCGAGACGAAGCTAAATATAACAGTATTTATTTATTGTTTTTAGCGCATTTTCTTTTGAAAAAGGAAAAATGAGCTAGGTATTGCGTTCACTTTGTCCGTTGATGTAAGTATGCATGTCCTCTTAAAATCGTTTTAAATGCCACTTGGGTCATTCTCATTTCATTTGCCGTTTTTATGTCCCCGACGACGAATTCTCACAATTCTTGACCAAAACTAGTGATTTTGGGGAAAAAAGGTAGTATAAGTTGGGAGATCAACGAAGTAATAATTTGACTGCCCGAAATCCCCTTTAACCAATACACAGTGATGACGAATGAAACCTGAAATCCTGGAAACTCATGAGTGTTACTGTCCCCTCCTACCTAACACCTAAGTAGAAGTTAGGTAGTTACGAAACAATGACAATCTAGAACTGGCCAGGGTTACTAGCTGCAGTAAGTTGGTTCCTCTTTATTTAGAGTAAGGATTTACAATTTTAAGATTTTTCCCAACCCGTGAAAAACTAGTTTTTCAGTCAGTCCCCCATATCTCTTCTCAATGGGACCTCAGGAGTGTTATCATTTTTGCGATCTGATGGAAAATGGCGGGAAACAGTCAGATGTGAAGGTTATATTGTCCAATTGAAGATGTGAGACTGTAGTGGAGTGCTTGGAGTTGCAGCAGTTTTTACAGCGAAATAAGCCTAAAAACATGTTGAGTATTTTTATTTTCAATCATGAGTGTTACACAAATTACGAGTGTTGTTGGTGCTTAAACAAAATAATCCTATATCAACAACCATACTGCTTGGTGACAGGTTTCAAACAGTAGCCATCCCCGAGTTTTGTCACTTCATCATCCTGTGACCAAGGATGGGTAACACTCCTGATATTACGGTAACACTAATAGGGTAACACTCCTGAGATTTAAGCTCAATTACACTGCCTTCAACATGAATTCCGTGAAATCTGAATATTACGTTTGAACGTGATTCTTTTGTACTTACTTGAGCCCCGACAACAATTTTGCCAAATCATCCATTTTACAGAAATCAATTTTTGAAATCTGGTAACACTTATGAGTTGAATATCCTATTTTTTAATTAAAAAAACATATAAAATACATCAATGAAAAACTCACTGTTCATCAATTCGTTCGTTCTTATGTTTAGTTAAACTCTTAGGCATTTTGGAGGAAATAACTTATTTAACTCAAAAGATCAATTGGGAGCAAGAAACAATGTATTGGGCTCGATTTCATCTGCAATGTACAATGAGTAGTATTTGCTGATCTAACCTCATTTTCGAGCACTTTCATACTTCACGTCACTGAGGTTCTCAAACGCCCCAAAGCGGCAAATGAAATGAGAATGAACCTCATAATTTTCATTCAAATCGGATGAAAACTGTGGAAAATAAGCTTGTTACGAGGATTTGTGGACACACGACAGACGCGACAGATATTATCACTCCGGATTCGCGTCATCATTCCCCCTATGAGAACACCCGTGTGTGCCGAGTACCTTGTTACACGCCTACTGAGCTATCTCGTGAATGATGAATGTAGAAATTTTGTGAGAGATATCGGTTAAATGAAAATTTATGACGTCCACATATTCTCACCCAATGAATTATCCTCGGTGATTTGCATAGGCAATAGAAACTGAGGAGTATATCCGCTTCACAGAATATCCACTTTATATGATACAAAAAAGAATATTAAAATTAACATTTAAACTACCATTAACTTACCCTACAGAAAACTTATTCCAAAAATGTCAAGTTTTAAGCATTTACCAGCTATATGCTAAAAACCTAATTATGTATGCATGTAAAAGGAAATCCATTTTATCCCAAAATATAAGGTACACTAGGGGACTACCCCACAGAATACATATCCCACTTGTAAAGAAGACCTTCACAACGTCAGCCCCATTTTATAAAATATGTATTGTTATTAACAATTTCTTCAATTTCTACCAAAATCAGCACAATTACAAATTAAACCTACATATCATATCTAAAAACATTAATCGCCACTTCTTGAATATGAGAGAAGACCTATTTCACTCTAAACTAATTACTTCCTATTATACCACATATAACTCAATCTACTTCTCCACCTGAACCACTTATTTAAGAACTAATACACCACAAGGAATGAGGAATAAAAAACATTTAAACTACTTACGGCTAGCCAAGAACGGACCGCACACTAGCTATGCTACGCGGTTACGTCCACAATTAAGTTAAATCGAAATTGATGATGCTATATTATAATTATCAAACGTGTATTTGTATGTGTGTTTGTATCCAACGTAAAAGTTTTGTGGCAATAAATATATTTATTATTATTATTATTTAAAAAAAAAAGAATCTTACGCGGTATCCGACGAAGAGTGAATTCTCGCTAATATATCACCCCTATCACACCAGGGGGGGTCCTGATTCCAACAGCAATGTGGAGTTCATACATAAACACTCGGCAACTGATTCGCTCTCAACCACCTGATCATTAGTATGAATTACACAGTAATTAACAATAAACGGCTTGTATTTACGACACTGTCTACGTTCCATGAAATGTAAAAAGTCCAATCATGCAGCATGACCCCATGAGCGAATTTTTGAAGAAATCTTCGACATTTCAGTCGCTATTGATCGTGTAAAGAAATTTTAGTTTATGATTTTGATAGACAAACATGGAATCAAATTATTAAAAATAATTAGGAGGTACTCATACTTTATTATTATTAAACAAATCTTGTAGAAACAGCATGGTTCTAGGATTGGTTATACAGGGATACTTCCATAAGAGTAGTTCAATCTGAATTTGGACACTGTTTCATGCAAATATTACCGATTTTTACAACTAGCGAACGATTTCGATTTTTGACTGATTTTTCAACTTTGAAATTTTTGATAACGATACATATTCATATAGGAAATTTTACGCTGATTCCGAATATACCACATGTTAGTATGCTGAAAAAATTATTTCGCACAACAAATCGCAAAAAAACAGGCTATCTTGAAATTTTTGACTACATTTTTGAAAATTTCAACCCGAAGATGTAATCCGATCATGCTGGCCAACGAACTTGAACTTTCGTTTTGTGTATCATGTGTGTACGTTGTGTGTAACATTTTAAAATTTGTTTGAAGTTTCTAGCACAATTCTACGGACAGTTATCGTCTGGAATGACACATACATACATATATTCATACATACATAAAAAAAATGTGTTAAACTTCAGAATATGATTCAGAATAGCCTGAAACGGATTTCTGCATAAAATTTTTTCAAAAATTCACATTCTACAAATTTTGAGGCGAGAGCAATAGCTTAATTTTTTTCAAAAATTCGCTAAAAGTCTGTCAAGTTGGTTGTCTACCTCGTTTTCCAATCATGAATGTAAAGATCATTGAAAAGTTAAAAACGATCTTGAAAAATTCCCGAGCGGAAAAGAGTAAATCAATAAGTAGCGTGAAATGTCATAATTGGTCAATCAAGAAACGAAAAAATGATACTCAATGTAATTTACGATTGTGCGAGCGCAGAATGAACTGATGAGTTGAAAACAATGAAATAGGTAAAGGTGATATGGGGGTTATGTTGTTTTGACATAAACACATAAAAATACCTACCTAGGTAGTCGCATTTATATCAATATACTTATAGGTATAGTAATTTATTTGAATACGACTACATAACAAATATAATGATATTACCTCGAACTAAGGAATAGTAGCAAGGAGAGTAAACACGGAAAATAAGGTCGCGTTGTGTCATCACAGTCCTCATTGTGACATCCCAATTTCGATTTTGGAGAGCCGAAGTTCAAGGCTTAGTTGACTCGAGACCACTGGAATTAATTTATTTCGCAATTATGGGAAATGCAAGCCGGTAATTATGTGCTGTTCTCTAACACAATGTGGTTTTGCCTTTTACGTCCAAATTCTGGAATCTACTTGGTCAAAAGTACGAACCGAACTTTTAAAGTGCCTAAAGATCTATCAATACTTACGTACTTAACACTATATTAGGTACTTAGGTAGGTACGCAAGTAGTTTAAGTTTAATTACTTTGATATCTTCACCCCTTTCGTTTCAAATGCCTCGAGTTTTATTGAGAGTATCATGAACTGACTGTAGTTAAAGGCGGTAAATTAAACGAAACCACCTTTTTATACCCCTCCTTCAACTGAGCACTCCACTCCGCCAAAGTGAAGGGTACCTAATAAATAGAAGAAAACTAAGTGTCAACAATACCAAACCAAATACCAAAATCAAAACAAAGTAACAAACGACTTGAAATGGAATATTGACTGCCTTCATGGGAATAGTAAACCGTGACATATGAATAGCAAGTGGGCGGAGTCAACTGCTGAGGGCGTTTTGGCGGACTCTCGAGAAATTCAAACTTTGTTTATTATTTTTTTTTTGTTTTTTTAATCATAGGGACTCCTAACAAAAAAAAAAATATATATATTTCGCTATTTACCTCTGAATTCCATCCACTTTTAATTTCTGCAATAAAAAAAATGTGTGCAAGTTCCTCATTGATTTGTACTCAAATTTCTCGAATTCCAATACAATTCAACATATTATTATGCGATAGGTTGTAATTTAAGACAATTTGCTCAAACGATCGTGCTGCATGAATAGAACGCTAAGGGTAAAGCTACCTAGTTAGTTTTTATATATCGCTCTTTCCCTCTCTCTGTGTTGTGTGTGTGAGTGTACATTTTTTTTAAATTGGCTTCGGAAGACCATACAGCCATAGCATATCATATTTCGTTAGGTATTTTGTTACAGTTCAATTTAAATTTAATAACATGTTTCTACAAAGTAGATAGATATCCTGTTTTTTAAAGCAAAAATGTAGGTACATCACGAATGACGGTTGATATCACAGGTGACGTTTTAGATGTCCTTGTAAATGTTGGTTTCACTACTTGCTATGAGGTGAGCGTAGTTGAAAGGTGTTTCCACATCTTATGAAACATTTTCAGAAACTATTCACTTTCATTGGCATTCCTGGGGCAGTCTGATTTATGATATTTTATATGTTCCACTGTTTCGTTGTATTCCAAACAGTAGGTACTCGCAGGCTGCCAATTCATTTGGCTGGATTCGGGGTGTATACGACCTTGTTAGGCAATACCCAGTACGAAGGTGTGATACATATTATTTTATAAAAACGTCTTGGTGTAAACACTTGTTGAAACTGTTGCTTCATTTGTGCCTTAAATAATTAATTGATATAAGTCGACTACGGGGCAAGGGGTGAAATCTATATCCACAGACTATTTTCATGAGTCCCTTTTCTTACCACAATGTTTGCCATCGAATTACCTTCTACTCCGTGGTGTGCGCTGGGTGTGCCTTGAATCAACAATCTTGCCCTCAGCATATTGTTTGTTGCCATATTTTTATAGTTTCACACCTTATTAACTATCTAATACTACAAAATGATGTACTAATAAGCCCTGAAGATGTCTAATAAATTAGACGAAACGTTTGCGTAAGGAAACAACCTGATTCATTGACCAACCCTCAAGAACCTTAACACCTTGTATATATATATATATGTATGTATATATAGCATTCGCACTTTGAATTAAATCTTTCGCGAATTGAATTAAACTTTCCACGAATTGAATTAGACTTTCCGCAAAACTTTTCGCAAATTGAATTATGTAAACTTTTCGCAAATTGAATTAAACTTTCCGCATATTGAATTAAACCTACATACGTGAAAAGATCAATAACATTAAGAAACCCTTCCGGTTGAGACGCGGCTTAAATTTAAAATAAAAAATAAAAAACATCAAGAAAGGAACACTGATTCTAGGTCCTCCCTGTTGCTAGGTACCAAAGCTATCAGCTTTGCGCTTCATAGGACGGCTCAGCATTTGAGCAAAAGTGATGGATATGTTTCTGCTGCTCCCAACTGCTGGCATTTTGTCTTGATTAAAACAACAGATTCACCTAAGGCCGATTTGTAAAATGTTCAATTCGATTTGCGAAAAGTTTAATTCATTTTGCGGAAAGTCTTATTCATATTCGCGGAAAGTTATAATATATAATATCGCGAAAGGTTTATATATATATAAGTGCGAATGCTATATATATATATATATATATATATATATATATATATATATATATATATATGAAAAAGCGCAAGTTTCAGGAATAGTTTTAGAATGCCTCAAAACCGATGTTCGTGAAGAAAATTTTCAAGAAATTTGATTTTTGATTTGATTTTACAAGTACCTATTTGCTTCATTTTCCAAGATAATTCGCTAAATGTACAGGACAGGACTTGTTCATATTAAGTCTATTGTTGGGAGCGTACACCCCCCATCCACCCCTTCAACATTCATTTGTTAGTTTGATGAGTCGTCGTTGAGTCAACGAGTCGTCGTTTGATGAGTCGGAGGACTCGACAGTCAAAGGCCTCTCCCAGTGCCATTTGACGGGTCGGGTGGCGCAATCCCGGTTTCGCATTCAAGGCTCATTGCTCGCCGTTCCGGGACTCCCCCGGAGCCAGCGATACACAACACAACAACAACAATAGCAACAGACCCTCCAGCACCTCATTAAATGGGGGAATCGGTGTGGGTACACAAGCCTAAAACATCAACAAATACCGGCGCAATGAGCAGGCAAGGACGAGCTAGCGCTCCCGCAGGTCGTGTAAGTTTACAGGTTCGGCCACCATATTTCCCTCTAAGAATAGAATCAACATTTGCCGATCAAGGGTAGATTCGTTGAATATCTCCAGGAATGGAAATCGTTATCCTCGCAAAGGGCAATTTTACCTCTCTTATTTTATTTCATCTGAGAGAGAGAGAGAGAGAGAGAGAGAGAGAGAGAGAGAGAGAGAGAGAGAGAGAGAGAGAGAGAGAGAGAGAGAGAGATATTGATTGATTGATTTATTGATTGATTAACGATTTATTTATTCTCGCAAATGTTGGTCGTTAACGACCATTCTTACCATTAACGAGAAATGAGTCAGTCACAAATAATAGGTATTTAAAAAAACAAAAATAATCTTCTTTTTCTGAGGACAAAATGTCTCACAAATAACAAATAAAGTAGTAGTTTTTTGCATTTGTTACATATTCTGATATTTCTCATTTGTTTAATATAACATTTATACTTAAATTCGAATCATATTTATATAAATTGGTAGTCTTTTTGCAAACTAGAATTACTGTATACTCAACAAGTGCATTTTCAACTTCTTTTTAAACTGAACCAAACTTCCGGATTTTTTTGTGTCGACTGGCAATTCATTATACAATTTAATTGATTTGAATAAAAACGAATTGTGATACACAGTGGTGCGACATCTCGGATGTAAAAAATTTAAATTAGCAAAAGAGAGAGAGAGAGAGAGAGAGAGAGAGAGAGAGAGAGAGAGAGAGAGAGAGAGAGAGAGAGAGAGAGAGAGAGAGAGAGAGAGAGAGAGAGAGAGAGAGAGAGAGAGAGCATTTATTGGCGAAAATGACAAAATAATAAAATGAAAATAAAATAAATATCGCACTGCCGCCTACCGGAGAATAAGTAAAAATCACTTGTGCTCTCCGGTAGAGTCACCAAACAAAAACCCATCAATAAATCATAATCATACGATGTCTCAATTAATCAATAAAACATTATCATATTAACAAAAAGAATCATGTAATATACAGAAATCAATGTAAGTAACTAATAAAGAGAGAGAAAAAACAAAATTTTAAATAAATCTTTAGGATGAATAGGAAGATGAACTGCCCAAAATCTTTTCAATCAAAGTGTGTTTGAACAATTTACGGTTCGAAAAATTAAAAATATTGATTTTGAGGTTGTACAAAAAGGTAACAGCCTGGATATGCGCTGTACGCTTAAAGAGTTCAGTTCTCACCACAGGTAATCTCAAATTTGAATCAGTTGCTGTACGAGTCCGACTCGCTCTGCTGAGGAATTCCTCACCAATGCCCTTCCTAAAAACATGGAGACAAGCCTCTAAATAAAAAATTTCCTTGACCCTAAGCAACCTCGATTCGTTATATAATGCTCTAGTGGAATGTCTCCGCGGTTTATTTAACATAATTTTAATTAAACAGTTCTGAGCCGTTTGCAAACATTTGAGACTTGTTTTACAGGCTCCTCCCCATGCCAGCACTCCATACTTCAGGATAGAATAAGCTAACCCAAAATATACAATCTGCTGAAAAATCTTGCTGAGAGCTTTCCAAAAAAGGTGCTACAAAGACGGTATCGGATGTTTGCAAGTAGCAAAAACACCCGTGGAAAAGAAAGCTAAATGACGTCATAGTACGTCCTTACATAGAACATCCACATCACAACAGCCTGGTATGAATCCTCAGCGCCAATTCCGACCCGCGAAAGTAGTCTATTGTTTCGTTGAGGAAATTTTCGAATTTCGGCCCGTTTTCAAGACATAACTACTTTTAGCGAATTTTTGAAGAAAATAAAGCTATTGCAATGGCTCCAAAAATTTTCAAAAAATTTTCTTCATCGAAATCTGTTTTGAGGCATTCTGAAATGATTCCTGGATTTTAACGCTTTTTTATGTGTATAGGTATATATATATATATATATATATATATATATATATATATATATATATATATATATATACATATATATATATGTATATGTCATTCCAGACGATAACTATCGATAGAATTGAGATAAAAACTTCGTTCTTTCGCAAAAAAATCAAGCATTTCAAAAGAAAGGATGAGTTCGTTGGACAACACTTTTTGAGCACATTAAATTGGTCAAATTTCAAAAAATTTACTTTAAAAAATCGCTAAAAAAGGCAAAAATCGCTAAAAATTAACAAATTTCTATTTTTTAGCAGAATGCTACTCGAAAAAAATTAATCGAACATGAACTAGGACATTTAAAAATTTAAGCACAAAATTGTACTGAAAAATGTACTTAAATTTCATTAAAATAAGCTAAAAATCGATAGGAACACTTGAAAAAATTGTAAAAATCCACAAAATCGTTTTTTCATTGGAATATTACTGACAAAAAGTTAGTTTGCTATAAAATGTATAATACAATTTTTATTTGTCCCCAAAGTGCTCAAATTTCAACAGAATTTAACATAAATGTAACACGACCATTTATGAAAATTCGCTCATGGGGTCATGCTGCATGACTGGACTTTTTTTAATAAATCATTCGTTTATTGAAAATAAACAAGAAAAACAAGAAAAAAAGAACAATCATCTGTGGCAAGTATAAGAAATTACAGGTCTGATATAGAAAAAATATAAATACTAAATGCTACTCCCCCATTTGAGGAAACCCTCGTGCTTGGGGGAGGAGTCACAGTTAAATACAAATTGAAGATTAGGATTGATCGAAAAATGAAATGAAAAAGAATCTACATGTTTTCTTGCGACTTAATTTCAAATAGATTATAAATGGTATATTTTTGTCATGATGATATATTATAAAACTAGATCTTACTGTACTAAGCTATTACTGGGGTGAGATAAACAGTTTTTTAACGAGGAGCTCGAACGAAGCCAGAGATGGGCAATCTATAATATTCATGGGCAAACTGTTATAAAGTTTCGCACCACGGTACAAACATGTCCTCTGACCCGACGCAGTCTGTCGGAATGGGATTTTAATACTCCCGCTACTACGGGTATTAGAGTAATTAATTTCATAATAAGATCCCTCTTTGATATATTTATATGTAACAATAATGGTTACAATCTTGATGGTGTTGGCTGACGTTGGCACTTGCAATAAATTAAATAATTCGGCAGAACAAAATCGCTTACATTTTTTAATAAGAATTTTCATTAAACATTTCTGGGTTACTACAGGCAAAAGAGTAGTTTTTTTTTTTTTTAATAAGCATTTATTCTTTTATAATTTCATCATTACAGAATATACATTTTATATGCCAAATGCAACAGTTCCCTTTAAGAAAAATCTTGTGCTGGGAACTGGAGCGTCTTTACCCTAGTTACAATTTCCTCAACCTGGTAATTAGCAATATTATCATAATACAGTTTCCAGATAGTGCATAAAAATGTTCATAATTTCAGTTTAGAATAGATACAGTAATCATAGTAACATAATTTTTATTAATTTTTTATTTGTTAAACACTGTAGGCTAACAACAATATTTTCTATCAAAGTAAACTAAAATAGTACTCCTTGATTAATTTTTTTAATAAATTCAATGGTAGTTTTTCTTGTTTCACAAGGTCATGTGGAAGTAAGTTATATAATATAACCCCTTTGTGAAAGTATAGTCTTTGTGCTGATGTAGTTTTCAGTTTAAAAGCTTTCAGCGTTACTTTACCCGCGCTCCGTGTGCCAACCTCAACCTTCTCTAATTTATTTTCTATATATTTTTTTGTGAGTATAAATCAAAGTGGTTTTCTCTATTAGATTAAAAATATCAATAACTTTAAATTCTCGAAATAATAAATTCGTAGGAAAGGTTCTCTTTTTTTAATAAAATTGTTATTAGAGTTTTTTGTATAATTAAAACAGGTTGGATTTTGGTTTTATAGGCTGAACCCCACACTGGCAAAGCATAAATAAGTAGAGACTGAACTATAGCGTGGTAAAATTGCCTTTTTAATTTTATGCCCATGAAGTTTACTCCTCTACAAACTGGTATTAACTGTCTAAGCTTTGTTGATAAAATTTGTATATGCTTCTCCTAAGTTAGACACTGATCTCTTACCACTCCGAGATACTTAGTTTCTCTTACTTGTTCTACAGCAGGACATTAACAATTTTCCTTACAGCCGTGATCTGCATGACATATAATGTTTCCAAAGTTTGGGATGGATGCTGCTAGCCAAGAGAACAACATAAAGTGTGTTTTAGGGTAATCAAGCTTTAGATTCTTCAGTGTCAACCATTTATTCAGTTCAGTGATATTTCTTGCTGCTTTCTCTTTAACATCTTCCCATGATTTTCCTCTATCATCGCCGAGTCATCAGCAAAACAAATCACTTCCCCGTCTATGTTCCTCGTAAGTTATACCCACACCTCCTCATGCAGCAATATTTTACAATACTGAATGGATCAGAGCAAAATAAAATTTCCGCAAGTTGTCCATATTAAGGAAACCCCTGACCTCCATACAAATGCCCGTTAATCGTTAATACGACAAAGATTAGCCACATGGTCTTTCCAATTTAGGCACTGGTCTAGCACGACGCCCAAATGTTTAATTGAGCTATTGGTTTATTATTTCCAATAATAAGCCTATGTGATCGTATAGCAAAAAATGTTTATAACACCCCCCTCAAACTTTGTCACTTTACGGTTCTGAGATATTTGCTATCGTTGGTGGCATCAATGAAGTTGAGTTACTTCGTTGTTGAAGTGAGAAAAAAATGAATTTATCAGCTAGCAAAGGTGATTTTGGTTTATTATTTCCAATTATGTTTCAAGGTGCGTAGAATCTAAATTTGATATGTCCGTCCGCCGTTCGCCGTCCGGGCCATAAAAGGCCTAAGAATTTACTTTAAAAAACACGTTCTTTCGCACGTGGACTCCATTTGGGGTCTAGTTGGTCCTAACGTTTAACCATCCCGATCGCTTTACTTGCATAGATGCTATGGGCCCAAAATGGTCGAAAAAGTGTCTTTTTCGAGGCTTTGAGTGTTAGACGCACGCGCACACGCCTGGCACGCTTAGCAGGGGGTCACAGAGGGTGGTGAGGGGGGTGAGCGGGGGGTGGAATGAGAGCAGAATCGACTGGGATAGGTCCCAGATGCTTTTGGAATCCAGTGTAACAACGGTTTTAGTTTGATTCCTATAGAAATTAGCTCCGTGGATTGAATGAGACCACTCGGGTGGCTGTACGATCATCCATTTGCTTTCCATCGGGAGCGCAGCCAGAACGCGAGAACAGAGGTGGGTACTAGAAAAGAGACTGGCGAAAGCCCCAGAGCATGCTGGTTACTACAGCTGGCTATCAGATTCAGAAATAATAAACCATTATATAATAATTTGCAGCGTTTCTTGGTATATACAGAGGCAGGCACACGAAGAGTTCATGCTACATTCATGCCCGTGACATTTCAGGTATCCAATACTGGGCACTCCGATTGAGCGCAGAGAAAAACAGATGAAGTATGTTTTTATAACATATCAACATAACATACTAGAAATTAACTCATCGTTAACAGCTATGCCAGTATAAAACTGCCGGCTGCTATGCCGGTATGAATTTAAAAAAAAAAAAAAAAAAAAAAAACCCGTATCGAGTTTGCGTAAGCAGAACTAACTTTTCGAATAGATAGTTTTGCATGTTGCAAAAAATGCCACGCGAATCGGTCAGATGGAGCTCAGGGTGGAGCCTGTCATTTCATTCGTCCTTTGATGTCCCAGCGAGAAGACTCCACATCAATCAGTAATCAGACAGACGACATAACTTTTAGCACATTCAGCTGATCAGGATGAAGCCTGTAAGGTCATTCGTCTCTTGTTGTTCCAGAGAGGCTCCCTATATAGTTTCGACGTCTTAAGGCGCATAGCAGACATTTGAGCACGATTTTGCCATAATTGTGATTGATATTACGGACCGCAGTCAGCAGATCCTCACCAAAGTCAGCGAGGCACAAGTTCCGACACGGTTATACACCATACCAAAATTTGGTCCAAATCGGACCAGCGGTTTCGGAGGAGTTGTGAGCACACAATTTCGTCCACATATATATACCATTTCCAAGTCAAATTGAGAATTTTCTAAACCAAATTGAGAATTTTCCAAACCAATTTGAGATTTTTCCAAACCAAATTGAGAATTTTCGAAACCAATTGGAGAATTTTCCAAACCAATTTGTGATTTTTCCAAACCAATTTGAGAATTTTCCAAAACAATTGGAGAATTTTCCTAACTAAAAATGTTCTAAAAAAGAAAGGAGAAGGGAATCATCCAAATCAAAGTGACAATTTTTCAAAGCAAATCAAAACTTTTAATGAGAAATAAAATTGCACAATACATCGTTATAAAAGAAAGAAATTCGCATTTTTTCATTTAATAAAATCACATTTTTCATATTTTTGAGAAAAATTAGGTATTATGAAAATTCAATGTAGAGGGTTCCCAGCTGCTGCGTTCGTTAATTGCACGAACATGTCCATCATCCAATTTGTGCAATCAGCTGATGAAATGGTGGGGATGCTTCGATCTATCACTTCACTCAAATGGTCCTGCGGTGACTCACTAAGAATGTTTCTCACGTAAAGCTTGATTTTTGAGAAAGCATTCTTCTTTTTTTTTTCTTCTACATTCTCCAATTGTTTTGGAAATTTCTCAAATTGGTTTGGAAAATTCTCCTATTGGTTTGGAAAATTCTCAATTTGGTTTGGAAAAATCTCAAATCGGTTTGGAAAATTCTCAATTTGGTTTGGAAAATTCTCAATTTGACTTGGAAATGGTATATATATAAAAAAAAAAAAAAAAAAAAAAAAAAAAAAAAAAAAAAAAAAAAAAAAAAAAAAAAAGTGAATGATGATGATGATGATGATGTGATTAATCTGAAAATGAATGACTACTGTAAACGAGTTCTAAATCCTATGAAACGCAATGAAAATGCATCCCCACCCCCTAAGTGCCGTCGTGCCAAAGATACATCGCACTTGTCATACGGGAAGGTTTCATTCCCAAGGCGCAAGGTGGCCATGGTAGCCCCAGTTGAAAGGAGATTTGATCGGAATGCTAATTTGATCAGGACATCAGAAGCTGGCTAGAGCTCGCAATCTGTTTTCAGATCTACGTCCGTGCAACTCATTTTAGATCATTATATCGAGCCGTTCAACACTCAATTCACAACTCGAGCTATTATTAATTCATTTTTCCCAATACACAATAATTTGTGACATTAGTTTAAAAGCTGGTAAAAGCTACATTTCGTTACATGGGCTAAGATTCGTAGACCCATCAATATCAGAGTTCGTTTAGTACGGTAGTATTTACCTATATATATATATATATATATATATATATATATATATATATATATATATATATATATATATATATATATATATATATATAATTCAATGAAGTGGCTCTACAAGAGCATGTATAATTAACACAAATTTTAGAAAAAACAAAAAGTTACACCACAAACTATTTTTTATATTTCGGCTTAATTAGCCTTTTTCAAAAAATGAAGAACTACAATAATTTTGTGTGGGAATTTCGACACGGGATAATTTTTGAGGAGAAAATAAAAGAATAGTTCATCAATCGGAAAAGGCACATTCGAATGTATTGGGCGCGTACGATCCTCCAGGGTTAAATATCAGACGTTAACCGGGGAACCATCCTCTCCATGGTAAACGTCTCTCTGCATTACATCAACGTCGAAATTCTCACACAAAATTATTGTAATGCTTCATTTTTTGAAAAAGGCTAATCAAGACGAAATATAAAAAATAGTTTGTGGTGTAACTTTTTGTTTTTTCTAAAATTTGTGTTAATTATATATATATATATATATATATATATATATATATATATATATATATATATATATATATATATATATATATATATATATATAGTTTTGATGAAAGATGAAAACACTCGCGTGTAATATTATTTTGAGGTATCACAGAAGGTTGGAAAAGATAGGAAACACTTAAATAAACTTACAAAAATTGAGAGAATATTTCGCTGTGTAAGTGTTTCCTATCTTTTCCAACCTTCTGTAATACCTCAAACTAATATATATATATATATATAATTTCAAACAGAAATGCTATTTTAAACTTAAACCTAAGTTATTATTTACTTACCTTCCGGAGGAGTCCATTGTCACAAGTATGTCGAGTGTATTGTTATTTTGTCAATATTCATCCAAGGGTAGAAACAAAACTCAACTCATTTTTACACCACCTTTATTCATTGTGCAACGTTTTGGACCACACCTTGGCCCATCTTCAGGCAAACAGGTCCCATCTATAACAGTAAGTCCCCCCTCATTCAATCCATAAATTAATAACCCTGAATAAACCTGAATATTAAAACATGAAAAGCAAATACATACCTTGATGTAGGAAAAATAGTCATTTCATGTAATAAATCTGCTCCAGAATCAGAACATTGCCACACGCCTCAATAATCCAAAAGTAAAAAAGTCCAGTCATGCAGCATGACCCCATGAGCGAATTTTTGAAGAAATCTTCGACATTTCGAGCGGAGCGAGGCCTTGGGTCTGCGTGCTAGTACGTACATAAATAGAACTTCTTCATAATTTCATGACTGATATTTTCTAAGATACAGTCAGTATTAAAGCTACATCAAGTCCTAAAACAGTTGAGCGTAAAACATTAAAGAATCGGAGGACGGAATATTTCACAGAGTAAACTCATCAGTTGTGATTACTTTTTTTTTTTTTTTTTTTTTTTTAACAAGCACCTACTACCTACGTTTTAAACAGCATGGTTCTAGAATTGGTTATACAGGGATACTTCCATAAGAGTAGTTCAGTCTGAATTTGGACAATGTTTCATGCAAATATTACCGATTTTTACAACTAGCATCATTAACAACTAACAACTAACAACATTATTCCGATTTTTGAATGATTTTTCAACTTTGAAATTTTTGAAAACTTGATACATATTCTCATAGGAAATTTTACTCTGATTCCGAATATACCACATATTAGTATGCTGATAAAATTATTTCGCACAACAAATAGCAAACAACAGGCTATTTTGAAATTTTTGACTACATTTTTGAAAATTTCAACCCGAAGATGTAATCCGATCATGCTGGCCAACGAACTTGAACTTTCGTTTTGTGTCCTTAACATTTTAAAATTTGTTTGAAGTTTCTAGCACAATTCTACGGACAGTTATCGTCTGGAATGACACATACATATATACATAAATACATACATACATACATCAAAAAATGCGTTAAACTTCAGAATATGATTCAGAATAGCCTGAAATGGATTTCTGCATAAATGTTTTTCAAAAATTCACATTCTACAAATTTTGAGGCGAGAGCAATAGCTTAATTTTCTTCAAAAGTTCGCTAAAAGAAATAGCTGATGTAAATGTAACTAATAGAAATAACTAATAATGTATAGTATGAACAGTAAATTTTGTATAAAGAGATCTAACAAGACATCAAAAAACAGTGATAGCAGTAGTAACAGTAATAATAAAATCATGCAAACTTCTTAAACTATTCCACATGACATGGAACAACATCAATGATCCACACATAACAAGGATGATGAAATGGCATGGCTATGATAACTAACAAAATAACCAATACACTGAATGTGCAGCCGACTAATTCCATAACAGCAAGTCGAGTACTGGGGGGCGAGTAAGGACATCATCACCAGACCTTCAAATCAGTGCTGTTCAGTGTTTTGTGTCTTGTCTTTTGGTTGTGGGTGGTCGTGATTCAACAGTACTGTTTTGTTGGCCTGATGATGATGATGTCCTTACTTCGAAAGCCCTCGCCCCTGGTACTCGACTTCCTAGTGACAACGGATTCCTCCAAAATGTATGCAAATGATAATTTTACTATTACTACTAGCGGAAAGAAACGTTTGGATTTAATATTAGATCTAAGATAGTGAAAAGTAGTTGGAAACTAAATACTACTATACCTAAATCCAACACTTAATTTTTTGACATTTTATGTCTTTACTATGGCACATAAATGAAAAAGCGTCACGCGGGGAGCGTCACGCGGAGAGCGTTACGCGGAGATTCCCTAATGATCCCACGATTCTGAGATTTGGTATGTGGGCCCTTGAGGGACTTCTGAACACAACTGACCGATCCCAGATCAGCTGAGTGGCTCTAGAATCCAGTTTTTTCCCTAATGATCCCACGATTCTGAGATTTGGTATGTGGGCCCTTGAGGGACTTCTGAACACAACTGACCGATCCCAGATCAGCTGAGTGGCTCTAGAATCCAGTTTTTTCCCTAATGATCCCACGATTCTGAGATTTGGTATGTGGGCCCTTGAGGGACTTCTGAACACAACTGACCGATCCCAGATCAGCTGAGTGGCTCTAGAATCCAGTTTTTTCCCTAATGATCCCACGATTCTGAGATTTGGTATGTGGGCCCTTGAGGGACTTCTGAACACAACTGACCGATCCCAGATCAGCTGAGTGGCTCTAGAATACAATACGGGGTTTTATAGGAAGGGGAAAGGGGGTGCAAAGGCATAAAATGTCTCTCGTGGTTGCGTACTTGTACGAAAGCTGTATCCACTGTATGAGTTTCAAGAGGTCTAATACCAAGTTCAGAGTACATACGTTTCAAAGTTTAACATAGTCCCGAGCAGGTTTTTCACAATAGTCTTTACAGTTGATTGATTCATCAATATTGAAATGTTAATTTCTTCAATATTGTTCACGAAACATTATTTTGAATTGGAGATTCTCAAATACTCACGGTTAATCTCTTATAATAATCAACGTGCATACCGTTTTAAATAAACAATTATATCATTGTACCAACATTGTTTCGGAATAAATAATACCAATGACAATTTGGTTTCGGTTTAAAATCAAAATTATTTTATCCTTCTTTCAAGAATTTGTGGAATGAATAATCATAATCATTGTATAACTTGCGTACCTACTTCTCAAAGCTCATTAATTTCTCTCTAATGAATTTTTAATTATGCGAATCATCATGTAATCGTGTTACTTGCATACTCCGTCTATTTGCTATCAGAATGAATAGCACAAGGAAGGTATGCCGAGCTGAACCGAGAAATTAAGAAGAAAAAACCAGTGATATGCCTGATTTATTTGAAGTCAGTCACCTTGGTGTAATTCGTGACTAAACATCTGATCGCTCGAAGCCGCCGAGACCGTGTTACAACCTTCAAGAGGCACACGGCTGCGATTTCATGGAAGATTTTCTCCACATGCGGCAACATGATATATCCGACCAATATACTCATACTTTCGAAATGCGGAACGTATTATTTCCCCGGTGTAGTTACCTATTATATGTCTTCTGTTTGCTGTGGAGTGGTTTCAAATGTGTGTTTATACCGATCTTCACTCTTCTTTTCAAACACAAACCACACGCATGGGTGCTACAGATCTAGTTTCATTACTATGATCATTATTTTATTCATGAGTTGGTCAGGCAGTGTGTAGACTGTGCTGATTATCACCTAGTAGTCAACAAACTAAACCATATTATTATTTTATTTATCCATTTCTTTGTGAAAACCATTCCTCCATTCTATGCATCTGTCTAAATTTCTTAAAAAACTGATTGAATATAGTTCAGTAGATCCATTTAATGATGTTTATATAGGTATATTAACTGAGATTCGGAAGTTAAACAAGAACGTTGTCTAATTCCACGGAAATAAAGAGTTTACTATGTTAAATTGATTTCGACGGTTAGGTCCGTTTTGCAATGAAATGGTTGCTCACATTTTCGTCGCGAGTGATTTAGTTCGTATTATATATATATATATATACATACATATATATATATATATATATATATACACACACATGTATATGTATGAAGAAATCCACCACCTATACCTATATTCTTATACCTATAGGTCCTGTGGTGTTAGGTATACCTAAATATATAGTCCATTCTAGTTCAGATGATTTTCGTGGAATTTACAGTACAAATAATTACTGATCGAGCAGCATGACTTCATGAGCAGTTTTCTTGTTTTTCTTGTAAGAATCCCTCTCCCTCAATGTGTAACTTATTACAGAGTATATAAGAATTTAAACACATTTTTTGTACACCCAAAAAAAAGCAAGATTAAAATTTATGGAGAACAGCATGTTTTTAAATGATTTTCTGCACATGAAAAAATGTATCAATTATCAGTTCTGTGGATTTAATACTTATTACTATTATTTATTTTTCATTAATCTTTATCGTTTGCTTGTGATTTGAATAAGCAAATTTTTATGAACAAGAAATTCGACACTCCAGATTCATCCGTTCTTAAGGAATCTTGATTGTTTGGTTCAAAAACGGATGTTAGGGTGAGATGTCAGGAATTTCATGCATAAACAAATTTGTAGGTACAATTTTAAAATATAGAAATCTATTTAGAATCTCCATTACTTTAATAGCCATTACAATAGCTCAGTTTTCTACAAAATTTATGAAAATCATAGGTACCCCAAAAATATACGAAGATCTTTTCATTTTGTCAAGACCATAGTAGTAAATTAATACAAGAAAAGTCCAGTCATGCACCTCATGAGCGAATTTTTGAAGAAATCTTCGCTTATATCGATTTTTGACTGATGTTTCAACTTTGAAATTTTTGAAAACTTGATACATATTCTTAAAAAGAAAATTTTACGCTGATTCCGAATATACCACATGTTAGTATATGCTGAAAAAATTATTATCGCACAACAAATCGCAAGAAATTGACAGGCTATTTTGAAATTTTTTAGCAACAAGAAAGAAATACTAGCATTTTTGAAAATTTCTAACAGGGATACTTCGAAGTTCATATAAATCCGATCATGCTGGCCAACGAACTTGAACTTTCTTATAGTTTTGTGTTCCTTAACATTTTAAAATTTGTTTGAAGTTTCTAGCTCAATTGTAATCCGATACGGACAGTTATCGTCTGGAATGACACATACATACATACATACACAATAACATGCGTTAAACTTCAGAATATGATTCAGTATAGCCTGAAACGGATTTCTGCATAAAATGTTTTCAAAAATTCACATTCTACAAATTTTGAGACGAGAGCAATAGCTTAATTTTCTTCAAAAATTCGCTAAAAAGGTGTTTCATTGAACTTGAAGAATTAAATCCCACCATTCGAGAGGCACTCTGGTCAGCATCGAACACCTCCCTGCGGAAGTTATTTCCGGAACAAAAGATACCTAGAAAAAAAAGATACCTAGATAAAAGATACCTAGATGCAATATACCTTGATAGGGTAAACAGTCGTTGCTCAGTGAATCAGTCGAATGGTTTTTTTCTCACGGAAAATACCCCTATTTCTCCAGTGAACATAATCATGATAAATCTGAATCACAGAGGCTGTGGAGAACGCACGGGGAAGGGTCTGACGTGACGTAGAGAAACGCTTGGCCTTCTCCTGCAAGTTAAGAGGTCAGGTGTAGCAACACTGTTCTTAACTCCACTTGTATTCTTGGCCAAAGTATGACCCCCAACCAACTCATAGTACGTGATTAGACTGCTCCTCACCCCAAGAAAATCGGATCAAAAACGGTTGCTAGTCTTGAGGCAACGTTTCTAACTAACTCGTTCTGGAATCTTAGCAAACGGTGAAATAGGACGGAAGTCCTTGGCATTCGAGACGACAACACCTGCAATCCGTGTTGTAGGGAAACCAAATAGATAAGGTCACAAAGAGGGATTTGATGGGTACCTATACTGTAACATCTGTGCAAGTACGTGACAATAACAAAAACGCTGCAAATTATTTCACAAAGGTTTATTATTTTTTCAATTGAGTATGATCGTAGTTTTAGTTGGCTTGCGTACGTCATAAGGCCCGTCCAGACTCCTCGGCGTGTCCTATTTCGAGTTGCCACAACCTATACTTCTATAATTATATACGCATGTTTATATTTCTCGATTTGAGCTCCTATCTATTCAAATAGTTATTGCCTTAATAATATCATTATCTAAGTACGTAGGAAAAGTCGAGAGGAAATGTTATTAAATATGCGTAGGAAAAGCATTGGTATTAACACACAAATTGACCTTGAAAAAACATATATTCATGCCTCAAGGGACGCTGTACCCACCTCATGGTGCCGCGGTGTATTATATGGGTATAACACGTAAAAGTAATAAATATCCATTCTCCTACACCCCTCTGCTACGCCCCTGGTCACCCCAGACACCACAAGGTGCCGCGGCGCCTCCTCTCACTGTTCAACAATTTGTACACAAGTGACAAATCAGCCTTGTGTACGTCTTGTATCCCCTGACGAAATTTAACAAATCTTCATTAAACGTTCATAATCAACTTCTTGCGCTGACATTAAGAACTTGAAGGCTACTAACGAGGGAATTTGTGCTGCACTCTCTCCAAACAGTAATTGTGTGCAGCTCAACCAGGCGCCCAAACCACTGAGGCGTGATTGGAAGCACCAAGTAATGTTATCGCAACCGTGTTCGTAAATTCTCTAGTCAATGATAAAAGAGGAAGTGAACGATATAGAAGTTCGACCTTCAACGCATAATACGACTTTAGGCAACCTCCTCCGTCCCAAGGAGTCAACATCTATGCCCCACTAAATGACTATAATTTTTGCCCTCAAGCGACCCAATAGAAAACAGACTGGATCAAACATAATTTAATCCTATTGTCTTCCGGCGGTCTGACCTCAAACTTACTTCTGTTGTTTGCTAGGATAGGAGGTGGCCGCACGAAAATTGGCCTTTTTTCTTCGAGGACAGCGAAGTGATTTGAAGGTGACAAAGCGGCGACAAGTCCTCCGCCAGCCGCTGTCGTTTTCTCATTAACTGCAATCGTGACGACAACCCGACAGGTTCCTTTCACTCCGAGCCCTAGGAATCTATTCGGTTTTGATTCGATTTCGAAAAACTTCCGAAAATGAACATTTTCACAGCTCCCCAAAAAGAAAAGGAAAAAAACAAGTTATTTATATATTTAAAAAAAATATATATATATATATATATATATATATATATATATATATATATATATATATATATATATATATATATATATATAAGCCTATTTTACATCTAGTCTTAGCTGTATTATTTTATTTTTGGGTTTTTCATCCACTTGAGGGGCTAAACAGAGGTCATCATTGTACCCCTCATTTTTGGTTTATTATTTCCAATAATAAGCCTATGTGATCGTGTAGCAAAAAGGTTTTATAACCCCCCCTCAAACTTTGTCACTTTACGTTTCAAGGTGCGTAGAATCCAAATTTTAAATGTTCGTCCGCCATTCGCCGTCCGCCGTCCGGGCCATATAAGGCCTAAGAATTGACTTAAAAAACCCGTTCTTTCGCATATAGACTCCATTTGGGGTCTAGTTTGTCCTAACGTTAAACCATCCCGACTCTTTACTCGCATAGATGCTATGGGCCAAAAACGGGCAAAAAGTGTCTTTTTCGAGGCTTTGAGTGTTAGACTTACGCACTCACGCACGCCTGGCACGCTTGGCAAGGGGTCACGGTGGGTGGTGAGGGGGGGTGAGCGGGGGGTGGAGTGAGAGGAGGCGCCGCGGCACCTTGTGGTGTCTGGGGTGACCAGGGGCGTAGCAGAGGGGTGTAGGAGAATGGATATTTATTACTTTTACGTGTTATACCCATATAATACACCGCGGCACCATGAGGTGGGTACGGCGTTCCTTCGACGCATGAATATATGTTTTTTTCTAGGTCATATTTGTGTGTGTACCAATGCTTTTCCTACGCATATTTAATAACATATCCTCTCGACTTTTCGTACGTACTTATATAATGATATTATTAAGGCAATAACTATTTGAATAGATAGGAGCTCAAATCGAGAAATATAAACATGCGTATTTAATTATAGAAGTGTAGGTTGTGGCAACTCGAAATGGGACACGCCAAGGAGTCTGGACGGGCCTTATGACGAACGCAAGCCAACTAAAACTACGATCATACTCAATTGAAAAAATAATAAACCTTTGTGAAATAATTTGCAGCGTTTTTTGTCAAGGATGACAACATACGTACGATCGTGCTGCATGACTGGAACTTTTTTCATGCTGAATTTACGTGATGATGTTCATTTCTGGATATTTGCAACACCAATCTGGAAAAAGACCGAAAAAACTTCATTTCGATAGGCTTTGTGCTGTACAGAATTGAGTGAAGTGCAATTCTGGTCGATTTTTCGGTGTTTTCCTTGCAACCAAGGTTTATGAAATTTGGCTCAACAATCATACGGGTAACTCGTGGGAACAAGTCATCATAAAAGCTGGATCATGTCTGACCAAAATCCTTCATTGTTTTAGAAGTATGAGAATGAATATCAATTTTTCTAAAACTAATTTCTTAACTTTCGTGTTTAGAGAAAGTGATATCCCGCTGATAAAGAACCTAAAATACCATGTACCGGAATGTACAGATGACCTTCAGTGCTGCTGTGAAGTAATACAACAAGTTGCTTCTGTTCGATACCTAAGTGTGGAAGTTGACCAGAACCTAAGATAGGACAAACACCTGAAAAAAGTGACATCCTCGATGAGAAAGATGATCCATGTGTGTAGGGAGCTGAGGAACTTTTTAGATATTGATAGACGTAGAATGGTATACTATGCGCTCATTCAGTCGCTCATGATCTATGGTGCATCTGGTTGGGGAGGATGTAGCGCGTCCCTTCTTGATTCGTTATTCCTGACCCAGAAGGACAAGACAACTATAATTAAAACATATAAGGATTTACATAGCAATCACCTGACATTTTTAGATAAGGGAAAAACAAGAACTTGTGGACAATTTCTTTCTAAACTGCCTTTCCGTAGGACTCACCATGGCCAATGGGCGTATGATTACTGGGGAGCAAAACTGTTCAATGCCCTACCCCATGAGCTCCGCTCTATTTCTAAAATTGAAAAGTTCAAAAAAGAACTGAAAAAACATATAATAATGAGGCGATCTGAGACCCATTAGATAATATTAAAACTTTAAGATGGTAACTGAATAGTTCCTATGTATTCTGATTTACCCGATGTATATGTACCTATTGATTCTAATTTACCTATATTTACTTACTAGATGATTATTGAATAAGGTATTGAATGAGTGTGCTGATTATGTATTACTCCTCCCCACAGCACCAGTCTACGACTTATAGTAGGGAGTAGCATTTCCTGATTTGTGTAACTTTTTGACATTTTCATGTCTTTCATATGGCACATAACAAAAAAATCGTCACGAAAATTGCTCACGAAAATTGTCCCAAGTGGCCAATTATGTGTGTGTGTGCGCGCGCGTGTGTGTGTTATAGAACAGTGGTTCTCAACCATTTGTTCCCCCCGCCGTGCAATGCACGGTTGAGATCTGCTTAGTAATAAATACAATAAGAAAACACACATGAAAATGTCCCAATGTGTTGCAGACTCGTATGCAAGCATTTTTTCCACCTCGCATTTCCATTTGACTCCGGTCACCGGCTTAACTAATCAAATTTTTGTGAATTTGAGGAGTTTATTTTTATTTTCTACTCCCCCTCTTTTTAGAACCACTTATTTCATACATTCCAAGCAAAAACATATGACGTGGAATCGTTTATCTCCCACGTTGGTATTTATCCTTCATCAGCCCACAAGCTCTAGTTACATCTGAGCCTTGAAACACCCAACCAACCCATTCAGAACTGGTTCTGAACAGTTCCTCTAAACAAACCTTTAACCAAAATAAGTTGATCTACCTAGTGAGGTGTGGAACACAGTTCTGAACCGTTCTCAACCCATTCAGAACTGAGTCTCAACAGCCTGGCTGAACAAACATTTAACCAACAAAAACTAAAGAATAATGTTGTAACACGAATGACACAAAATCTGAAAAATCATAATCAAAAGATATTTCACAAACTCTTTAAAACAAAGTGTTTTAAAATTGGACCTATTTCTGGTACCACCTTTCTGTGGGTATCACCCCAACCAACCATTCATGGTCACGCAAGATTGTTTTGAATGTTTCCTATCTACATTATTAAAAAATTGTAGATGCTTTTTTTTGTATTGCAATAAGTACCTATCTAAATAAATGCGTTTTTTCAAAAAAAAAAAAAAAAAAAAAAAAAAAAAAAACATCGGGGAGATTTGCCAGTAACGTGCAAATGTCAAATGTAATTTATATTGAAGAAAATGAATTGGCCATTCTGACAGATGTTCCGTTAGTTATGTTATGTGCAGATTTTGACGAAGAAAACAGCATTGCATTACCTTAATTTCCTCTGAAAATTCGCTGAAAGAGAAATGCGTGCGAGCGTTGAATACACCGATAGGACGAATGGGGCAACTTTTGATTTCTGGATCAAAGGAGCAAAGCTACTCATGACCGCCATTCACGGCCTGATTGCTCCTCTAATATCCGTCCTGGCGTCCCATCACAGTTGGATAAGACTGTTGTTTAACACTTGGGCTGCCCTAATTAGTGACGGTGTCGCAGTCTGGCGGCCCACGCTGGAAGAGACGTCTTACCAGAATCTTGTTCAAGGCTTCTGATGTTTCTGCACGTGCCCCCCCCCCCTCCTTCAGTATGACACCCGACATAACTATCACATATCGTATTCCTATCGCAGTAATTACTCATAACGTTGCCAACACAGTCTAGTAGTGATTATAGGAGCCATTCCTACTGTTTAGTATATAGGAAGATTTGACAGCTGTTTCTGCGTACGCCGCATCCTTTTTATTATGGCACCCAACATACACATTATATAGCATTTCCAACTCAAATCCAACCTTTTCCAACTCAAATTCAACCTTTTCCAAAACAAATTCAACCTTTTCCAACTCAAATTCAACCTTTTCCAAAACAAATTCAACCTTTTCCAGGTCAAATTCAACCTTCTCACCATTATTAGCCCAACGTCGACCACGTGGGGTCCAGGTGGACCCCATGCGCACCTCCCCCCCCCCCTTCCCTTATAGCCACTTTGCCCCTCACTGCCTGCTTCTTGAGTAGCTTCCTACTCAGTACTGCTCCAGAGGTTGGCGAGGTAGCAATGGTCCTCCAGAAGAGTGTACCTTTTGAATTCATTTCTGTTTGATGAAAATCGTTGTTGGGGTCTGTGTAGACCCCTCGTGGACTTCCGTGAAAACAAATTTTCGGCACATTCACACACATGTTTTGTCTTAATTTTCAATCGTTTGAGCATACATACGTAGTGGTTACTTAGTTCTCCTGTATGCACCATGGAAAAAACTGGGAATGTTAATTAGTCGTTTTTTGTGCATACTAGTAGACAGTGAAGTGGAGGACGAAATCTTGCCTAACGATGAGTCAGTGTCCGACGAGTTCTTTGTTGTGAACACATAAAAAATACCTATCGCAATGTGACTGCAAACAATTGGTTCACGTCATACGAATTAGCGGAGGAGCTCACTAAATAACTCACTGTCGTAGGCACCATGCGAAAAGGCAATATGAAAAGGCAATTCTCGAAAAAGTTCTGTGCTGGCTGAAGTTCCGTATTTTATTGAAAAACAATGGGCCTACTTAGAGTTTATATGCCTAAAAAGTTGACTAAAGTTTATATTTCGTTCTGATATAAATTAAAGACTTGAATGTTTTGCTTTTTATTCCTTTCTCGTGCGTTTTTGGTTTTCTTAGATGAGGACATTTGTTGGCCCATTTAATTTCAGAGCTACAAGCTGCAACTTTGCTACCTTAGACACGATATTAGGTGGGTATCCTCTTAGACACCTCAAAATTGATTGCATGATGTTTTGACGCTAGTCCCATGCAACAATAGGGCGGCACAGCCAGAAATGTGAGTGGGGTCCTGGTGGACCCCACGTGGGCGACAATTATTCTAGCTCCCACGTGGTCGACGCAGGGTTAGGGAAATGACGAAAAATACGCACAAGCCCTAAATGAAGTACCAAATGCTTGTCTGTGATTGGGGACCGGGCTGAAAACAAGACTCCAAACGCAGAAGGTAGGTACCTATACATAAAACAAAATCATGTTTTAAGGTTTAATTTGACTTGGAAAAGCTATAAATTATATTTTTTCTTGATTTCTTTTTTATGTATATTTACCTACCGACATATACAGGTATTGGAGTATTGTTTTCAGCCCAGTCCCCAATCACAGACAAGCATTTGGTACTACATTTAGGGCTTGTGCGTATTTTTCGTGATTTCCCTACTAATGGTGAAAAGGTTGAATTTGACTTGGTGAAGGTTGCATTTGTTTTGGAAAAGGTTGAATTTGACTTGGAAAAGGTTGGATTTGACTTGGAAAAGGTTGAATTTGACTTGGAAATACTATATATGAGATTTCTGGCATGGGAATTAGAAATCACGATGCCGGCTCACTCTAGTAGCAGTTACTGGAACCAAACAGTTTAGTGAAGAGAGTAGAAGGCTGTTTATGCGTGTGCATCACCCTCCCACCCATTAGTGTGACACCCAACATATCTATTACACATGAGATTTCTGGCATGGAAATTAGTACTGCAGATGCCAACATACTCTAGTAGCAGTAATTGGAACCAAACAGTTTAGTGGAGAGAGTAGATGGCTGTTAATGCGTGTGTATCACCCTCCCACCTCTAAGTGTGACACGATATATACATATTATATATGAGATTTCTGGCATAGGAATTAGGAATGACGACGGCAATTCACTGTAGTAACAGTTATAGGAACCATAAATTTTGAAATGTTAAGGACACAAAACGAAAGTTCAAGTTCGTTGGCCAGCATGATCGGATTACATCTTCGGGTTGAAATTTTCAAAAATGTAGTCAACAATTTCAAAATAGCCTGTTTTTTGCGATTTGTTGTGCGAAATAATTTTTTCAGCATACTAACATGTGGTGTATTTGGAATCAGCGTAAAATTTCCTATAAGAATATGTATCAAGTTTTCAAAAATTTCAAAGTTGAAAAATCAGTCAAAAATCGAAATAATGCCGTTCGCTAGTTGTAAAAATCGGTAATATTTGCATGAAACATTGTCCAAATTCAGATTGAACTACTCTTATGTATCCCTGTATAACCAATCCTAGAACCATGCGTCTTTAAATCTACAAGATTAGTTTAATAATAATAAAGTATGAGTACCTCCTAATTATTTTTAATAATTTGATTCCATGTTTGTCTATCAAAATCATAACCTAAAATTTCTCTACACGATCAATAGCGACTGAAATGTCGAAGATTTCTTCAAAAATTCGCTCATGGGGTCATGCTGCATGACTGGACTTTCTTAAGTTGTTTTCGTCGATAGTCGTAGTGAGACGACCTCCATTACTTCTTGGAACTCTTTCCTGTTTGCATAAAAACATTGAGTGCTTCCTTTCACTATCGTCACTCTTGAATAATAATAAAATATCTACTGGCCAGGAAAGTATCATAGATTTCAGGGTTCGATTCTCCCCCGGGTAAGCGCACATTAGGTATAGTAGGTGAGTTGGGATGGTTTCAAAAACCTATTAGATCACCATCTTTGAACAGTCATCAGTTTCAGCTCCCTTTTCTCCCTAGACTTTTACTTCACGTTATCTCTTTCAATTCTCGTGAGCCGCGGATCAACAACATCGTTCTTTGGAAACCCAACAAAGCCTATTAACGCACAAAGCTGCGCATATATGAACTTTTCGTGAACAACAGCTGACGAAGAAACACCGTTATGTCACCAGCATATGTACATTGTACTACTAAGATTCAGCACCTTTTTGTCCAAATGTGGTCATTGTAGGACCCTCCAGCACATAAGTGGCTAACTAAACTAAATCAATTAACAATGTTGCATAAGGTACATCCCGCGGTTGCTTGAAAACCCAGAAACAATATGGGCAGATATTCTTGATCACTCCGATATTTACGAATGTGCAGGGGTAGGGGGGTGATGATGAAAAGATATAGCTACCGAAGCCCTGGTTTATATTCTGGAAGCCCGTATTTTGAGGAAAATTGTAGAAAAACGTAGTGGTAGGAAGTCTCCAGTAGTGGTAGGAAGTCTCCAGTAGTGGTAGGAAGTTATCTCCTGATCCAATTGGATAGTATGGATTGAGGGTGGAGGTATTTATTTTATTTTAAATATATTTATTGCCACAAAACTTTTACGTTGGATACAAACACACATATACAAATACACGTTTGGCTATTATAATATAGCATCATCAATTAGTTCGATTTAACTTAATTGTGGACGTAACCGCGTAGCATAGCTAGTGTGCGGTCCGTTCTTGGCTAGCCGTAAGTAGTTTTAATGTTTTTGATTCCTCATTCCTTGTGATGTATTAGTTCTTAGATAGGTGGTTCAGGTGGAGAAAGAGATTGAGTTCTATGTGGTAAATAGGAAGTAATTAGTTTAGAGTGAAATAGGTCTTCTCTCATATTCAAGAAGTGGCGATTAATGTTTTTAGATATGATGTGTAGGTTTAATTTGTAATTGCGCTGATTTTGGTAGAAATTGAAGAAATTGTTAATAACAATACATATTTTATAAAATGGGGCTGACATTGTGAAGGTCTTCTTTACAAGTGGGATATGTATTCTGTGGGGTAGTCCCCTAGTGTACCTTATATTTTGGGCTAAAATGGATTTCCTTTTACATGCATACATAATTAGGTTTTAGCGAATTTTTGAAGAAAATTAAGCTATTGCTCTCGCCTCAAAATTTGTAGAATGTGAATTTTTGAAAAAAAAATATGCAGAAATCCGTTTCAGGCTATTCTGAATCATATTCTGAAGTTTAACGCATTTTTTTATGTATGTATATATGTATGTATGTATGTATATATGTATGTATGTATGTATGTGTCATTCCAGACGATAACTGTCCGTAGAATTGTGCTAGAAACTTCAAACAAATTTTAAAATGTTAAGGGCACAAAACGAAAGTTCAAGTTCGTTGGTCAGCTTGATCGGAATACATCTTCGGGTTGAAATTTTCAAAAATGTAGTCAAAAATTTCAAAATAGCCTGTTTTTGCGATTTGTTGTGCGAAATAATTTTTTCAGCATACTAACATGAGGTATATTCGGAATCAGCGTAAAATTTCCTATAAGAATATGTATCAAGTTTTCAAAAATTTCAAAGTTGAAAAATCAGTCAAAAATCGAAATAATGCCGTTCGCTGGTTGTAAAAATCGGTAATATTCTTCAAAAATTCGCTCATGGGGTCATGCTGCATGACTGGACTTTTTAGCATATAGCTGGTAAATGCTTAAAACTTGACATTTTTGGAATAAGTTTTCTGTAGGGTAAGTTAATGGTAGTTTAAATGTTAATTTTAATATTCTTTTTTGTATAATATAAAGTGGTTTTATCACAGATCTGTATGTACTAGCCCAACTGATGATGCCAAATTGCATCACTGATTGGACTAGGGCCATGTATATCATTCGTTTTAGTTTTTCTGATAGTAACCTTAAGTTATACATGTAGTACACGGACTTCCTTAATTTATTATTAACATACTTCGCATAGAGTTTCCATGACATTCTACAGTCTATAATAATACCTAACTATTTAGCTTCATCAGCTCTCGACACTGATAGGCAGCACTCGCATCCAGTTGTGGTTCCGCATGCTTCTGAATGTGCCACCAACGTCTTACTATCCGGTCTTTCATTACAGTTTTGATAAATAGGTACGTATACGCATGTACGTACGCACGTATGTAAGGAGACTTCCAGAATTGATTTTTTATTGGATGGTCGACCGGTTTCAACGTATTATTTCTCTTCAGGAGTTCTATGTAAACAAGGTACATTTAAATTACCATTCCGTAGATGATAAGGGTTGGTGATAAGAAAGGGGTACTTAGAGGTAATACATGTGGGATTCCCACAAGTTGCCATCTATAATATTGGGCACTATTATAGGGTACAATACATTGTCATTTTTAATTTTAAAATGGAAAATAGTAAATAGAAAAGTCATTAGCACATGCATGGCATGATAAGTTGCATGGAGCTGGTTACAGAACAGCAGAAGCAGATAGCAGAAGAGGTACATCATGGAGCTGAATCATTTAACAGAGCTATGTGAATGAAGGCTACAAGGAGTATAGAAGTGTGATTGGAAAAGATTAGGTAATTATTGAATGAGGTTTTAAGATTTGACTAAATGGTTTATATCCAGAAGTGACTCCCAAAATTTTAGTGGTTATTTGGCATCCTTCGGGATATATAAAAAAAAAAACAACAATTTACGAAACTTTCGCAAATGGCGTTAGGGTAATACCACCATAGGAAATGCAAGTGGAAATGAACTTACAATCCAAAGCAATGGCACGATGCAGTAGGCAGGTTGTAAATAATAAATCACAATTTGATAGAGCTATAAAAAAAAGCCGTCGGAACATCATTTTTCATATTTAAAGCAGTTCCAATCATGCAGCATTTCATTCAGCGTTACATTGTTTTGAAATGTGAGATCTTTGAGGGTAAAGAAAAATTTTACCAACCAATTTTATGACAAAAAACCACGTTCTAAATAAGATTCTGCAAATCAAAAAAGATTTCGGATTTTTAGCGTCTTTTGCAGTTTTTATCGATTTTTCAACAAAATTAATGAAATCTAAGTAGGTACATTTTTCATTATAATTAATCAGCAGCATTAATTTTTCCATGTTCCAGTTCGCCATTGATGAACTTCTTTTGACTACAATTGAGATAAAACATATATAAATTTAACGATTTTTTAGCAGTTTTTGGTCATTTTTAGTCATTTGTTAGCACATTTTTTGAAATTTGACCAATTTAATGTGATCAAATATTGCTGACCGACAAACTCATCATCATCGTATGGAAAACTTGATTATTTGGCGCAAGAACGGATTTTTTATCTCAATCCCAAGGAGAGACTCGTTTGAAATGACATTGTATATATATATCGCACACATGTATGAAAAAGCGCAAACTTCAGGAATTGTTTTAGAATGCCTCAACACGGATTTCCTTAAAGAAATCTTATCTTTCAAAAATTTTGATTTTGAATTTTTTGGAGCCATTGCAATTGCTTCATTTTTTATGAAAATTCACTAAAAATCAAAAGCCTAGTTATATAGCTCTATCTGATTGTGATTTATTATTTACGACCTATCAACTGAATTGTCCCATTGCTTTGAATTATAGGTTCAATCACAATTAAATTTTCTATGGTGCTTTACGCCATTTGCAATGGTTTTGGAAAATTTTGTTTTATAATATAGGACTGTTAACTACCAAACCTTTTTGGATTCACTACTGGAGATGGTATTTTACCATTTCCCTCGAAATGAGGGCTTCCAGCATGTAAATCAGGGCTTTGGTAGCTAAATTATAAAATCTCTATTATCAGTGCGAAATTAACGTTCACTTAGGTATAATTGGTTCCGTTGAAAACGCAAAAGATCTTCCGGGTTCGAAATTCCCTGAAAATGTCATCAAAATCGGATAAAAACGGTGGAAATTTAGCTTGTTATAGGGATTTAACATGCGCGCATGCGCAACAGTTACTAATCATACAAGCACGCTGAAGTTGATCAAATCATTTTCTCCCAACTATTCTCCAAATTCGAAAGAGTTCAGTCAGACGATTAGGACGTGAGAAAATTACATCAGAATCCGATGAAAACTGTGGAAATTAAGCTTGTTACAAGGATTTGCAGACACACGACTGACAGACAGACAAACAGACACGGAAAGAAAGTTATTCAGAACGGTCCACTAAGTAAAAATTGAGAGGAAATTTTGATTATGGGGAAAGAAATTATTTTTTCTCCCGAAATTGAAAACAACTTTTACTACCTATAGGTAGACTCGCGAGCTATAGCAGGCTCTATTGAAAACGCAATATGATCCGAAGTACAAAGATTAACCAATGCGGTAAGGAATTACTCAGCGAATTTAGGATTGTAAATTTAATTTATACAGCAAATCCCAACTCAAAAATGGAAGACCCACTAGAATACTATAAATTATATGTTTACAAAATTATTGCGTTGACATAAAAATAGAGTTCCACCCTTAAAATATTTATATTTAGTATGTTCAAACCACATTGACACATCTGTATCACAATTTTTTCAAATTATGAAATCGTCCTTGGTCTGATCCCAATTATCAATTATCATAACCAATATCAGCTCTCAGATGATCTCATGGTAGTTTCACTTCAGCACCAACCCAATACTGGAATACCTTGAGGAGGAGTCCAATTTTCATTCCATTGATCCTCAGCACTTAGTTTCTGTCTGCAGATAATCACAGGTGCCAATAATGGGGCTGAGCAGCGGTAATTCTCAACACCTCATTATTATGCCCCATGTATATTGATGTACTTTGCAGGGTCCAGAAAGATCTAATTTGGGCAACTGCGTAATATTACGTTTGGAAAGTGGTCTCCCTATACTAACTGCTAACTAAGTAGTATCTGATTTCACTCCAAGGACTTGAATTTTAGTGAGTTTTTTAAAAAATGAAGCTATTCCGATGGCTCCATAAATTTTAAAATTAAAATTTTCCAAAACTTTCTTCACGGAAATCGGTTTTGAGGCATTCTGAAATCATCCCTTGATTTTAACGCTTTTTCGTGTATATATATGTATATATATATATATGTTTGTATGTATGTATTTAAGAATTTATAATACATATGTCGTGAAGATAGGATAGCATTGGTGCAACATAAATTACTGCAACATAACTATGTATGTATAAATACTACTGCAATAATTCTTATTCGGCTAATTTATGTTTCATTAACATAGCAAATATCATGCGCTTTGCTACTCATTGATGATGCTAAATACTCATGCATTCGTTATACGTTAAGACCACGGATAGAAGAGAAATTACGAGTTTATATTAATTATATATTTATAGGTTTTTGAATATTCCATGAATTCTTGTTAATGAATAATTGAGAGGTATTAATCACGAGAATAGAAAATTATAGGCAGTAACGATTTGAGAAAATCAACGTTATTTGTTCAATGCAGTTTACATCCAAAGTTTTATTACCTTTTGAGGTCCGGGAGCTTACTGGCTGGAGGAAAAAACAAATTCGTTAATTTCGTTAATTTTCTTGAAAATTATTAACGGGGACTATTAATTATTAGGACAAAATAATAATTCGATTAAAAAACGCTGCAAATTATTACACAAAGGTTTTTTATACTCGATTTCGTGAAATGTTAATTTCATAGGAATACAAGGTGATTTTTACGATGTTCACACCAGTTCTGATCCATACTCATGTTGATGATATTTTTCCTGAAAAAGTTCTACCTTTTTGGGAGGGCGTACAAATGAACGTACAGCGATCCGGATAATAGCATTAGTTTCCTTGGTAAAAATCTATCAATGACAACCTTAAAAAAATTAATTAATTAATTTAATTTAATTAAAAAAATGCTGCAAATTATTACACACAGGTTTATTATTTCTGAATTAGATAGACCTTCAATGCAGATCACTTCTCCATAGAAAATTACCTATCAAATAGAGTCTGCCACATCCCGGACCAAATCATGATTTTTGAGACAAATTTCATGAAGTTCGGTCCAGCAGTTTAGGAAAAAAGTTTCGGACGGCGAACGGATAGATTATTATTTTTATTTATTTATTTTTTATTTTTTGGAATCTACGTATCTTGAAACGTAAACCAACAAATTGGGGTGAGGGGAAGGGGGGTTAAAAAGTTGTTTTCTTGGTAGATTACAAAGGTTCATTGAAATAATAAACCAAAACATTACTCTTAATATTATGTTTAAGCCTTCAAGTTCTTCCCTTTAGGGTTGATCAAAAGTGATGCCAAGAACTCACTCCCTGTTTGTGATTTTGGTTTATTATTTCCAATAATAAGCCTATGTGATCGTATAGCAACAAATTTTTATAACCCCCCCTCAAACTTTGTCACTTTACGTTTCAAGGTGCGTAGAATCCAAATTTGAAATGTCCGTCCGCCGTCCGGGCCATAAAAGGCCTAAGAATTGACTTAAAAAACCCGTTCTTTCGCACATAGACTCCATTTGGGGTCTAGTTGGTCCTAACGTTTAACCATCCCGATCGCTTTACTCGCATAGATGCTATGGGCCAAAAACGGGCGAAAAAGTGTCTTTTTCGAGGCTTTGAGTGTTAGACGTGTTAGATGCACGCCTGGCACGCTTGGCAGGGGGTCACGGTGGGTGGTGAGGGGGGTGAGCGGGGGGTGGAGTGAGAGGAGGCGCCGCGGCACCTTGCGGTGGCTGGAGTGACCAGGGGCGTAGCAGAGGGGTGTAGGAGAATGGATATTTATTACTTTTACGTGTTATACCCATATAATACACCGTGGCACCATGAGGTGGGTACAGCGTTCCTTTGAGGCATGAATATATGTTTTTTTCTAGGTCATATTTGTGTGTTAATACCAATGCTTTTCCTACGCATATTTAATAACATATCCTCTCGACTTTTCGTACGTATTTAGATAATGATATTATTAAGGCAATAACTATTTGAATAGATAGGAGCTCAAATCGAGAAATATAAACATGCGTATATAATTATAGAAGTATAGGTTGTGGCAACTCGAAATAGGACACGCCGAGGAGTCTGGACAGGCCTTATGACGTACGCAAGCCAACTAAAACTACAACCAAACTCAATTGAAAAAATAATAAACCTTTGTGAAATACTTTGCAGCGTTTTTCACCCAAGTTTCATAAACTCTCGTCCAGTATGTTTAAATGTAAACCAGCAAGGTAAAGGGGGGGGGGGGGGTAAAAAACTTTTCTTGGTCGGTTGCGAAGGTTTCAATTATTAAAAATCATGAACCAAAAAGTCGTTTACAGGATGACTTGCTTCTTAAACGTGGATAATGAATCTTCACCGTCGACTATCTGCACTCATCGGCATCCACCATTGTGATCCAGCCTGCCAATCGAACAATAGGAGTGGGCAGGCAGCATTCGCAGCTTCGGGATTCATAAAGATGGATATTGGTACCCTGAATAAGTTTCGATTACTGGGAACAAAAGGCCCTTAAGAGAATGGAGCGACGGGTCCTCATTGTCCCATCAAAAGAACTCCGCCGAATACAAAACTACCCAATAGCCGAGAGCCACATTTGTACGAGTAGGTACTAGAGACGTTCTCTCTGGAATACTGAGCGTGGAGATGCAGCCAAACTTGAGAAGCTACCGTGAACTTGGATGAAGAAGGTCCTTTCAAGATTTTCAAGTGCTTTCTCTTCTGAATATCAAACAGTATAAAATAACTCCGATCGAAGCTTCACATTAATTTCTCAGGATGTTAATTTCGTTGGGTGAAATTTTACAATGTAAAAAAAAGTTGGATTTTTAGTATTTTTAAAATTTTGCCTTTTGGAGAAAATACGATAATCTACGAAAATTCGCTCATACGCTCAATCTGCATGACTGGAACTTTTTTGATTATTTGCATTTCGTATGAGAGATAATTTTCTTTTTGCAGTGAAATTATGTTTGAATTACTTAGTATTTTCTGAGTTAAAAATTTATGAGGAATAAATAATGATAATTAGTAGATTAATTAGATTGAAATATCATAAGACTTTGTTTATTTATAATTTTTATAAAATTATTTTGGTCTAATTAAGATATAAATGTATTATTCCGATTAGTGAGGTGAATGAATTTATTTTTTATCGCAAATGATGGTACAAATAGATAATTTGTTTAAAATGAACGCGTATACTTAATATTGTTTAGTATATGGGACTGTTTGACGAACTCCCGGCTGATAGCATAGCGTAAAGTGTTTTGTACGATATTAACATGTACATTTAAAATTGAAAAATAAACACTTCTTTCATTCAGCAGTTAGAATATGAATTATTCAAAAACGTGAATTCTATGAATATAAATTTGACTTAATATTCAAATTCATGAATTTTGTATTCAAGTCTATTGAATTTTTCATAACTCATCTCCAGACTCATATTTACAGTTGTAAAGATGAAATTCAGGTAATTGAATATGGGCATGAATGTGTTGATTTCGAGCATCGGAGGGGGTTGTAAGTTCACTAGTACCCCGCGGACGATTTTTCCTTTTACAATTCATGTATCGTTGAATATGAGCTTGAATATTTTGAGTACGAGTATCGGTTGGGGTTTTTAATTCACCACTACCTCGCAAACGTCTGTTGGTATTAAAATTCAAGTGATTCATCGTTGAATGTGGCATGAATTTTTCGATTTCGAATATCAGACGGGGAAACTCAAGCCCAGATTCAACGATGAATTACCTGAATTTTAATATCAAAAGTCGTCCGCGGGGTACTGGTGAATTCACAACTCCTTCCAGTACTCCAAATCAAAAAATTCAAGCCCATATTCAACGATGAATTACCTGATTTTTAATGCCAAAAGAAAGTTTGCGAGGTAGAAGTGACAACGCCACCCGAAAGTCGAAATCAAAAGATTCGTTCCTACATTCAACGATGAATTACCTGAATTTCAGTTTTACAACTGTGGAAATGAGTCAAGATACGATTAATTCTGAAAAATGCATTGCTTGAGATAATTCATTGCTTAAATATTCATATTCAAATTCATCAATATGAATTGGCCCACCTCTGGTGTCTGTCTATTTGTAGCAACTTTGAAGCTACCGACTTGAAATTTGGTTGGTAGTCTCCATAGGTAGGGGACCCGGGCATGGTTGCCAGATGTCCGGCCTCGGACAGTCCTATTAGCGAATTTTTGAAGAAAATTAAGCTATTGCTCTCGCCTCAAAATTTGTAGAATGTGAATTTTTGAAAACATTTTATGCAGAAATCCGTTTCAGGCTATTCTGAATCATATTCTGAAGTTTAACGCATTTTTTTTATGCATCCATGTATTTATATATATGTATGTATGTGTATATGTATGTAGGTATGTATATATGTATGTATGTATACATGTATGTATATATGTATATATGTATGTATGTATATATGTATGTATGTGTCATTCCAGACGATAACTGTCCGTAGAATTGTGCTAGAAACTTCAAACAAATTTTAAAATGTTAAGGACACAAAACGAAAGTTCAAGTTCGTTGGCCAGCATGATCGGATTACATCTTCGGGTACATTAGCTTCAGAGACTACAGTTTGTCTGTCAATTTCTTGCTGTTGGATACTAGATTCGAATGCAACTGACTTTATATCACTCGTAATATAAAGCCTCATCATCGATTGGCTGTGGAAATACGTTTCTTTCATATGACGTCGGTATGTTATTTTATTTTATGTCAAGATTTGATGATGTTATGATACGATACTGTTAAGATTTCAACTGCCTTCAATACTGACCACATTGGACATCGAAATCTATGAATATTTACCTACATTTGTCTTCAAATCTACAAGATTAGTTTAATCATAATAAAGTATGAGTACCTCCTAATTATTTTTAATAATTTGATTTCATGTTTGTCTATCAAAATCATAAACTAAAATTTCTCTACACGATCAATAGCGACTGAAATGTCGAAGATTTCTTCAAAAATTCGCTCATAAGGTCATGCTGCATGACTGGACTTTTCTTTGGAATTCTTGAATTTTGGTGGAAGAACGGCATTTTCGAATGCCAAAACAAGGAGGGGAAATTTTCTCAAATTACAAACATACATACAAATGACAAAAATACACATACTACATATAAAAAAGTCTGCAAATGAAAAAGCGTAAAACTCCAAGAATCATTTCAAAATTACTCATATCGGATAGCCACGAGGAAAATTTTGAAAAAGTAGGATTTTAAATTTTGAGCCTAATTCGTTATGAAAGTTCCCCGAAACTTTTCGTTTGTAGCTTCAATAATTGTGAATTTTGGTAGTTCATTGAATGATGGATCGAATTGAATGAGTTTTATCATTTCCGTTTCCAAACAGTGTCGTTAAACTCATATTAATATTGTATCATAACAATATACATACTCGTAGTAACAAACTCTCATATTTTAGCTTTGTGAACATAAACAGTCGTCAAAAAATTTCTCGGGTAGCACCACGGTTATGTGACTGTATGAATAGGTCATTCCAACCTTGAAACGAGGAAAGTAATATTAAACTCATGAAGTCTTGAGTAATTTAGTTTTTTCCAAAAATCGAAGGTTAGCTTATGTATATATATATATATATATATAAATATATATATTTTTAGCTCCTGGAAGATCCCCTATTATTTTCATTACCGTCAGAACAATATTAGCATGTGCGCATGCGCAAACACACATTTTTTATAACGTAATGTCTTATTATCACTGGTCTAATGTCGTTCAAACTTGGTTGGGTTGGCTCCAGGAAGGTGCCCCACGAATAATTAATTACCTATATTGCGATTGATTGAGTTCTTATGACATAGAAATTTATTGATTAGTAGACCGATTTTGTTGGAATTTTCTTCAGGGATCGTGCGGGTTGACTCCTACACGATCGCCTATAACTTTCATAGCCGTTGAATTGATAGCACCGCGCCCAACCACCATTGTGCGTATGAGCAAACGTGAATTTCTTATGGCATCGATTTCTCATGATCTACCAGTTTGATGTTCCATCAGTTTTGGGTATATGTTCAGGATGGTGCCCTATGTATTTTATTGTGATTGGTTAAGAAATAACAATAACTACTTTTAGTTGACACACTGTAACTAATGGACCGATTTATACTCGTATGAAATTTTCAAGGATTGTGCGGGTTCTCCTATCATTTCCATCGCCTTATTATATATGTACTCTTAGGATAGGGAAAGCTGTTACATTGACGGTACGGTAAGCGCATGCGCAAACATAAATTATAGGTCTATTTTGTAAATTAGCATGTTTACACGTGTATTACTATTTTGTTTTGCATTCAATCATTTCGACTCGTACTTTGTTCTTCGAATAATTTTAAACGTCCATGATCGAAATTAATTAGTCCATGGGAATTATATCATACAATGCATCATATCTTCAGATGTAACAATAAAATGTATAGGCATTTTACATCTTGCGATATCTTTTAAACTATTACTGCCTGCTAACTCAATGCCACTCCCTCTGCAAAGCAAATTCCTAACAATTGGTGGGAATAATAATCCTCGAGTTTGAATGAAATGTGTGAAATAAAAATCATGCTAACCACATCGGAATCGGTAATAGCTCCCCAACATGCAAAAATTCAAGGGTAAAGGAGATGAAATAATTTATTATATTTATTGTAATTATTTAAATGTATTAATTATGCCGAACCTTGAAATGCCCATGAACCTTGAAGGGCATCATCCGATTTGAAACTATCGGTAGGTACGTTGTTGTTGTTTGACGTTGTAGGTACCTAAAAAAGAGAATGCAAAAAAATTAATTTCCTCCCATTCTCTATCCACGGCCCGTGAGAAGATTGCGATAGCTCGAATATTAATATAAAGCACTTTGTCTGTTGGATAATTCTTCTGAGGGTTTCAACATCGACTGCGTTGTTACGCAGGTTACTGAGTCAGTAGGCGTCTTTTTTTTTCGCAAGCTATAGGGAGAGTCTGCCAAGTTGGGTGTGAAATATAGCTTCCTCACTTATCGCAATGGAAGTAAGTATAGATGTAGTGGAAGAACAGCGAGTCAAAATGACTGAATACAAAATAGAATAGGAGGGTCAGGTAGAGTCAATGTGAACAGTTGACTTGAATGTGATAATAGTCGGCAAACCTGTCAGAAAAACATATTGATAACTAAAGCATACATTACAGGGACGTCCCTATGAATGGATTCCACATAATTTTGGTGAGAATTTAAAAAGTCCAGTCATGCAGCATGACCCCATGAGCGAATTTTTGAAGAAATCTTCTACATTTCAGTCGCTATTGACGGCCGAGCGGAGCGAGGCCTTGGGTCTGCGTGCTAGTACGTACATGATTAGAACTTCTTCATAATTTCATGGCTGATATTTTCTAAGCCACAGTCAGTATTAAAGCTACATCAAGTCCTAAAACAGTTGAGCGTAAAACATTAAAGAGAGCGACCGAGAGAATCGGAGGACGGAATATTTCACAGAGTATCAGTTGTGATTACTTTTTTTTAAACAAGCACCTACTACCTACGTTTTAAACAGCATGGTTCTAGGATTGGTTATACAGGTATACTTCCATAAGAGTAGTTCAATCTGAATTTGGACAATATTTCATGCAAATATTACCTGGATCGAACAAATAATAAAAACTGTCATCAAATGAATTTAGTAGAATCAGAGGAATTTTAGGAAATCAGATGAATTTAGCAAAACTATATTTATCGCTATTACACCCCTCCCCCCTCCATTGACTTCCATCATGAAATTTTAAACTCCTGACATTCATAATTGATAATAAAGGAGGAAAAAATAAAAAAATATGACGAAAATACACTGCTGTGAAAAATTAAGAGATCATTGTCGAAAAACTTAGTTTCGGATTCGTGATGGCCGAAACTTAAAAAAACTGACCACTGAAAGAAATTCTCACTTGTCGGTAAATAGACATTCAGAAAAAGAGTTTACAACAAATCCCGGCCCAATAAATGGTCCAGTCTGATGTAAACCAAGAACACATTTTGTAAATTTTTTTTTAAAGTGTTTTCCAATAAATTTATATTACCAATAGATGTTCAAATGTGTTGTCAGAGTCTTTGCCAAATGTCAGCAATCAGGATTCGATAAAAAAAATATATATATATAACAAAACTGTGTTAAAAACAACAAAAGAAACAACTATAAAACAAGCCTGGTCCTCGTCTTTGTGGTCGTCGGGCATGTTATCTTTCGCATGCATCACCATGTGCTACACCCATTGGCTGCTTTGCTGAAAGTCGAGCTTCAGTTTCTTCTCGTTCCCTAAGAGGAGTGGGGAAAGAGAAGGCGTAAAGGTGGTCAGGAGAACGTAGATATGGGTCCTTCTTTCACGTTAAGGGCATCAGGGCTCCATATTCTTGCCCTAGACACCCCTGTCTCGACCCTCTGATTCTCATGGAGACGGCTTGTATAACTGCCATCTGCGTCTTCACTCGAACCCATTCTATCACATGGGAAAGAGGCTTGTCCCACTTGTCAGCAAGAACCGTCGCCATTCTCTTGAGAAACTTCAGAGCCTCTTAGATCTTCAGCTGCAGTGTTGCACTTTCTATGCCTGATATCTGCTGTATTCTGAGACACTGTTGACCGTGTTTGTGAGCTTTAAGAGCAGGCGTCAGCATTGATAACGTGACTATATAAATATGCCGTCCTCTCAGCATCCCACAGACCATGGATCCTCATTTCGGCAACAAGTACTTTTGGGAGGCAGCCATTTTAGGCACAGGACTTGGGTGTAGTGGGGTTTTTTACCTTATTAAGATAAGTTTACCTTATTGTGGGAAAATTGCTGATAAAATTGGCAAAATTCTATCATCGAGAGGTTATAAAGTTGGTTTTAAAACTAAAAATAGTCTTAAAGCATTACTAGGATCCGTTAAGGATAAAATTAGTGTTCAGGATAAAAGTGGGGTTTATAAATTAAAATGTTCTTGTGGCTACGAATATTTCGGTCAGACTGGTAGAAAATTTAGGGAAAGAATAGACGAGCATCAGGAGAATTTCAGGGAAAATAAGGGTAAGTCTGCACAGATAGACAGTTTGTAGAATTTCTTCATTTTTGCCCAAACGGAGGTATGTTGAATGTACTTGAAAAATTCGAAATTATCAAAAGTGACAGGTCTGGTAAATGTTTAAATGAGGATATACCTCAATATATTTCACCACTGAAAGGTCCATTTCTGTAAAGTTTGGAATTGTCCCTTCACACTGTTGAAACCATATTTAGTTATTTCCCCCTTTCACTTCATCTGATTAGCTATAATCCCCCTTCACTTTTTAAGCACTTAATTGGTTGTACCTCCTGCCCCTTCCCTTTCTCTCGACCAATGGGATTCAATCTCCCTTCACTTGCCACTATATAAGCTGTGTCCTTTCTAATGTGTCTTCAGTTATTGTTTGTTACTGATGATGGCCTAACTGTCGAAATCGATTTAACATTGTAACTCTTTATTTTTCGTGGAAATAGACAACGTTTTTCACGAACTTCCGTTTCCCCCTGGCTGCGTATGAGGGATGTGATATGACGTCTGTTGGACGTGACCTCCTTCAAAATATCATCCAGTGAGTTCAAAAATGTACCGACGAGGCCCCTGTAATATCATCAACTAGAAAGAGCTCCCAGCTGAAATAGATTCCTTCGTAATTTTCCTACTGGTTGCTTAGGCTCTGTCTCTCAGTCCATCGCCGACGTTGCCTCAACCTGTGTTAACCAATGTGCCCACTCGTAACACGGACCGCTACACGTGAAAGACCACCGAATTTTTTTTCCTCAATTTTTTTTTTCCGACTCTCAATAGAACCCTGTTTTTTCTCCCGTCTTTTCTTTTCTTCAATAGGAATCCAAAGGAGCCCATCATGATGATTTCTCGCCCCGCCACAGTTTTGTATGGCTTTCCGAATTAGCGGCCATTCGTTCAGAATCGTTTCGTTTGATCATTTCGCCAGGTCGGCCGCGGCACCCACTCTCGCCGTCCGCTCTGAGAAAAACTGCGATTGGTGAGTTCACGCCGTTTGGAATAATAACTCTGCTCGTCCGGAAAATTGTCCAACACATCGTTGCTTTCGGATCATTCTATTTCCAGAGTCTGAAAATAATAAACGAAGTTCTCCAATCATATGATTTTATTTCATCCATAAGAGAGGGAGAAAAAAGTTCCAGTCATGCAGCATGATCGTATGAGCGAATTTTCGTAGATTATCGTAACATTATATTATATTACTGTTTTGAAATTTGTGCATTCCAAGTACAAAGAAATTTTTAACCACCAATTTTATGACAAATAAACTAGTTCCAAATCATATTCTATGATTCAAAACAGATTTTGGATGTTTAGCAATTTTCCAGTTTATGATAGATTTTTCAGCAAATATTGATGAAATTCAAGTACATTTTTCACCATAATTTTGTGAATACATTTTTGAAAGTTTTAGTTCATCGCCAATAAACTTCTTTCGACTACTATTCTGATAAAAATATAAACTTAACCGTTTTTAGACGTTTTCAGTCATTTTTAGTAATTTTTTTAGCACATTTTTTGACATTATTTGGCCAATTTGATGTGCTTAAAAAGTGTTGTCCAACGACCCCATCCTTTCTTTTGAAATGCTTGATTTTTGGCGAAAGAACGAAGTTTTTATCTCAATTCTATCGAGAGTTATCGTCTGGAATGACACACACACACACACACTAACACACACACACACACACACACACACACACACACACACACACACACACACACACAAATATAAATATGTATATATATATATATATATATATATATATATAAATATAAATATGTATATATATATATATATATAATACGATTGATTGAAAGTACGAGAAAAACTGTTATCATCAACGCATTTTGAGGAGGAACAAATAAGTCACACAAGTGGATGTTCCTCTTCTTCATCAGTTTCTTCAAATTGTCATTATGATCGAATATATTTTTGGAAAGTAATAAATAAATAAATGATTAAATAAATAAATAAATAAATAAATATATATATATATATATATATATATATATATATATATATATATATATATATATATATATATATATATATATATATATATATATAACTCGGCCCTTCGGGCCTCGCAAGGGGCTCCGCCCCTTGACCCCGACAGGGGGGCTTCGCCCCCCTGGACCCCCCTACTCTATACTCGGCGCTTCGCGCCTCGCCGGATCTTTTCTCTTTTCTACTGTGTAGAAAACGAGGATAATTTGCTATGCAATTCGTCACACGAGAAAAAAAAAAAAAAATTTTTCAGGCCTGGCCGGGATTCGAACCCACAACCTTCGTCTCACGAGAAAAAAAAAAAAAAAAATTTTCAGGCCTGGCCGGGATTCGAACCCACAACCTTCGTCTCACGAGAAAAAAAAAAAATGTCAGGCCTGGCCGGGATTCGAACCCACAACCTTCGTCTCACGAGAAAAAAAAAATTTTTCAGGCCTGGCCGGGATTCGAACCCACGACCTCTCGCTTCCCATCTCGGGACAAAAAACGTTACACAAAAAAAGTGGACATTTTAAAAAAATTATTGGGGGTCGGCCTAAGAATAGCATAGCAATTAATATATATATGTATACATATAAAAAAGCGTTAAAATCCAGGAATCATTTCAGAATGCCTAAAAACAGATTTCGATGAAGAAAATTTTTGACAATTTTTATTTTAAAATTTTTGGAGCCATTGCAATAGCTTTATTTTCTAAGAAAATTCGCTAAAAGTACTCAGTAATGCAGCAAGACTATCGGAGCGAATTTTAAAAGAAAAGTTGACGATGATATTGAATTAGGCGCTTAAATTCAGATCGTTGCTTCCCTACCTTCTATAGCGAGGAAGCAAAAATTCTACCAAATTATTGTGGCAGGTAGTTCCTTATATCCTTAAATATGATTGCATAGATCATTGCAAAGTGTTAAATAAGGAATTCCTATTTCGCTAATATTTATCCGACAACAATGACATGTTAGGGGATTTTATTGGAATCAACAAGATTCATCCAACAACGTATCAGGACGTAATTCCTTAATTTCCAAAACAGTATAACATATAATAGTACTATAATTTACGAAAATTCGCTCATACAGTCATGCTGCATGACTGGAACTTTTACTCATAATTTGAAGTTTTTAGTCTGCCTTACTATTATTATTTATAAAATACTAGGTACTTTGGTTTTTTGTAGTTGGGTCATCCCGTATGTATAAAATAAATAATAAAATTAAACTTTAGCAGTTTTCTCGCTCTAACATCGATCCAGAGAGCCCCAGCCAAGATAATAACGTCCGTGTGAAATGGTCGCTGCTTGTTTATGCATCGTGACTTCAGTGACCCCATAATTTGGCCCGAGGTGAGTATTGCGGCTCTCGGTGAAGACAGCCAGCGCTCTGGTCCGCTTTAGTTCACAAGTGGTGTAGTACAGATCTTTGAAAAGATACTACACAGAAAGATACTAATATAGATACTTGAACTGTTCTTCGATAAGTATCTCCCTTCATGAGATAAAGATCTAGAAATCTGGAACACTTCGTAGAAAATCAAGGCCGTTAGTGATACGTTCCTTCATTCAACATGGAGCCTACAACGGTTCGTTATTCTCTTGCGTTCGATCGTTAAAGAATAAAGCCACACGTAATTTCATTCCGGGACGTGTTGAGATTTATAGCCAAAGTGACGTACCTACGTGAATTATAAATAAGAAAAAAACTACTGCCAAGTTAGGTGGGCAGTATAGCTTCATCACTTAACGTAACAGAGACGTGTAGAATTAGTTGAAGAACAAAGAAAGAGTCGAGATGATTAAATGCACAATAGAACAGTAATATTAGTGTAGACATGCTAATATACAAAACAGGATTATAGCTCATGTTTGCGTATTTGCTACCGGAACATCAATCCACTGGAATTCACCATCTAAATTATATACAAGACGATGGGATTGGTAGAATGTTGTTTATTATATTAACCTTCACACAATCCTTGAAATTTTCACTAAAATCGGTCATTAGTCTCGTAGTATGAACCAATATCAGGCCCGAGGCAGTCGCACGAAAAGCCCCAGCCTTACTTTGTTCACCTTACTTTAGTTTTTTACTCTACCCATATCAGATTCGCACATGTGCAATAGTTACTTCTCAGCAACCGGTGATAAAATGCCTAGGGCATCATCCAGGACGTATGCCCAACAAAATCCCCAGTTTGGGCAAAATCGGACTAAGATAATATGAGAAGTAAACCTTCGTTATAAGAAATGCACGCTTGCGGACTCGCATAAGATACGAGTACTATTGATCCGACGGCGATGAAAGTTATAGGGATCGTCTGGGAGCTAACCCGCACAATCTCTGGAAATTTCAAAAAATCGGTTCATTAATATTGGAGTTTTGCCACTGTCAATCAATTTTAGTTTTGAGCATATGCAATTGTTATTACTCAACCAATTGCGATATAATTCATAAAATTTGGTACAGTTTTGGGCGTGACAAGGATTTACCACAGACAAACACAGAACCAAAATCGATCTGCAAGCTCTCTCTCAAAAACGCTGCAAATTATTACATAATGGTTTATTATTTCTGAATCAGAGAGCCAGCTATAGTAACCAGCATGCTCTGGGGCTTTCGCCAGAGTCTTTTCTAGTATCCACCTCTGTTCTTCCCCTCACTCCACCCCCCGCTCACCCCCCTCACCACCCACCGTGACCCCCTGCCAAGCGTGCCAGGCGTGCGTGCGTGCGTAAGTCTAACACTCAAAGTCTCGAAAAAGACACTTTTTCGCCCGTTTTTGGCCCATAGCATCTATGCGAGTAAAGCGGTCGGGATGGTTAAACGTTAGGACCAACTAGACCCCAAATGGAGTCTATGTGCGAATGAACAGGTTTTTTTCAAGTCAATTCTTAGGCCTTTTATGGCCCGGACGGCGGATGGCGTACGGCGAACGGCGGACGGACATATCAAATTTGGATTCTAAAAAGCAAATGGAAATTTTGATTTTGGAAGACAACAAATATTTGTTAACTTCTCGCACGAACACTTTTTTCTAAATAAATAAACACTAAGCTCTCTACCTTCGGAAGTGAGGTAGAAAAATGCAATGCAAATGTAATAATAATATTATTATGCACATTATATCAGCATATAATACACAATAATCGACATTCAATTATAAACATATAACCAACAACACGGGTCAAGCAAGACTACGGTTGGAGAAGTAAGCAAGGCGAGTAGCTCAAGTTCTGAATTTGTACTATTAGCATATTTATGCATTGTGTCTTTATAGAATTATTGTATACTAGAGGCCTGTTAGGGCTTGGAAAGCCCTAATCTAGAACACGATCAAGATAAGCACAGAGACGAACGGCGACACTTGGGGCCGTCTAACACTGAAATCGGTCCGCAAAGTTCTTCACAATTTCAAAGAAATAACTCTCCTAGATGTTAGTAACTACACTACGTTTCTTACTTACCGTGGAAACTGTTGTTACTGCCACAGCCTAATAAACAGAGAGTCTCCCTATCAAATTTTAACTTCCTACAGTGAACAGGAAAGAATTTAGCTCACTCAGCTGATCAGAAAAGACCCCATCACTTCACTCGTCTCTCAATGTCCCAGAGAGTTATCAAATTTCAACTTCCTACAGTGAACAGGAAAGAATTTAGCTCACTCAGCTGATCAGAAAAGACCCCATCACTACGTTTCTTACTGATGGACACCTGGGGCCGTGCTGATTCGGAATAAAGATAAAGACGGTTCGGAATTATATATAAAGTCCGCTAAGTTCTTCAGTTTCAATTTCTTCGTTCAGAAATAACTCTCCTAGATGTTAGTAACTACACTACGTTTCTTACTTACCGTGAATTGATGGCAACTGTTGTTACCGCCACAGCCTAATAAATAACTCTCGTTGATAAGGACCGCCTAGAACACGATCAAGGCGGGTATAGAGACGAACGGCGAGACTTTTGCAACAAACTTGGGGGCCGTGCTGATTCGAATGAGCCGTCTAACACAGAAATCGGACCGCGAAGTTCTTCACAATTTCAAAGACCGTTCGGAAATATATATAAAGATTATTGGATATATATATATTTATTTAATCATTTATTTATTTATTACTTTCCAAAAATATATTCGATCATAATGACAATTTGAAGAAACTGATGAAGAAGAGGAACATCCACTTGTGTGACTTATTTGTTCCTCCTCAAAATGCGTTGATGGTAACAGTTTTTCTCGTACTTTCAACCAATCGTATTATTTCTTTATCCACGCATTTGGCAGTGAAACTCTTCCATTTAGGGTGAATCACTAAATACTTGACGAAAGCTGCTCCTGCCTTGGGGGAAAATGGATGCTGGCCAGCAGATGGGCGCTATTTGTACATCTACATTCAGCCGAGTCAAGTGTCAATCAAACATCCAAATTAATTTATGTTATTCTTTCTAACTATTACTAATGAATTGGAATAACCTTCCAGGCAATCTTGGAGGATGGGAAATTCTGTACCAACCAGGCATTATGGCTCTGTTATAATTATGTCGAAATATTAAATCTTATAGCCGTCAGCCTCTCATGAATCGTTGATTCCGAATGAACAAAATATACATGAGTGGAGCAAGTATTCACCGCTGGTCCCATTGCATCATGCTACTACTCATGGATTTGGAATCCACCCCAGAAACTCTCCATTATGATATCATGTATCGTGGACAGGGGTACACTTATCGGTAGCTCGAGGTTTCAAGTTCCCGACATTCTATTTCCACAACGATTGACCTTGCTCCCGTGAACTGGGATTTCGCAACGAAAATGCCTTTAAAGTGTTGGATTAGGGCCGGGCGTTGCACAGTCTAGCGGACAATCAATTATCAAGGCACCGGCTTCAACGTTTCATTAACCCTCGGCGTGTTTTATTTGGCACCTTTGGACAATCGCTCGCTTGAAATCAGCCAAGTTTGGCGTCAGAGGGAGACGAATGTGCGACAAAAAGGGCTGGTGCTGTGGATAATTAACTACACTGCGGTCGAGCCCCATTCACACCAAGGTCTAGCAGTGATTCGTTTGCATTCATTCAGCAGTCCACCCCAGTAAAACGGTATGTCAATGCTTTTCAAGCCTCAGTTTAACCTTGATTCCCAAACCTTCATTGCTTCAATTCTTATAGAACAACACCAAGTTAATTGATGTTCAGGTTCAAGTATAATATACGTTCAAAGCGACTATACATAATCATATTGCAAAAGTGAAAAGTCGGTTCCTGTTCAGAAAAATGGTTCAATCCACAACAAAAATGCAGAGAAATGCGACGACAAGAAAACACTTTAGCCCAAGTGACACAAACAGAGACTGCACTGCTTTGGAGGCCAAAAACAGGAAGATTTCAGAGCCAGAAATGATTACAACACGGTCAATTTATGAAGAAACATGAAAACCATTATCTCGTTAGCCGATATATTAGTTGGCTGCACCAGAGACTTATAAACCGTTAGAAGGGATTTAAGGTTTAATTCCTATCTTAAATTATAAACTATTGCTGGAAATCGTCTTAATTTGCCTAATATGTTTTTATGTGTTGTTTCCATGTTAGATATTCATCTAAGCATCTTCAAGATTCAAGATTTCTTCCTTGACAAGACTAATGAAGACATGTTGATCAGCTATCGACTTCGGGGAAATGTAGAATTTTGGCATCAAGTAACTAGGATTGTCTCTTTGACATTCTCTTCACGCGGTAATAGAGTTACAACTTTCACAGTAGCAACAGCAGATCCCGCCGCGTTGAAATGAATTTAACCATTAAACTTGAGACCACCCTTCAATAACCCACCGAGTTTGATTTTGAGCCCATAAAATCGTGAGAATGTGTGTTTCATGATACATGTTAGCTATTCTGAAAGTTACCAAACTTTTAGCGAATTTTTGAAGAAAATTAAGCTATTGCTCTCGCCTCAAAATTTGTAGAATGTGAATTTTTGAACAAAATTTATGCAGAAATCCGTTTCAGGCTATTCTGAATCATATTCTGAAGTTTAACGCATTTTTTAGCGAATTTTTGAAGAAAATTAAGCTATTGCTCTCGCCTCAAAATTTGTAGAATGTGACTTTTTGAAAAAAAAATCATGCAGAAATCCGTTTCAGGCTATTCTGAATCATATTCTGAAGTTTAACGCATTTTTTTATGTATGTATGTATGTATGTATATATGTATGTATGTGTCATTCCAGACGATAACTGTCCGTAGAATTGTGCTAGAAACTTCAAACAAATTTTAAAATGTTAAGGACACAAAACGAAAGTTCAAGTTCGTTGGCCAGTATGATCGGATTACATCTTCGGGTTGAAGTTTTCAAAAATGTAGTCAAAAATTTTAATACAACATCAACATCGATAGCGACATCAATAGATAGATCGATAGAAACATCAATAGCGACTGAAATGTCGAAGATTTATTCAAAAATTCGCTCATGGGGTCATGCTGCATGACTGGACTTTTTAATATCAAATAACTCTGTTTATTTTGTCTCATGATATCATCATATGGACATATGGATATCAATCAATCAATCAATCAATGGTTTTATTTCCCTTCACATGAAATGCATAGCAATTGTCAACAATAGTAAATACTTGAAATACTAGAAAAAAACTTGGATGGTAAAAAGGTACGGTTTATGCAGTGAAGGAGTTTGCTGTCTGCAGAAACTCGTCAAATTAATAAGGAACTGAATTTATTAGTGAGGAATGTATAGTTGGTAATGCTATGAATTATTAGAAATTCGCTTCATTGGGAGAGGGATTGGGAGTGAAAAGTCGGTGTCCTCCGTTCTAAACGTTGCGTACTGCTCATGTAGAGGGTGTTTAGTAACTATGTTTTGGGGGTTTTCGAGGGTTGGTCAGGATTGAGATTACTCCTTTACGCCAACGTTTCAAACAATTTATTGTTCATCATCAGGGCTGTAAGAACCCCAAAGAGATTAGCTCGGTACAATACGGTATAATATTTAGATGGTACATGATATTGTTATGGACAACTATTACTGGACCACTACATGGACTGCTGCCAATGCAAACACACTACCAAAGAACAGTTCAATAAAAAACTATGCAATACAACTACTAAACAACCATAGGAACCTAACCTGGTTTGGACTACAATGATTGAATATCTTAGGGGGAGGTGGTGTACATTATGTACCCAAGAAACAGTGAATATGGAACAACAGTGGGTGACATGCAGCGTGTACAAAAATTATGTTACATACCTTAGGGAATTAAGTGTAGAAACACTATCTCACATCACACATTAGTTGGGCATGAAGCTACCCAGAAATATGAAATTATGAAAATGCAGAAATATGAAAATGCAAAGTGAAGTGACAAAAATACTTGTTTTACTAATCTAAAATGGCGAGTATGATAAGGAGATATCTTGAGCAGGTTGTTTAGTGTTATGCATAATCTTCAAAATCCTTTTTCGACTTAAAAATCTGCGACGAAAACTTAGCGGTAAGGCACCCGGCTTCGGCTTGCAGTGCATTGTTAGGCGTACTTATGTAACAACCTAGGCTGATACTTAGGGCACAGTTTTGTACAACTTCTACTTTTTTTTAGCTTTTCCAGTGCGCAGCCTGAAAATTTGACCATGTTTTGTATTGAATGTTAAGTGTAGACATTTTTAATTTTGGTGGTACGTGGATGTACTTTCTACAGAGGCCAATAAATGAAAAAAAAAAAAAAAAACGCTGCAAATTATTTCACATAGGTTTATTATTTTTTCAATTGAGTATGATCATAGTTTTAGTTGGCTTGCGTACGTCATAAGGCCTGTCCAGACTCCTCGGCGTGTCCTATTTCGAGTTGCCACAACCTATACTTCTATAATTATATACGCATATCTCGATTTGAGCTCCTATCTATTCAAATAGTTATTGCCTTAATAATATCATTATGTAAGTATGTACGAATAGTCGAGAGGATATGTTATTAAATATGCGTAGGAAAAGCATTGGTATTAACACACAAATATGACCTAGAATAAAACATATATTCATGCCTCGAAGGAACGCCGTAACCACCTCATGGTGCCGCGGTGTATTATATGGGTATAACACGTAAAAGTAATAAATATCCATTCTCCTACACCCCTCTGCTACGCCCCTGGTCACTCCAGCCACCACAAGGTCCGCGGCGCCTCCTCTCACTCCACCCCCCGCTCACCCCACCTCACCACTCACCGTGACCCCCTGCCAAGCGTGCCAGGCGTGCATCTAACACGTCTAACACTCAAATTCTCGAAAAATACACTTTTTCGCCCGTTTTTGGCCCATAGCATCTATGCGAGTAAAGCGATCGGGATGGTTAAACGTTAGGACCAACTAGACCCCAAATGGAGTCTATGTGCGAAAGAACGGGTTTTTTAAGTCAATTCTTAGGCCTTTTATGACCCGAACGGCCGACGGACATTTCAAATTTGGATTCTACGCACCTTGAAACGTAAAGTGACAAATTTTGAGGGGGGGTTATAAAAATTTTTTGCTACACGATCACATAGGCTTATTATTGGAAATAATAACCCAAAAAGCTTTATGGAGTATGATTTCAATATTTATTGGTATATTAATCTCGCCGTTCTATTTTCGGATTTTAGAAGGTATATCGATGCGCTTTCTGACTGGATTAACATTAAATATCGCCAAAGTTAACGGAGAAATCGTGAGTCGGGTTTTTTATTTAAAGAAGAACACGCCATTTAAACATTCACTTGTTCAGCCGAGAGAGACGTTGGGGTGAGACGAATGTGTGCACAAAAAAGGAAGAACCGCAGATAATTAGCTGGAAATCCCATTGATGCCAAGGACCGGACTGGGAATCGTTTGTATTCAAGGAACGAGCGGCACTTGTATCGTTTGTATTCACACGCCCAGCGATTCTTACCAAATTCTCCAGCTGATCATGGGAGGGTCAAGCCTCAATGGTCGGGCTTCCTCGTTCGAAACCCACGAATTCGGAGAGTTGTGGAAAGGTGACGTAACTCCGTTGCTGATAAAATCCTAGTCTGATAAGTCCTTGCCTGCCTGAGGAAGCGGGTCTCCTTTGAGTGACAAGTGAACAATAGGAGATGCCGTTTTCACCGTACGTAGCAGCTCCCCATCAAATTCAAGGATTTTCGCGGTTTTAGCGAAGTTTCGTAGGAAATTAAGCTATTGCAATGGCTCCAAAATTTTTAAAATAAAAATTTCCGAAAATTTCCGTAATTGAAATCCGTTTTGAGACATTCAGAAACAAATCCTAGAGTATAACACTTTTTCATATATATATAGCATTTCCGAATTGTGTTAAACTTTTTCCATTTAGGTTTAGTTCTTTTCCATTTAGGTTTAAACCTTTTCCACTTAGGTTTAGACCTTTTCCATTTAGATTTAAACCTTTTCCATTTGGATTTAGACCTTTTTCATTTAGATTTAAACCTTTTCCATTTAGATTTAAACCTTTTCCATTTAGATATAAACCTTTTCCATTTGGATTTAAACTCCATCAAAACGACAGTAGTTAGCCCCATCATAGTAAGTAAGTGCCTACCTACTAAAATTTCATTACCTAGGCTAGAAGTAAAAAAAAAAAGGAAACGGTAAAAGAAAATACTAATTATTATATATATTACATTTCTGTGAATAAAAAAACACTTGCATGATTTAATTTTCAAGTTGTGGCATATACATGTAGGTATATAGGTTCTTGAGGATCGGTCGGTTGAATCACAAATGCATTGATTTGGCGACGTTTCAGAAATATAAATTTCTTATTCAATTGTCTTATTATATAAAAATTTATTTTTATTTTATTTTATTTATTTATTTTTTCTTAATATATAGGTAATATTTCTTATTCTTATTAAATTTCTTATTACAGAGTGTAAAAACAGTGCTTGAAGGAGGTAGAACTCCCTCAACTGTCCGACGCTTTTCAGCCTACTGGCTTGAAAATAGAAATAAAAAATTTCTGAAACTTCGCCAAATCAATGCATTTGTGATTCAACCGACCGATCCTCAAGAACCTATATACCTACATATTGCTCCAACGGTCAATAACGAAACAAATCATATATATATATATATATATATATATATATATATATATAATTTTTTTTTGGGTATTACAGATGGTTGGAAAATATAGGAAACACATAAATATAGGTAACTTAGCTCAGAGCTGACGACGCCGACACGGCGAAATATTCTCTCAGTTTTGTAAGTTACCTATATTTATGTGTTTCCTATATTTTCCAACTATCTGTAATACCTCAAAATAATATTACACGCGAGTGTTTTCATCCTTCATCAAAACTATATATATATATATATATATATATATATATATTAGCTGGTTAACCCGTGCGTTTACAGGTTGACTTGAATATACGTAAGTCCCCCCCCCCCCTCGATTGACCCCTCCCACGGACCCTGAATTAAAATAATAATAAAGCCCCCCCCCCCTTTACCCATTACATTTTGGGATGCCCCTATGGATCTGATTCAAAAAAGCCCTTACTTACAAGTACTTACTCAAAGTGTTTACTTATAAATTAGGCCCAAACTACTGAGATCAACCCCCACTCCCTCTCCACAAACACCTTCCCATTTTGCCATTCTCTCAAAAATCAAATACCCTAAAATCCAAACATAAGGACATTCCCGTAATGCATGCATTGCTTACAGTATGTATTAAAATAAATGCAATTTCGTCTGGTCAGTTTCACGTCACAGAGAAGGACTTGAAATTCGAAGATTCACGAAGACGCCTTGCACAGGACCGGGTTTTATGCACGTGCGAAAGAGGCTACATTTCTGGACTTCCCTCACGACCAACCCCTCAATCGTCCTATTAGAGTGAAACCCGTTACTTCACCATCCAAGCACACTCAATTTTGCCCATTTTCAGCGCAATTTATCAAACCAGCGGAAAATCGTATGATAATATTTCGTTCGAATTTTTCAAAATGGGATAATGGAGATGGTAATTGATAGCCATGATAAGCATTCGAGGAAATGAAATACGATACCAGTGTTATAAACCCCATCAAGAAGGTTATGCGGTATAAATCATCTTAGTGAATATTTGTGAAAAATAAAACTAAAGCAATGGCTCCAGAAATTTTAAGTTAAAAATTTTCCAAAATTTTCTCCATGGAAATCCGTTTGAAAGCACTATGAATTCAATCATTTACAATTAAACGCTTTTTTTATTTTTATGTATTTACTGTTTTAATTATGTGTGTCATTCCGGACGATCTAGGATTGAGATAAAAAATCCATTCTAATGCCAAAAAGTCCAGTCATACAGCATGACCCCATGAGCGAATTTTTGAAGAAATCTTCGATTATTTCGATTTTTGACTGATTTTTCAACTTTGAAATTTTTGAAAACTTGATACATATTCTTATAGGAAATTTTACGCTGATTCCGAATATACCACATGTTAGTATGCTGAAAAAATTATTTCGCACAACAAATCACAAAAAACAGGCTATTTTGAAATTTTTGACAACATTTTTGAAAATTTCAACCCGAAGATGTAATCCGATCATGCTGGCCAACGAACTTGAACTTTCGTTTTGTGTCCTTAACATTTTAAAATTTGTTTGAAGTTTCTAGCACAATTCTACGGACAGTTATCGTCTGGAATGACACATACATACATATACACATACATACATACATACATACATACATACATACATACATAAAAAAATGCGTTAAACTTCAGAATATGATTCAGAATAGCCTGAAACGGATTTCTGCATACAATTTTTTCAAAAAATCACATTCTACAAATTTTGAGGCGAGAGCAATAGCTTAATTTTCTTCAAAAATTCGCTAAAAACCGTGCATTTCAAAAGAAAGGATGAGTTGGTGGGCAGCACTATTTCAGCACAGTCAATTGGCCAAATTTCAAAAATTGTGCTGGAAAAATCAGTAAAAAGGCAAAACAATTATAAAAACCATTAAAGTTATACATTAAGGAGAATATTACTCAAAAGAACTTCATCAACGATGAACTAGAACATTAAAAATATATGCACAAATTTATGCTGAAAATGCACTTGAATTAAATTAGTATGTGCAAAAAAAAAAAAAAAAAAAAAAAAATCGTTAAAAAGTGCTAAAAGTTCTAAAAAGTGCTAAAATCCGAAAAATCAAAAACGCCAAATCCAATGCTAAATCTTTGTTAACTGTTTCTTTGCTCCCGAATTTCAAAACAATAATTCAATACAATATAAATATACGAAAATTCGCTTATACGATTACAATGCGTGACTGGAATTTTTCTTTCACAAACCCTACAATGATAATTTTTCTATTAATTGTCATTAAAATCAATTAACCCACAGATCAGTAATTAGTCGATTAGAGAATGATTGATCACACAATAATTTTTTTTCATGTTTCTACGGATTCGGTATTAATCCTGAAACCCTTTATTTTCAGGTGTCTCCAGGAGAGAAGCCTCCACCCACAGAAGCGTGTCGTAAGTTTCATCATTATATATTTTTTCACCGTAATCATATTAACAAATTAATTATTATTGATATAATGAATATTGTTTGGTGGTAGCAGAACCACACCATGGGAACGCATAATTAGTTACGAATTTTACATTTTTTGTTTTCTCGATAACTTTTTCTTTGGTAGTTGATATTGGGCTCTGCCATATTTTTCAATACGATCTAAAGATATAGATCTGAAACTTCTGCCAAGTTGGATGGGCAGTATAGTTTCCCCACATATTGTAACTTGGACGTACAGAATTAGTTGAAGAACAAAGTACGAGTCGAAATGATTGCAGAGTCGAAGTTATAAGAAATAAATGTTTGTGCATACGCACAGACGAAATTTATAGGCGAACGTATAGGAGCTATCCCGCACTATAACTGGAAATTTCATCAAAATCGTTCCATTAGACTCAGAGTTTTGCCAATGTCAATCTATATTAAATTCGGGCAAACACAATGGTTATTATACTCTAATAATCGCGATATAATGTATAGAGAAATGTTGTAGAACATTTACCAAAGTACCCACCGAGTTTGAACGAAATTGGACCAGCAGATGATGATAAATCAATTTTATTAGTTTTGTGTCAATAAATTTTAGTTTTTCGCATGCGCTATAGTAATTGCTCCACGATTCGCGATATATGTCATAGGGAATTTTCGAAGAACATGTATCTATCTACTCCACAAGTTTGAACGAAATTGGACATATACTCGTAGATCCGATAAGAAATCGGCTTTATGATAAATTAACGTTTGCGCATGCGCATAAACTACTAGTTATGTAACGGCAATGAAATTCATAGGGGACCGTCTAGAAGTTACCCCGCATAACCCCTGAAAATGTCATCAAAATCGTTCCATTAGATTCGGATTTTTCCTGTGTCAATCTGTATTAAATTCGGGAATACACTATGGTTATTACTCTAACAATCACGATTTAATTTATAGGACTTTTTTCTAGAACATATATATACCCATTTACCTACCGTGTTTGAACGAAATCGGACCAACAGATGATAAGAAATCGACGTTATGAGAAATTCACGTTTGCGCATGCGCACAGGCTAAGTTGATTCGACGGCATTGAAAATGATAGGAGACCGTCTAGGAGATAACCCGCACAATCCCTGAAAATTTCATCGGAATCGAACTGAAACTTGGTACGTATAGTTTCAGGCGTGACAAGGTTTTACCACAGACAGACAGACACGGTACAAAAATTGATCAGCAAGCTCTGAAACCGAAAAAAGTCCAGTCATGCAGCATGATCGTATGAGCGAATTTTCGTATATTATCGTTCTATGTTATGTTACACTCTTTTCAAAATCAAGGACTTTGAGGGAAAAGAAATTGTTAACTACCAATTTTATGACAAAATACAGGAATACTTCCATAAGAGTAGTTCAATCTGAATTTGGACAATGTTTCATGCAAATATTACCGATTTTTACTACTAGCGAACGGCATTATTTCGATTTTTGACTGATTTTTCAACTTTGAAATTTTTGAAAACTTGATACATATTCTTATAGGATTCGCTGATTCCGAATATACCACATGTTAGTATGCTGAAAAAATTATTTCGCACAACAAATCGCAAAAAACAGGCTATTTTGAAATTTTTGACTACATTTTTGAAAATTTCAACCCGAAGATGTAATCCGATCATGCTGGCCAACGAACTTGAACTTTCGTTTTGTGTCCTTAACATTTTAAAATTTGTTTGAAGTTTCTAGCACAATTCTACGGACAGTTATCGTCTGGAATGACACATACATACATACGTACATAAAAAAATGCGTTAAACTTCAGAATATGATTCAGAATAGCCTAAAACGGATTTCTGCATAAAATTTTTTCAAAAATTCACATTCTACAAATTTTGAGGCGAAAGCAATAGCTTAATTTTCTTCAAAAATTCGCTAGTAATTTTCTTCAAAAATTCGCTAAAAGCAAGTGAAAATTTTGATTTGGATAACAACAATTTTTCAGACTTCAATCACGAACACGAATTTCCCTACCTTTGGTTGTGAAGAAGCAAAACATTTCAATTGTGGTAACATATTACCAAGAAACCATAGTACCAAGAATGGCACCATATTATTCACAGACTCAGACACAACTCCGAAACCAATTTACCAATTTTTATGAAATTTTCAAGGATTGAGCGGCTTAGCTTCTAGACGTTCTCCTATAAATTTCATTACCATTGGAATACTAGTAGGGATGTTCGATACCAGCAAAGTATCAATATTAGTACTCGTAAAAGTACTTGAATTAAAATATCGATACCGTACTAGTATCGAATCAAAAGTATCGACACTGTACTTGTATCGATACAAAATTATCATTAGCAAAAAGTGAGAAAGAAAATCAGTTTACTAACTACAATAGTATGCAGGTATACTACACTAGTACTAATAAAATATTATTCAGTAGTACTTATACTAACGAATAAGTAGATTAAAAAAAGAAAAGTATTGTACGTACCTACTGATGTTAAGATAATACAAAAATGTTGAAGGAACTGAACAGGCAAGAAAGCAAAACACCCTTTAATCAACCACCAACGCTTTTAATTATTTAAAAAATGAACATACAAAAATTTTTACTAAGTTTGATTGGTTTTACCCCTTCAAATCTCAAATTTATTTCTCCATACCGCTCAGAAACACCAGTTCATTGAGGCTTCGTGATTCATTCAAAATCATCCCTGTCTTCAAGAATAGTCTCTCACTTGGAACAGAAGTTGCGATCAGCATCAGCCGGGCTTGCTGATAGAGCCCAGGATATATCGTCCTCATGACCTTCCACTCTGTTAGTGGGTCTGCCTTCTACGACAACTTACCGGTTTTCATATAATCCTAATGTATCTTCCTCTACCGACCTATCTTTCTCCAACAATATATTTTTTACAATACCACAATACAATAAGTTGATGATTAATTTCCATTTGAGTATTTCTTACGATACTTGACTTTTTTCCGATACCAGCACTAGTATCGAAAGAAAAGTATCGATACCGTACTAATATCGATAAGTATCGAACGTCCCTAAATAATAGTAGTCTGTGCGCATGCTCAAACATTAATTTCCTATAACGTCGACTCTTCAATCAACTCGACTCATACTTTGATCTTCAACTAATTCTATACGTCCATGTAACAATATATGAGGAAGCTGTACTGTCCACCCAACTTGGCAGACGTTTTCGGACAATGATGCTTAATATGTTAAGTACATCGCTGGAGAGTGGGATGTGTTTTGTGAACGACGGGTACTGTTTGAGGGTTAAGAACAAAGATGGTTGTTTGTAGAGAGCGATAAGAATGGTCGTCATGTTCAATAATAGGCACATTAGCTTTAGTAGGGAACGTCGGCTTATTAGGGACTTGAGCTTTTGTCGGTAGCCATAAAGTCGGAGACGACGCTAGCTGATGTCCAATATTCCAGGCTCGGCCTCCTGCGTGGGCCGAGGATAACGAAGTACCGCAGCAATAAACGTCATTATCTACTTCTCTTCCACGAGCTTGCGAATTGAGCCACCCACAACTCCCCCACTCACCACCTTTTCCGGACATCGACTCGTAATATGGCTATCTACATTAGCGAATTTTCGTACAAAATGAAGCTATTGAAATGGCTCCGAAATTGTAATATGAAAATTTTCAAAAATTGTCTTCATTGAAATCCGTTTTCAGATATTCTGAAACGAATCCCAGAGTTTAACGTTTTTTCATATGAATATATATAGGATGTCGCAGTTTCGGGTGCACCACCGGCTAGTGTTCGATTCGACTACTTATTTGTGACTTTTTTGTTCTATAACATATATTTTTTCACGCTAGAGACCACTTTTTTCACCTATAAGATTTTTTTCGCGTTTTCGACTTTCTGTCAATAAAACTGACATAACTTCCTTAATTTTCAGGCAAAACTAAAATGATTATACCGTTGAAAAGAACGTAAGATTTCCTACCTCCATGATGACTTTTTAAACATTTTTAAATGGAATGAACGGGTGAAAAATAATCCGTAAGTGAAAAATTTGTAAAGTTCCGAACATTTTTACTTTTTCAAGGTTTGTCACTCTAAACGTCCTCGATGGAAACATTCATGCTGTAAGCCTAAAAGTTGCATCAGAATCCCACCTTTCCAACCGTGTAGTCAATTTTTATTTTGCTTAGTTAATTTTTATTTTACGTAGTATTTTTGTATGTTAAGAAACGTGTTTTTGGTTTATTATTTTCAATAATAAGCCTATGTGATAGTAAAGCAAAAAATTTTTATAACCCCCCCTCAAACTTCGTCATTTTATGTTTCAAAGTGTGTAGAATCCAAATTTGCAATGTCCGTCCGCCGTCCGCCGTCCGGGCCATAAAAGGCCTTAGAATTGACTCCATAGGCCTTAGAATTGACTTCGTACATAGACTCCACTTGGAGTCTAGTTGGTCCTAACTTCTCGCCAGCTCGATCGCTCCACACCCATGGGTGCTATGAGCCAAAAATAGGTGAAAAAGTGTCTTTTTCGAGGAATGAATATATGTTTTTTTCTAGGTCATATTTGTGTGTTTATACCAATGCTTTGCCTGCACATATTTAATAACATATCCTCTCGACTTTTCGTACGTACTTAGATAATGATATTATTACGGTAATAACTATTTGAATAGATAGGAGCTCAAATCGAGAAATATAAACATGCGTATATAATTATAGAAGTATAGGTTGTGGCAACTCGAAATAGGACACGCCGAGGAGTCTGGACGGGCCTTATGACGTACGCAAGCCAACTAAAACTACGATCAAACTCAATTGAAAAAATAATAAACCTTTGTGAAATAATTTGCAGCGTTTTTTTCCTATGAAACCGAGGGTTTTGTGAAAAATGACCCCTTAAAAAAATACGAGTGTGGGGTCGGTTTCTACGTATTTTTTTCACGCTGAATCGAATGGTTATACTCGCAGACCTCTCCAACTCCGTTACAACCGAGTTTTACACTTTAACAAACTAGTTTTTAGTTCATTTGTTATGTTCAATTGTATGTGTTTTCAAGGGTAAAACTAAGCTGTTTTTGAAGGACAATTAATCAAGTGCTATGCGACGTCTTTTCTAATTCCTGTGCCCGATACGCGATATGTGGGATATTTTATTGCGATATGTTGGGTGCAGAGCCAGCCTAAGGCGAAATTCAAGGTCTAAAAACACTGTTTTTGAGCACTTCTGCGCCTTTTAGAACATTAAATGTGTGCTTTTCAATTTGATATATAATTGATTGACACGTTACAATGATTTTTACACTCATGTTGCAAGTACTCTTAGAATAAATAGCTAATGCCGGAATCACTTTCCGGACCTGGGATAAATTTCCACATCTCCTGGGTAAAAGAAAATAGAACAACAGAACATAGTGAACCAATAATTACAGAGCTTAATAGTGGCGCACACACAACAAAAGTTGATTAACTATTAAGATAAGTACAAAGTCTCTTTTATTATACATTTATTCAAGGGCTGTTCTCGCTTTCATTTCGGAGAATGAATTAACTATGTCCAATTGACTGAGACAGCTCGTTTTCAATTGATAAAATTGAAAGGCTGTTAAGTCTTTCTTGAGACAGTGTTGACCTGAGGTAGTTTTTACCAACTTCAGCTTTGAAAATTGACCAATTGGCTACACGTAGTCCAGACTACATGCTCACTATATTATATAGACACCTAGATAAAAATCTTAAAAACCCTAGGCAATTTACCTGGGCTAACTTTAAAAGAAGGATTTTTGCTTTTCTTATCGCAACAGGCCATCAAAACACCGAAAGTGTTATAACTAGCCAATATGTTAACTAAAATGAATGGATAAATCTAAATAAAATTATCAAAATAAACCTCTATTATGTTATGTAAAAAGTAGATAATGGACACTGTATCATTGGAAATATGTCACACAAAACTTGTATATTCCTATCGAAACGAAATACCTAACAATTTTAAAAAACATCAGTAATTACATGAAGATTTCTGGAAGAATTTTATCATATAGCCAAAAATACACCATGGTACCTCATAAAAAAGGAGTAAGTAACATTCAAGACTGCAAGCACTCACCCCTCACAGCAATACAGACCTCGGTCTAATGTTGTGGGCTTTTTGAATCTCATATCCATCAGATTTTGTTTTTTATGTTTACTTATTATAAGTTACACTAGTAGTTACGTACTTTTTTGTACCAGACAAATTTTTCCCCCATTTTGAACTATCATCTGGTTAATTATTTTATCAAGTTGTACATTAATTTTATTTTGTACGCTTTCTGTCAATAAATGTCTTCTATCTCTCAGAAAAGCTTCATTCAGCGGTGGCGATCGACATTGGCATTGTGGATACGATCCGAAATCATGCTTTTCCAATGAAATGATGAGTTCGTTGGCCTGGACTTTTTGAGCACAATTAAACTGTCAAATTTCAAAAAAATCACTCAAAATGGCTAAAAATCGTTACATTTATATTTTTTTTTTAGCCGGCTATTGCTCACATGAAGTCTATTAACTATAAAATAGAACATACAAAAATTTATGTACGAAATTGAACAAAAAAGTAGGTACTCAACGTTCAATAAAATTTGCTAAAAAATCTATGACAACTGCAAAAAAATTAAAAATTCAAAACCTCTATTGAATTGCACATTATTATTTAGAATACGATTTTGAAATTGAAAAAAAAAAAATAAATAAATAAATGTTAATTTCCTTGCACTCAAAAAGCTCGAATTTCAAAACAATTCAACATTATACAATACAATAATCTACGAAAATTCGCTCATACGATCATGCTGCATGGCTGAACGTTTTTGGTTTATTTCATGACTGGAGATGTGCGCTGATCTGCACGATCGCACAGTTATATCATCTACCGATCACTTTTGTGGAGTAACTCCAGATAATTCTCATACTTGCTGCTTCGCCGGGGTTCGCACGACTTTCTATCCTTTGAGGAAAGTCTGCAGAGATAAAGTGAAACCTGATGACGCCTTTGACGACCCCCAATAGAGGGAAACGTTTGGAACACAAAATTTGACTTCGTTGTCTTGTTAGGACTATGTAGTGTGGAGGTAAACATACGTATGAATGTATGAATGAATGAAGTATCAAAAGTCCCCACAGCCCTTATGTTGGGGGGGGGGGGGGCCTTTAAAGATCCCATTTTTGGCGCATTTTCTTATTATAAAAAAAAGGGGGGAAAAAGTTCCAATCATGCAGCATGATTGTATGAGCGATTTTCGTAAATGTTTAATTGTTTTCATATTAGAGCTTTTTGAGTGCAATGAAATCGTTAACTATTAACTTTATGATAAAAACGTATTTTATTTATTGATTTATTTGAATACGTGGCAAGCCCAATTAACAACAGCTTAATTACATATGAGCGGTTCAGAATAATTTACATATCATAATGAAAATATCAGATAACAACAAGAAAAAAGTTCAATCAGCAAGAGAGATTCAGTGTCCAATATAAAAACAATACCAGGGACTTAATAATAAGTGACTTGAGAGAACTTAAGGAGTTCGTGAAAAAATCAAAATCAGGATGGATGTTCAGAAGGAGATTTGCAGAGGGAGGCGGTGTAAAGGTCGATTTTGAAGATAATTTGTTGCAGAAAACTGAATATGAAAAATTGTTGACTGGTTGATTTTAAGTTATTACCTGCTATTCAAAAAAGACGTTTTGGATTTTTAGCTTTTTTGCAGTTTTTGTCGATTTTGTAGCAAATTTTAATGAAATTTAATTACATTTTTCAGCATAATGTAAATGGATTGAAAAACTTCTGTGACTTTGAGTGTGGCAGATACATAGCTTTTTCATATCCGTAACGTTATATAATCTTAAAAGAGTCCATTATGAGTTTCTATGGACTGGAGAAATAGTAAATAGTGTATTTGGTAATTAGAAAATGATGATTGACACATTTTACGTTTGCCCATGTGCAGAGTGATGTATTGGTTTGCTAGGATTGGAACTGATATGAAATCGACTACACAACAACCTGCACATTCTCTGCAGATTTTATAAAAATCTCATAAAAATAGTAGAAATTATGATTTTTGCAAGGGTTTGCGGCCACGCGAACAATCAATGACAAACAGACAGAAAGACACAAAACTAAGTTGATCAGCATGATCTTAAACCTGAAGTGCGAGTGAAAATTTCGATTTTAGCAAAAAAAGTTTTCATCTCCCAGTGTTGTCAATGTTGGGGGACTTTCCCATTTTTGGGTATTTTTGACGTTGCGGGGATTTATCTGGGGAATTTCAAAAAATGAGGAATTTTTTGTGTATTTCAGCTTTCTACGCTTACCTACATATGAAATTTTTTGCATAATATATATTCGCCTATCTCATTCCAACAACAGCTGTCAAGTAGTTATTTTCATAGTAGGTATGACTGTAGAATACTACTTATAATAACTTGAGCATCATACCTAGGAGAAATCTGACACGGCTGTGTCCTCCAAAGGGAGTGGTTCAGTCGAAATATGTGCGTGCAATGTGCGTGCGTTTTGATATAGGTAACCTATTTATTTACATTTTTGACTGTCGGTGGATCTCTCCAAGGTTAAAAATTCATAATAGCTTTCAGTGATAGGGGTCGTACTCTGTGATAACACAAGTTCAGGAAGTTACCTACCTATAATAAAAACGAAAGGTTTGAAAGAATGAAAGTGACCAATGTTTTATTTTCTAACCTACTTAGTTACGTAAGTGTAAGGTATCTAGGTAGGTACCTACCTATTATTATTTTTTAAACGTCATTACCCGTACAATCAACATGGTGTTACCTACCTTCCGTCATGTTCATATTCCTTAGTCACAAATAATCATTCTAGTCCTATGCAAAAATAGTAGTTTCTGGATTGCTTCGAGAACTGTGATTTTGTTGATGATTGTGATACGTAATTTGGTGATGTGTGATACGTTGTGATTCGTATAATTATGTATCTGTATTTTATTTTATTATGATATAAATACATAAGCGTTGGGATAACGAATTACCTTTGTTCAGGCCAAATTTTTCCCATTTTGTCTTTGCCGATGTTGAGTTCAATTGGGATTTTTCATAGTTTTAAGGCGATATCAGATGGCGGGGATTATGTGGGAAATTTTGCTTAGTGATTGTGGTGTATTTCGAGAAGGAGGCGTTGGCAACACTGTCATCTCCGGAAAATGAATCCGGAAACCGATATGCTTCCGCTACCTATAGGTAGATTCGGGGCGGAACTTTGCAAATTACTACAAAGTTTAATAACTTCTGCATTAGATAGCCCTTCTACGCAGATCACTGGTCTATAATCATTGAACTAAGTCTGTGGTACAGTGTTAAAATATAGCTACACAAACAAAGGCACCTAGCTTAGCTAAAACAAATTAATGAAATTGAAAAAAAGTCCAGTCATGCAGCATGACCCCATGAGCGAATGTTTGAAGAAATCGTCGACATTTCAGTCGCTATTGATCGTGTAGAGAAATTTTAGTTTATGATTTGGGTTGACAAACATGGAATCAAATTATTAAAAATAATTAGGAGGTACTCATACTTTATTATTATTAAACTAATCTTGTAGATTTAAAGACAAATGTAGGTAAATATTCATAGATTTCGATGTCCAATGTGGTCAGTATTGAAGGCAGTTGTTTCGATTTTTGACTGATTTTTCAACTTTAAAATTTTTGAAAACTTGATACATATTCTTATAGGAAATTTTACGCTGATTCCGAATATACCACATGTTAGTATGCTGAAAAAATTATTTCGCACAACAAATCGCAAAAAACAGGCTATTTTGAAATTTTTGACAACATTTTTGAAAATTTCAACCCGAAGATGTGATCCGATCATGCTGGCCAACGAACTTGAACTTTCGTTTTGTGTCCTTAACATTTTAAAATTTGTTTGAAGTTTCTAGCACAATTCTACGGACAGTTATCGTCTGGAATGACACATACATACATACATACATATATACATACATACATATATACATACATATATACATATATACATACATAAAAAAATGCGTTAAACTTCAGAATATGATTCAGAATAGCCTGAAACGGATTTCTGCATAAATTTTTTTCAAAAATTCACATTCTACAAATTTTGAGGCGAGAGCAATAGCTTAATTTTCTTCAAAAATTCGCTAAAACCATCGACACTTTACTAGTCCTTCTGTGATGGATATATTATTGCTACTACAACAGATTAAAATAACAAAACTTATCCCTACTCTAAATGATTAATATAACAATAACTAATAATCGCTTCAAAATTTGTAGAATGTGAATTTTTGAAAAACTTTTATGCAGAAATCCGTTTCAGGCTATTCTGAATCATATTCTGAAGTTTAACGCATTTTTTAATGTATGTATGTATGTATGTATGTATGTATGTATGTACATATGTATGTATGTGTCATTCCAGACGATAACTGTCCGTAGAATTGTGCTAGAAACTTCAAACAAATTTTAAAATGTTAAGGACACAAAACGGAAGTTCAAGTTCGTTGGCCAGCATGATCGGATTACATCTTCGGGTTGAAATTTTCAAAAATGTAGTCAAAAATTTCAAAATAGCCTGTTTTTTGCGATTTGTTGTGCGAAATAATTTTTTCGGCATACCAACATGTGGTATATTCGGAATCAGCGTAAAATTTCCTATAAGAATATGTATCAAGTTTTCAAAAATTTCAAAGTTGAAAAATCAGTCAAAAATCGAAATAATGCCGTTTGCTAGTTGTAAAAATCGGTAATATTTGCATGAAACATTGTCCAAATTCAGATTGAACTACTCTCATGGAAGTATCCCTGTATAACCAATCCTAGAACCATGCTGTTTAAAACGTAGGTAGTAGGTGCTTGTTAAAAAAAAAGAAAAAAAAAAGTAATCACAACTGATGAGTTTACTCTGTGAAATATTCCGTCCTCCGATTCTCTCGGTCGCTCTCTTTAATGTTTTACGCTCAACTGTTTTAGGACTTGATGTAGCTTTAATACTGACTGTGGCTTAGAAAATATCAGCCATGAAATTATGAAGAAGTTCTATTTATGTACGTACTAGCACGCAGACCCAAAATCATAAACTAAAATTTCTCTACACGATCAATAGCGACTGAAATGTCGAAGATTTCTTCAAAAATTCGCTCATGCGGTCATGCTGCATTACTGGACTTTTTTTTATGTGTTCATTTATCAACAAACAAAACGTTTCACTCCAAAACTGGTATGGACGACTCCATTATCTTTTACAACCACTCACACTTCCTAGAACTTACTAATGAAATGTAGAGAATGAGCCAGTCTTTTCAAGACGTCGCTCCTCACTTTTTACCAATAAGGGTGGAGACCTTTACACCACGAGATTGCAACTTGAAATAAACTTACCTAATTACGATTTGTACCTATATTACTTACCTTACTTGTAGTTGGAGCCCGCAGAGTAACATAATATTTATTCAGGCGCTGAAAAAAAGATTTATCTTAATAGCCAGTCTATTCAGTGAACATCGATTTTTGAGGTTATGACCACAAGGAGATAGAAATCTGAAGATGCTGAAGTTGGTGAGGAAATACAGTAGAATCACACCCCCACTGAGGTGTTAGATGGGAAGAGAAGGCTTCAAACCAGCTAAAGAAGGTTCCAAAAAAATTCAGCCCAACCCTCTTCAAACCCTGCTCAGTAAAACGAGAGATATCTGCTACCATAAAGTTTCACAATGAATAAACTATGAAGGTAGCGAGTGCAGGTGAAGACTGGGAGGTCCTCACAACGGAGAACGGCCACATTTCTCCTTCTCCCCCAAGGAAAATCGCTCAGGATGATTACTGTCCATGACTACCGCCAGAAGTATATGTTCAGAATAGGGGTAGTAGACTCACCAATTTGTCCATTGCGTAACCCGGAAGACATGAACGCCTGCCACTCCATGGGCAGCAAGACATCAAATTAATGAACATAAAAACTGGCGCAGGATATACTGAAGCACAGTTGAGATGTAGATAGCTGGATAGCATATTGAACGACTGTAGTGACGTAGATAGCTTACTGAACCACAGTTGGAATGTAGAAAGCATGTTGAACCACATTAGCGATGCAGATAGTTGTGAGAGAGTTCCCGTCGGGATCTCAGAGAATGCGCTGTCATCGCTCCGTTGGTGAACAACGGGCGTCGTACACCTTTTCTCGTGTTTTTGAGAAGCTGAGTTTGGCGTTGGATGGATGATCCAGGTCCCTGGAAACCAATCTACTCCGAACATAGCTCATTAATCCTATTAGTAGGAGTTGTATCTCTCTGACGGGATACTGTCAACCTCCTCTACCTTTTTATCGAAGGATTTAGGCCCCCATTGCACCTCTAGGGGGGTACCTACCTACATCCCTGATATAGTATACTGAACTACAGTAGGGATGTACATAGCACACTGAACCACAGAGGATGTAGATAGCATACTGAACTACAGTAGGGATGTACATAGTATACTGAACCACTGTAGAGATGTAGATAGCATATTGAACCACTGTAGGGATGTAGATAGCATACTGAACCACAGTAGGGATGTAGATAGCATACTGAACCACAGTGGGGTGTAGATTACATCGGGGTCCACTGTAAGGATGTAAGCGTACTGAACAACAGTAAGGGTGTAGATTAAATCGGGATCCACTGTAAGGATGTAAGCATACTGAACCACAGTAGGGATGTAGATAGCATACTAGACCAGTGGAGCACGTGTAGATAGCATACGAGAAGGATACCGAATTTTCTTGTACATCTACGTCAACCACTGTGCAGCGCTGAGGGGGAATGGAGAATTTCAATGTGCTGCTCTTTTCCTACAACTGATCACATTCGGATCCCCATTGATGCAAAAGGAGAGAAGGAATAATCATGAAAATGATGTCGCAATATGATTGGTGAAACAGTGAACGATGTGAACTGTGCGCACATCATTGTACAGAAACTGGGCTCGTGACAAAATAGGGTTTCAAACACTACGGAAACCTCGACAGTAGTTCAAGTGACCTTTTACCACACAAAGCCGCGGTCGGCATCGTGACTTAGAGCAAGAAATGCGAAGACAAGCCGATGATGAACTCTATAAAGATGGTTTAATTGAGGATTCCAACGGCTGTTTGACCTTTCAGATCGCTCCCACATTGTCTTCCTAGGGCGAGGAAGGCAAGCCGACTGACGCGGTGCTGGTTTCTCTTTCGTTCGTAACAAAGAACTTGAACTGAACGAATCTTCGAAATCGGTGAGGAACGAGAGAAAGAAATCACTCTAAAAGAAATGGCAGCACTCACCTGTCAATCTAAAAAATATGATATTAAGCAATGCAAGCGGGTCATTCTCATTTCATTTGCCGCTTTCATGTCCCCGACGACGAATTCTCACAATTCCCGACCAAAACTAGCGATTTTGGGGAAAAAAGGGTAGTATATGTTGGGAGATCAACGAAGAAATAATTTGACTGTCCAAAATTCCCTTTAACACAGCGATGACGAATGAAACATGAAATCCTAGAAACTCATGAGTGTTACCGTCCCCTCCTACCTAACACGTAAGTTGTAAAAGTTAAGTAGTTACGAAACAATGACAATCCAGAACTGGCCAGGGTTACTAGCTGCAGTAGGTTGGTTCCTCTTTATTCAGAGTAATGATTTACATTTTTAAGATTTTTCCCAGCCCGTGAAAAACTAGTTTTTCAGTCAGTCTCCCATATCTCTTCTCAATGGGACTTCAGGAGTGTTATAATTTTTTGCGATCAAGAAGGCCGATGGAAAATGGCGGGAAACAGTCAGATGTGAAGGTTATATTGTCCAGTTGAAGATGTGAGACTGCAGTGGAGTGCTTGGAGTTGCAGCAGTTTTTACAGCGAAAGAAGCCTAAAAACATGGGGAGTATTTTTATTTTCAATCATGAGTGTTACACTAATTACGAGTGTTGTTAGTGCTTAAACAAAATAATCCGATATCAAGAACCATACTGCTTGGTGACAGGTTTCAAACAGTAGCCATCCCAGAGTTTTGCCACTTCATCATCCTGTGTGACGCCATTTTTACTGGAAATTCTCATGAGTGTTACCTCTCAGGAGTGTGACCAAGGATGGGTAACACTCCTGATAATACGGTAACAAAAAATATATAAAATGAAACATCAATGAAAAACTCACTTTTCATCTATGGAACACAAATGTGCAATGTACAATGAGTAGTATTTGCCAATCTAACCTCATATTTCATGACACTGAGGTTCTCAATCGACCCAAAGCGGCAAATGAAATGAGAATGACCCAAGCATTACAGGGACGTCCCTTTTGGCGAAAAGCAAATGTATCTCCATAAAAGAAACACACGAAGTTCCAGTCATGCAGCATGATCGTATGAGCGAATTCCCGTAAATTTTCGTATTACCTATATAATGTTAAATTGTTTTGAAATTTGAGCTTTTTGAGTGCAAGTAAATTGTTAAATATTCATTTTATGGCAAAAAACGTATTCTAAATAATATTCTGCTATTCAAAAAGAGGTTTTGGATTTTTTGGCTTTTTTTTGTAGTTTCTATTAATTTTTAAGCAAATTTCAATGAAATTTAAGTAAAATTTTTAGTATTATACTGTACATAAATTTTTAAATGTTCTATTTTATAATTAAACTTATTTGAGAATTATTTTGCAAAAAAAAAAAAAAAAAATATATATATATATATATATATTTTTTTTTTTTTTTTTTTTTTTTTTTTAGCGGCTTTTAGTGATTTTTTTAGCACATTTTTTGAAATTCGACCATTTTAATGTACTCTAATGTGTATTGATTGTCAATCATAGGGTGTCAATCACAGGTGCAACCAAAAATTAGGCTGACAAATACCGGGTCAAAAAATTGATTTCGAAAAAACTAATTCATGATGTTCTGTGGATTGAATTAGTATTTTTTTTAACTCTTTCTATTAACTTCGATTCTCTTCTTGCTTGCTTGCTTGCTTGCTTGCTTTCTTTCTTTCTTTCTTGAGACAAAATTTCAGATCGATTTTTAACCCACTTCCCGATATCCAATCGATCTGAAATTTTGCACACGAGTTCATGCTGGCGTACATTTTAATCTATCAAATTTTCGCGAAGAAAAAGTTAGTTATACTGTAAATTTTCGAAAATTTGAAATTTAATATAGGACACCTTACAAGTGTTGTGTATTGTAGGGTGGAGGAGTGAGGGAGGAGGAGGAGGAGGAGGAGGAGGAGGAGGGAGGAGGAGGAGGGAGGGGGAGGAGGAGGAGGAGGGTGGAGGAGGGAGGGAGGAGGAGAAGGATACTATTGAACGTCTGCATAAAATGACAACGAATCCCAGGTCAATAAAATATTGAATGATTTTCCTTGTCAATTTAATTTAAGTTATTATCAGAATTGATTTTGAAACAATGTGATTTTGTTTCAATTTACTATTGCCAAGAAACTACCAAATATTGAAACAACAATAACATTAACCGAGAACATGAGAAAAAGAAAGAGTTACATTAAAAACTTGTTTTTATGGGTTCCTTTTTTTAATACTGACCAGTTTGAGGAAATCCTGATGGAGCAATATATGTTAGATTCAAGTTTGAAAAGTTCCAGTCATGCAGCATAATCGTATGAGCGAATTTTCATAAATGGTCGTATTACATTTATGTTAAATTTTGTTGAAATTTGAGCACTTTGGGGACAAATAAAAATTTTATTATACATTTTTTAGCAAATTAACTTTTTGTCAGTAATATTCCAATGGACAAACGATTTTGTGGATTCTTACAATTTTTTCAAGTGTTCCTATCGATTTTTAGCTTATTTTAATGAAATTTAAGTACATTTTTCAGTACAATGTTGTGCTTAAATTTTTAATGTCCTAGTTCATGTTCGATTAATTTTTTTCGAGTAGCATTCTGCTAAAAAATAGAAATTTGTTAAATTTTAGCGGTATTTTGCCTTTTTTAGTGATTTTTTAAATACATTTTTTGAAATTTGACCATTTTAATGTGCTCAAAAAGTGTTGTCCAACGAACTCATCCTTTCTTTTGAAATGCTTGATTTTTTGGCGAAAGAACGAAGTTTTTATCTCAATTCTATCGAGAGTTATCGTCTGGAATGACACACACACACACACACACACACACACACACACACACACACATATATATTTATATATATATATATACACATAAAAAAAATCGTTAAATTCCAGGAATGACTTCAGAATGCCTCAAAACAGATTTCGATGGAGAAAATTTTTGAAAATTTTTATTTTAAAATTTTTGGAGCCATTGCAATAGCTTTATTTTCTAAGAAAATTCGCTCACACTGGCCCCTCCACCCAACGATAAAATATTGGTATCGTATTGTTGAATGGGCAATCCCATTATAATTATGAATACATAAATAATTAGCCGACTAATCAAAGTTGAGGGGAGGGAAATTAAGGCTGCTCCTCGTGTGTTTAAGATGTTTAATCTTTCAACATCTTAGCGCTTTCACCTGGTCAGGCCTCCTCAGGGATATAATATAGGTCACTATCTTTATGGGTATTATTATGGTTTGATTGCTGCGGTACAGCAATAAAATTAGGTCACTAGGTTTGTGTCGGTATTCGACTCGGTATTCCCCATTGTGTTCGATGTGACAATGGACGCAGATGTGTAGTAGTCAATTTAAGGAGTTTTCAGAGCAGATGTTTTTCTAAATTGTGACAAGCAGCCTTAAATATCCTCAGTCAAATGGACTTGCAGAATCTACAGTTAATACTGCGAAAAAGATTTTGACGAAGTGCGAAGATCAAGATTTGGGGTTGCTGTCATATCGATCTGCCCCTTTGGAGAATGGATACTCTCCAGCTGATCTTCTGATGAGAAGAAAATTAAGAACAATGGTGCCCATTTCAATCACCACTCTTATTCCGAAAACGCCAGATCACCAAATACTGCAAGACAAGGAGCAGAAGATCCGTGAAGGGATGAAGTTTAGATACGATAAAAAACACGGAGCAAGGAAGGAACCCTCAGAGTTGACATCAGACACTACCGTGTGGGTACGAGATATCAAATGCAAAGGCATAGTGAAGAAAAAAGTCCAGTCATGCAGCATGAGCCCATGAGCGAATTTTTGAAGAAATCTTCGACATTTCAGTCGCAATTGATCGTGTAGAGAAATTTTAGTTTATGATTTTGATAGACAAACATGGAATCAAATTATTAAAAATAATTAGGAGGTATTCATACTTTATTATTATTAAACTAATCTTGTAGATTTAAAGACAAATGTAGGTAAATATTCATAGATTTCGATGTCCAATGTGGTCAGTATTGAAGGCAGTTGAAATCTTAACAGTATCCTATCATAACGGCATTATTTCGATTTTTTACTGATTTTTCAACTTTGAAATTTTTGAAAACTTGATACATATTCTTATAGGAAATTTTACGCTGATTCCGAATATACCACATGTTAGTATGCTGAAAAAATTATTTCGCACAACAAATCGCAAAAAACAGGCTATTTTGACATTTGTGACTACATTTTTGAAAAGTTCAACCCGAAGATGTAATCAGATCATGCTGGCCAACGAACTTGAACTTTCGTTTTGTGTCCTTAACATTTAAAAATTTGTTTGAAGTTTCTAGCACAATTCTACGGACAGTTATCGTCTGGAATGACACATACATATATACATACATACATACATACATATATACATACATACATACATAAAAAAATGCGTTAAACTTTAGAATATGATTCAGAATAGCCTGAAATGGATTTCTGCATAAAATGTTTTCAAAAATTCACATTCTACAAATTTTGAGGCGAGAGCAATAGCTTCATTTTCTTCAAAAATTCGCTAAAAACTAGATTTTACTCGATCATATCTCATTCAATTGTACAATGGTAAACTTCTCCGCAGGAATCGTTCACACTTGATTGTTCTTAAGTTCAAACCAGGAAGGGGAGGATGTCGAATAAGCTTCTGCTTCAATTATTATTTTATGACCCTGAATTATTGTTGCCATACTGGCATTTGTTTGTTTACAAGGAAGTTAATAAAATTCATTATTTATCTTGCTTAACCGAAGTTAACATCTCATTAAATTTAAGCAAACTAAGCACAGTTTGTTTGAAGCCCTTACTAGAGGTTGATATTCATATCTAAATTTCGTATCATGTAAATGTTCATTGAGTTGGGCCAGTCGTTTGTGGTTTACAAATTTGGGGATCTTCAGTCCTATAATGAGCAAGTCATCGTTAAATATCGTGGTAGTATAGGCTGCCATGTGCCACATGTTCGTTTAGAGCATAGGCTGACTTCTAGGGGTTTGCCTTGGTTTGCGGTATCAAAATCGCCTACATAATAAACTTGTTTAGGAGCTTGATAGTACTAAACTGATTCTATGTTTGGAAAAGATCTTAAAAAGTTCCAATCATGCAGCCATGAGCGAATTTTTGAAGAAATCTTCGACATTTCAGTCGCTATTGATCGAGTAGAGAAATTTTAGTTTATGATTTTGATAGACAAACATGGAATCAAATTATTAAAAATAATTAGGAGGTACTCATACTTTATTATTATTGTACTAATCTTGTAGATTTAAAGACAAATGTAGGTAAATATTCATAGATTTCGATGTCCAATGTGGTCAGTATTGAAGGCAGTTGAAATCTTAGCAGTATCATCAAATCTTGACATAAAATGAAATAACATACCGACAGTCAGTATTAAAGCTACATCAAGTCTTAAAACAGTTGAGCGTAAAACATTAAAGAGAGCGACCGAGAGAATCGGAGGACGGAATATTTCACAGAGTAAACTCATCAGTTGTGATTACATTTTTTTTTAACAAGCACCTACTACCTACGTTTTAAACAGCATGGTTCTAGGATTGGTTATACAGGGATACTTCCATAAGAGTAGTTCAATCTGAATTTGGACAATGTTTCATGCAAATATTACCGATTTTTACAACTAGCGAACGGCATTATTTCGATTTTTACTGATTTTAGCGAATTTTTGAAGAAAATTAAGCTATTGCTCTCGCCTCAAAATTTGTAGAATGTGAATTTTTGAAAAAAAATTATGCAGAAATCCGTTTCAGGCTATTCTGAATCATATTCTGAAAATTAACGCATTTTTTTATGTATGTATGTATGTATATATGTATGTATATATGTATGTATGTATGTATGTATGTATGTATGTATATATGTATGTGTCATTCCAGACGATAACTGTCCGTAGAATTGTGCTAGAAACTTCAAACAAATTTTAAAATGTTAAGGTCACAAAATGAAAGTTCAAGTTCGTTGGCCAGCATGATCGGATTACATCTTCGGGTTGAAATTTTCAAAAATGTAGTCAAAAATTTCAAAATAGCCTGTTTTTTTGCGATTTGTCGTGCGAAATAATTTTTTCAGCATACTAACATGTGGTATATTCGGAATCAGCGTAAAATTTCCTATAAGAATATGTATCAAGTTTTCAAAAATTTCAAAGTTGAAAAATCAGTCAAAAATCGAAATAATGCCGTTCGCTGGTTGTAAAAATCGGTAATATTCTTCAAAAATTCGCTCATGGGGTCATGCTGCATGACTGGTTGTTATGGATTCCATTAATTCCCCCCCTTCAACGCGAGAATATATTTCAACTTTGAAATTTTATGAAAACTTGATACATATTCTTATAGGAAATTTTACGCTGATTCCGAATATACCACATGTTAGTATGCTGAAAAAATTATTTCGCACAACAAATCGCAGAAAACAGGCTATTTTGAAATTTTTGACTACATTTTTGAAAATTTCAACCCGAAGATGTAATCCGATCATGCTGGCCAACGAACTTGAACTTTCGTTTTGTGTCCTTAACATTTTAAAATTTGTTTGAAGTTTCTAGCACAATTCTACGGACAGTTATCGTCTGGAATGACACATACATACATACATAAAAAAACTGCGTTAAACTTCAGAATATGATTCAGAATAGCCTGAAACGGATTTCTGCATAAAATTTGTTTCAAAAATTCACATTCTACAAATTTTGAGGCGAGAGCAATAGCTTTATTTTCTAAGAAAATTCGCTAAAAGAAAGGTTCTAAAACTAAAGTAAGTAATATAATGTCTGGTGAACTAGTAGGGGGTATGTGGGAGCAGCCTTAATATTCCTCCCCTCAACCTCGATCAGTCAAGCTGAATGGCTAACTACAAATATAATAAATAAATGGGAAGAAAATCGTGAGCTGGTTGGGCGCATTCCAGTACATTTGAACCCCTTGGAAGGTTCAAGGGCGGAATTACCAAACGGATCTCTGGGATGGGGGCACCACTCCCACATGGCGCGGCGAGGACACCACCGCCCCCTCTCCCATTGTCCCATCCAGGCCCTATGTGCTACGTCTCATGCTCATGTCTCATGTCTCCAGCCGAATCCGATTCTTTAACGTCCGTCGCCGGCCGATACGTCATATTAACGATCGCCGTTAGTTTTCTTGTTCGACTCGGTTATCCTTGGAGGCCTCCGCTAATCACCGCCTACCGCAGCACCTCCCATGGAAATTAGAGCATCGAGAGGAAAAGTCCGGGGCGGCCGAGATTTAATCAGAATGCAGGTTCAAGGTGATGACCCTCTTGGAACGAGTTATAAACGGCTCGAGCTATTCACGCTTCACTTATTTATACATGTCATTTTTTTCCTTTCCTTTTAGCGAATTTTCTTAGAAAATAAAGCTATTGCAATGGCTTCAAAAATTTTAAAATAAAAATTTTCAAAAATTTTCTTCATCGAAATCTGTTTTGAGGCATTCTGAAATGATTCCTGGATTTTAACGCTTTTTATATATACAGGGTGATTCCCTCGCAGATGCAAAAAAAAATTTGGGTGAAACTACATCAAAAATGGAGTAAAATGCCGCCAACTGAATATTTTTATCTTAATCCGTTCTCAAGATATGATTTTTTAAAGAGTTTTTCAGGAAAACCGTGTTTTTTTCCTTTTAAACTAAAATTTCTCCACTTTACTTCATTTAATTTTAACTTTTGACCACATTTTCGGAATCAGCATTAAATTTACTATAAGAATAGTGTACTTGGGTTCTTAAAAAGTACCATCCAAAGGCCCTCACATCAGCTCAAACATTGACGATTTTGAAAAAAGGATATTTCTAAAAATCTTTATAACTTTACTACTCTTCCAAAACGAATTCTGGAAACTGGCAAATCTCATGAAAACTGCTTCGTCTAATACTCTTTCCAACGGTATAACCAAGTTTACTTTTATTTTGTTATTTGGTGGAGAAAAGTATGTTTTAATGTTAAAAAATGTGGGTTTTTCAATGAAAATGTTAGTTTTCTCGAAAGATGACCCTCCATGAACCGACGAGTATGGGGTCGGTTTCTATGTATTTTTTCACGCTGTATCGAATGGTAACATTTTTAGATCTCTCCAACTTCGTTATAACCGAGTTTTACACTTAAAATCGCAAATGTTTAGTTTGTTTGTTACGATTAAATGTATTTGTGTTATGGGGTAAAACTAGTTAATTAAAGTTTAAAACTCGATTATAACGTAAGTAGTTGAGAGATCTGCAAGAGTTTCCATTCGATCCAGCGAGAAAAAGTATATAGAAACCGACCATGGTTCATGGAGGGTCATCTTTCGAGAAAACCAACAATTTCATTGAAAAAACCCACATTTTTTAACATTAAAACAATATTTTCTCCCCTAAATAACAAAATAAAAGTAAAATCGATAATACCGTTGGAAAGCATATTAGATGAAGCAGTTTTCATGAGATTTGCCAGTTTCCAGGATTCTTTTTAAAAGAGTAGTAAAGTTTTAAAGATTTTCAGAAATATTCTTTTTTCAAAATCGTCAATGTTTGAGCTGATGTGAGGGTCTTTGGATGGTACTTTTTAAAAACCAAAGTACACTATTCTTATAGGAAATTTAATGCTGATACCGAAAATGAGGTTGAAAGTTAAAATTAAATGAGGCAAAGTGGAGAAATCCGAGTTTAAAATGAAAAAACACGGTATTCCTGAAAAAACCTTAAAAAAATCATATCTCGAGTACGGATTGAGATAAAAATATGCGGTTGGCGGCATTTTACTCCATTTTTGATGTAGTTTCACCCAAATTTTTTTTTGCATCTACGAGGGAATCACCCTGTATATATATATATATATATATATATATATATATATAATATATATATTATATATATATATGTATATGTATATATATATATATATATATATATATATATATATATATATATATATATATATATATATATATATATATATATATATATATATATATATATATATATATATATATATATGTATGTGTGTGTGTGTGTGTGTGTGTGTGTGTGTGTGTGTTTGTGTGTGTGTGTGTGTGTCATTCCAGACGATAACTCTCGATAGAATTGAGATAAAAAGTTCGTTATTTCGCCAAAAAATCAAGCATTTCAAAAGAAAGGATGAGTTCGTTGGACAACACTTTTTGAGCACATTAAATTGGTCAAATTTCAAAAAATGTGCTAAAAAAATCACTAAAAATGACTGAAAACGTCTAAAAACTGTTTATTGACGATGAACTAAAACATTCAAAAATGTATTCACAAAATTATGGTGAAAAATGTACTTGAATTTCATCAATATTTGCTGAAAAATCGATTGAAAAATTGCTAAACATCCAAAATCTGTTTTTATTCGTAGAATATGATTTGGAACGAGTTTATTTGCCATAAAATTGGTGGTTAACAATTTCTTTGTACTCGGAATGCACAAATTTGAAAACAGTAATATAATATTATAATGTTACGATAATATACGAAAATTCGCTCATACGATCATGCTGCATGACTGGAACTTTTTCTTTTAGTGAATTGCAATGGCTCGGAAAATTTTAAAATGAAAATTTTTGAAAATTTCTCTATTGAAATCCGTTTTGAGGCATTCTGATACGATACCTGAAGTTTGCGCTTTTTCATAAATATATATATATATGGTGGATGGTGGACTTTGGTGGATCATTAGCTCGTGCCCCCAAGGCTCCATTGAAGCCACAGCAGAAGCTGCGCCTCCTTCGCACGTACTTACTGCCAAAGCTGACCCATGGGCTAGTTTTTGGCAGGTTTTCTGCGGAGAGGCTGCTTGAAATAGATCGTGAAGTTCGCTCTGCTATGCGCTCTTGGCTAGGCTTTCCACCTGGAGTCCCAAGTGCTTATATCCACGCACCGGTCAAGGCGGGTGGGCTCGGTATTGCCTCTCTATCTGCCAGCATCCCATCTTTACGCCGTCAGCGCCTGCTCGCCCTTAGGGGCTCGAGCTGGGAGGTTGCCCGCACTGCTGCTGACCTTGACTTCGTCAGGCAGCAGTTGTTGTGGTGCCACCGAGCTACACCAACTGTTCCCAAACCCAGCTCATCTGCTGAGTTTGCTGCTGCTCTGCATGAGACAGTAGATGATAAAGAACTCCGGCAGTGCTCTGAATCCCCCATTTCTTCCCAGTGGGTGGAATGGGCTTCAGAGGGCATTGGGGCCCGCTACTACCACCATTTTCATGCCGTACGGGTGGCTACTTTAGCCACCTCTGTGAGGTGTTCGAGGAGTAGTCGCTGGACAGTCGACACCCTTTGCCGTGCTTGTCGAGGTAAAAATGAGAATCTCTATCATGTGATGCAACAATGTCGAAAGGGAGAGACTACATCACATGCCGAGTGACCGGGGCAAGAAGTCAGATATCGTTGCCATCAAGCCTGATGGGTCTGCTATAATCCTGGGTGTCCAGGTTGTCAGTGGCAGCGTGGACATCGAGCAGACCTGGTGGGCTAAGAAAAGTAAATATGATAGAAATGATCAAAGACAAGCGATATCTGAGCTAAAAGGAGTGGCACCTAATAACATCAAGGTCATGGCCGCGACCGTGTCATGGCGCGGGGTGTGGTGCGGGAAAAGCGCCACGGAGTTACTCGAGTTAAGCATCTCAGCGGGAGTGCTCCGTGGTATCACCACCCTTGTCCTGAGGGGTTCTTACTTGAACTATTGGTCATTTTATAGGGGCACCTACTTTCATCCCTCTCTCCCTCCTCCATCTCCCCTAATCCCTAGGGACCCGGCATCCTCCGCACTTTTTAATTTAGTTTTTTTCGTTTCTTCTCGTAATGGGGGGGCCTCCGTCTTTAAGGGGAGTTTTCTAAAAATAAAAAATAAAAAAAATAAAATAAAAAGTGTTCAGAAAGTTCTGCAATTCCAAACACATCCGTTCTTCAGTCGAAGGGGTCTGGAGCAATACATCTATGACCTCTGAGATCGTCAGCGATTTTGAATGCTAAGCGTGTTGCAGAGATTTCATGATTGCGCATTCACAGTGGCCAACATTGTAAGGAATATGGCAACCGGTTCAGTGACAATAATTCTTCGGTAGGGATCAGGACCTGAAAATGTCAAAATCATGGAAGATGATGGAGCCAAACAGCAACACTAACGTTTATTGAATATTTCCTTAAAGTTCAAGAAGAAACCAGCAATAAACTTGTAAAACTGCTTTCTACTTTGAAAGATCACCTTTATTGTAATCCCTTCACTTAATGCTAGTTGATGTTTGCTTCGAGTCAACTATAAATAGCGGAAGCATTGTTTTCACTTTCGGAATTGGTGCTGTCTCCAAAATCAAAATGTCCAGTCGCACTTTAGGTTTTAGCCCATTCTGAACAACTTTTGTTCGTGTCTGTTATGTGTCAACAAATTCATGTAACAACCTTAATTTTCATAATTAAGAACCGATTCTGATGAACCTGTCATGGAAGTGCGTGTTAGGGTATAGATGGTCCTCTATCAGGTTCGTTGTTCCGAAATCAATACTTTACTCTGCGCACGTGCAAACGTAAATTCCATCGAGCATTATCTCACACCCTATTCGTCCGAACTCGCTCAAATGGGGCTCCGAACTAACAAGCTCCACCGCTAGGAGCGCTAAGGGGGCAGTGCCCTAGAGAAAATGGTGGTTGACATGATTTACCCCTTGTCGGCACCTTGTGTCGCCCCATTTTGCTCTACAATTCTTTCCACACACTAGGAACCTCATCAATCCTTTCCAACAATGAAAATTATATTATTAATACATTAATAACTACAATAAAAAAGCACACACAAACAATAAAAACGGAAAAAATAAACAAAAAAACTGTAGGTAGGTACCTACTACACATGAACAATCACACTGACATCCTTAGAGGTCCTCGACAACAAAACTGGAGACATCAAACCTGAAATACTTGAAATTTTCAAACCCGATCACTACAGGCAGATTTGAGATTTGAAAAGGGTGTTTTAGGGGAGGGACGGGGTGGATGGGGTATATTAGTCATCACTGAGCAAACTGGGGATTCGAATGGGGGAATATTTTTGGATTATTCTAACTTGAACCACAAGCTACTTAAAATTTTCCGAATCTGGCCGATATGGCCAGACCAAAACACCATATGGTGTTTTGGGAGAGGAGGGGCATGAAATGGGGGGATCATGGACATCATTGAATAAACTGGGCACCTGATTGCTAAAATATGTACACTAACTCAAATCACAGGCTACTTGAAATTCTTCAAATCTGACCCATAGGGGAAGTTTTCTTAGAGGAGGAAGGTGGGGGGATGGATTGTGACATGAGGTATCAGTCCAACTTAAATTATAGGCTATTTGAAGTTTTTAAAATTTGAACCAGAGGAGGTGTTTTAGGATAGGGGGAGGGGATGAAATGGGGTAGTCTTGGACACTATTGGACCAGTCAACAGGATTTCAACCCATAACCTTCGTCTCACGAGAAAAAAAAAAAAAAAAAAAAAAAATCGGGAGTTGTACGACCAAAAAAAATTTGACCAGTCAACAGGATTTGAACCCACAACCTTCGTCTCACGAGACGAATTTCGTTACGGACATTACAAAAAAAATTATTGGGGGTCGGCCTAAGAATTGCATAGCAATTAATTTATATATAATCATTCCATATCAATCAACATGACATATCATTATTAGCTCCTGCGCATGTGAAATTGTGACATCCATCTAAGAAGCCCAATTTTCAGTTTTCATCCTGTTTTGAAGACATTTTCAGGGAATGTGCGGGTCAGGCAATAGATAGTCTCCAAACAGTTTCATTGTTCCCAAATTAAACTTCACTCTACGCATGCGCAAACGTAAATTCCATCGAGCATCATCTCACGCCCTAGTCGTGCAATTTCGCTCAAATTCGGAGGATAGTTGAGAGAAGACGATTTGATCATTTCAAATCAATTTCAACATGATTGTGTAATGTTTCCTGATACGAGGAAATGATGTTTGAAGTAATTTAAGTTTGTGCAAGCGCAGAATGAATAGTAGATTTGACAACAATAAAATTGGTAGGGGACCATCTACAGCCCAACCCGCACATTCCCTGAAAATGTCATTAAATCAGATGAAAACTGTGGAAATTTAGCACGTTACAAGAATTACACATTCTCAGCAAACTACTAATGATTAGAATTAATTGAAGGCGATATTATACGAAAATTTGATCATACGATCATGCTGTATGACTTTAACTCTTGGAATTTACATATTTGAAACGCTAATCAACAAATTTCGAAGCTGTTATTTATTATTATTATTATTTATTTTATTTATTTACTTTTTTATTTATTTATTTATTTACTTTTTTTTTACTTTTTTTGGTCGATAACAAAGGTTTATTATTGAAAACAAACTGAAATAATGAACCCAATAGGACTTTTTGAATGGCGTCTCAGGCTAAAATGACGGTATAGGGGATCTCACAGGAGGAGCTACGGAGGTCTCGTCGTTTTAAATTCTGCTCAAGTCTGTTGGCCGAGAGGTCCCTCAACCCGACCTACGTAATTCCGTAGTTCTAGTGTGAACCAGAGGACCGCGGAAGTGTCCCCTCTTGAACTGGTTTGTTATGCCTTTGAGGTAGCGTTCAGCTTGGGCTGCCAGACATACCATAATTTATAGTATCACACTGTATTTTTGGAGAAAAAAAATATCCTATTTAAAAATAGTTCCAATCATGCGGCATGATCATACGAGGAACTTTTTGTAAGTTATCGTATTATAGGATGTTACATTGTTTTGAACTTTGACCCCTTTAAGTGCAAACTAATTACCAACTACCAATTTAATTGCAAACAAATTATACTCAAATATTATTCTGCAACTCAAATAATGTTTTGGATTGTTAGCTTTTTTAAAAGTTTTTATTGATTGTTTAACGAAATTCGAGTACATTTTTCAGCATAATTTTGTGCATGCATTCTATAATGTTCTATTTCATCGGTGATTATATTCAATTGAATAAAATTCTCCTAAAAGTACAAATTTATCGATTTTTTGCCATTTTAGTGATTTTGTAAGCACATTTTTTGAAATTTGACTTGTTTAATGCGTGCAAAAAGTGCTCATCAATGAACACATAGTTTCATGTGGACGGCTTGATTTTTTGGGGGAAGAACAAAATTTTTATCTCAATTCGAAGGAGAGTTATCGTCTGGAAATAGTATATATATATATATATATATATATATATATATATATATATATATATATATATATATATATATAAATGCCCTACTTATGCATTGCCCTACTTTCTAATTTGTGTACGTGTGGGAGAGAAACTGCCTCCATGGCTGATCTCAATATCGTACTTAGTCACTTCATTTGTCGAAAAACTGGTGAGGAGAAAACTTCACTAGTAATTTTAAAATTGAGCCCAGATTTCAATAAGATATGATAAACTAAACATTAACATGTGCAGTTTGGTATGAAAATTAGACGATTATCAAGCAAACATTTGCTATAAATTTGGGTGGTGATCAGTTTTGTGTCCCACAGTTTTCATTTCAAGAAGAAGAAAAATTCGCTCATAAGGGCATGCTACCCGACTGTTTTAGTTCATTAACTGGCACTGTTAGTTTGGTGGAATTTTGATGATAACTGGCTAAAGTTCTATTCGGAATATGACGAAGAAAAATGAATAAAAATTAGAGGTATCAAAACGGAAGTTATTGAAAAACGTTGAGTATTTCCACGAATAATGAAAGGTTACAATGTTAAATTGATTTCGACGGTTAGGTCATCATCAGTAACAACTCATGTTCGAGTTATTTTTCATGATGGGTTTCCACAACGTCCTCGCCAGTGATTTAGTTCGTTTTAGCGAATTTTCTTAGAAAATAAAGCTATTGCAATGGCTCCAAAAATTTTAAAATAAAAATTTTCTTCATCGAAATCTGTTTTGAGGCATTCTGAAATGATTCCTGGATTTTAACGCTTTTATATATATATATGTATATATATATATATATATATATATATATATATATATATATATATATATATATATATATATATGTGTGTGTGTGTGTGTGTGTGTGTGTGTGTGTGTGTGTGTGTGTCATTCCAGACGATAACTCTCGATAGAATTGAGATAAAAACTTCGTTCTTTTGCCAAAAAATCAAGCATTTCAAAAGAAAGGATGAGTTTGTTGGGCAACACTTTTTGAGCTCATTAAATTGGTCAAATTTCAAAAAATGTACTCTAAAAATAACTAAAATGGCTAAAAAAAAACGGCTAAAAATGGCCAACAATTGTTAAATTTATAATGTTTAGCGGATTTTTAGTTAAAACAAAATTATCAACGATTAACTAGGACATTAAAACATTTTTGCCCAAAATTATGCTGAAAAAAGTACTTAAATTTCATTAATATTTGCTGAATTATCTATAAAAACTGCAAAAACACTATATTTTTCTGAATCACCAAATTTAATTAAATATGAGTTTTTTGCCATAGGGTTTGATTTTTAACAATTTCTTCCTACTGAAATCGCTCAAATTTCAATAAAATTTAACATATTATAATACGATACGTAATTCAAGAAAATTCGCTTCTACGATCATGCTGCATGACTGGAACTTTTAATTTTTAGTTTTTGAGTTCGTATGTATTAGAGGTTTCTTCTCAGTGCCAATTTCGAGGAATTCTAGGAATCTTCAGAACTAGGGCGGATCGTTTCTAAGCGTGTTGGTACAGTTGGAATCGCTTTCAGCACTGTGAACAAACTTGGAATCCTAAAAATGCGCATGCGTGAACAACGTCCTCGCGTTCGCGTTCCGACAGCTCCAGAATAAACTGTCAGAACGTACGGAGCTGCTTTCGGAAAGAACTACGAACACCGAGCCCGATTCCAGAACTGCAGGTTCTGGAACAGCGAATGATGAAACTCTACTGCGCTTGCGCAAAGATGTTTTGAACTGGGAAAACTGCCACTGAAAACGAAGCCTAGGAAGCTCACCACCTAGAAGAGAATTATGTGAGGAGCGTGAAGAGTATTATTAGAGAGTTTTTGGTGACCACCAACCCTTAACGTCACCCTAACGTACCCAAGAGTACGTGACCTTGAGGGGACGTTAGCAGCGTCGTACGTTAGAATGGCTCATTTAACGTCACCCGTTTGGGGACCTAAAGGCAGACGACACCAGCCTAACCTTCCTGTAAATGTAACACTACTGGGCACCTCAGAATTACTCAAATACTAAGGAAGTAAATTATAATAGTTCTTCTTTTCAAATGCCTCATTACCAACTAATTGCGTTGATGTAGCGGGTAGGTTTTTGAACACCCCTCAAACTTGGTTATTTTACCAAGTCCGCCTCCGCTGTCTAGCTTTACTAGCCTTTAACTCGATCGAAAAAATCCGTTTCTTTTGCGCACAGGCTCTATTTGGTCGATTAGAGCCTAGTTTCTTTCGTTATTTCACATATTTTAAATGATAAAACTGAGTTTTAAGACACTACTTCTTCGCAGTATTGTTCTTAGTTTGCCTGATCACTCAGCTATTTTCTCGTGAACATTGCGTGAAGTGCTGCCTCCACTGATGATTGTGTCAGGTAAAATCCTGGTTCATTGTCATAGAGATAAATACTTTTTCATACTTGTAGTTCATACCCAACGGAAAACCCAAAAACATGAAGTTCGTAACGACTAATGACCTATAAGTGCAACTAAACCGCGGTTTTCCACACTTGAGGCTTACTATCTTTGCGTTAAATCCATGCCCTACTCATGAAATGAAAACTAAAAGTGAGAGCCCGTATTTATACTGAAGCTAACATGAAATTCGAATTCAGGATTGAAAATCGGCGTTCATATCGAAACGGAGAAATTGATAAGTCAACCAGTGGACAGCAAGACAGCTGGGGAAAAATATCGCGTTACCCAACCACCGTTAACGTGACATCAAAATTAAGGCAACCGTTCTCTCGGTTCCATTTGGGTTAGCATCTTCATTTGCTTCCTACGGTAACGGGTGACGTTGAGTTGAAGTCGCCAAAAACTCTCTATTATCACTTCGCACTGTTGGTTCACAAGGGGCGCAACTCAAAAAATGTAGTTTTTGGGAAAACGCTTTCAAAGTTTTTGCAATTCTTCTCACCTCAATTGTGTCGCTGCTATATAGGTTAGCTCTTTAATTATTTTTGCGTTTTGTGAGGAAACTACTGAACTTTTGATGGCACTAGGTCTTGGATGACCAATTTTACTTTAAAAAAAAAAAAAAAAAAAAAAAATACAAATACAAATACCCGAAAAATGATTAAATTTGGTGTTGCGCCCATTGTATTTTGATCACTCCAGCTGTCGTTTTGAGTTGGGCCCATTCCCTTCCCACTTTTGCATACAATAATTGGAGAAGGAAAACAGTGCATTATTAAGTAATAAATTAAATGACAAATAATCTTTGAAAAATGTACTTATATAGGTACTTTTTTATTTAACAATGGAACATCCACATCCTATTCTGTACAGTCTAATGACTCATGAGATCACAAAATTCCTAGTTCAAAGATTGAAGTTTCACAAAATTAGTAATTCTATATTTTAATGACTTTTAAACCTCGAAATTTCAAAATTTTCTGCTATATTGAACTAGAAAAATCACAATACACTTTTCAGACTTACATTGCATAGTACCATGAGCATGGAAGTACATGGAAATTATCCTGAAAACTTCGAAATCAACAACTGAGTCCATAACTCGAACTAAAATACTAAGGTTCATTATTAGAAATAATAAAACAAGAGAGATGATAAGTGAGTAATTAATGAACCATAAACAAACTAAAATGAAGTAAAGGACACATGCAATTAGCAACTCTAGCTGGAAGGGGTGGACACCTAGGTAGGCGCTTACAAACTGTCATAAAACCTTTTTGACTTGCACCCCTTGTTCTTGAACAATCCCCTCCAACTCTAAAAATGCAACAGGGACTCTTTGTGCATTCTAGCGGCAATAGTTGGTACTATCAAAACGCCTCTTGTACCTGCATGTAGATCTCGTTCTGGTGGTTTTAACAGTGTAAATAACTCAAAAATGCCATTTTTTGAGTTACGCCCCTTGTGAACCAACAGTGCGACTTGTTCGTAAGGATCATTTAGTGGCGCCGGTCGGCTTTACATCTGATGGAGCAGCGAAATAATTTCTAGCGGGAAAATTTGTTCGTAATATCGAAAATGGAACAAAAACAAAGTTGGGTACGTTGTGGTCATCGTGGAATCCTTGACACCAGGAGGGCGGAGCCATCGGCCTTGGTACCTCACGACCTATTAGCCCCTCATAAATTTGGCTCCGGCTCGCATTATGGCGGCACGCGGAAGAGTCGGGAGATGAAAAAAATAGGAGCTGATTACCCCCTCATTATAATTACGGCGGATCGATCAGCTTGACCTCCGTACGGAGCGTAGTTGGACAGTTCGCTCGCTCGGGAGCCAGACTTATGTAACGAGACCTGGCCCTTGAAAGTACGGGGGAAAAAAAGACTATCAGACCATGAATATGGTGATTGAGTGATTGGGCAGAACTAATAGATTCGAGAAAGGCGTTGCAGGCGCCGAGACTTCGGCGCAGTTTACCTACACTCGTGTAATTGAGTGGCTGGTTGTTCGGAGCGTATCAGACAGAAGCTGAGTGCAGGCTCTGTGCGCTACTGGTGCGTTTCCCAATAGTTTGCACCAGTTTGGGATTTCTGAAGCAACCATCTTCTGAAATACAATTGGTCGTTGAGGAGGGCTCGGGCCGAATGGGTATTCCTGACACCGACAAACGACAGGGCGGTCATTGCAACAGGAGCGTAAATGTTAATGTGTGACACTCACCCGCAAGTATTTCTTCATGCCCCAGAATACTGTAAGCCACAACTAAAGGATGAGATATGGGATGTTCTTCAATTTTCAGTAGGCTAATTTGTTAGGGAGCTGAAAATGCGGAACAACTTTTAAATATCACGTACTCGTATTAGGCTATAATGTATTATGTGTCTTTTAGCGAATTTTTGAAGAAAATTAAGCTATTGCTCTCGCCTCAAAATTTGTAGAATGTGAATTTTTGAAAAAAATTTATGCAGAAATCCGTTTCAGGCTATTCTAAATCATATTCTGAAGTTTAACGCATTTTTTTGTATGTATGTATGTATGTATGTATGTATGTATGTATGTATATATGTATGTATGTATGTATGTATGTGTCATTCCAGACGATAACTGTCCGTAGAATTGTGCTAGAAACTTCACAAAAATTTTAAAATGTTAAGGACACAAAACGAAAGTTCAAGTTCGTTGGCCAGCATGATCGGATTACATCTTCGGGTTGAAATTTTCAAAAATGTAGTCAACAATTGCAAAATAGCCTGTTTTTTGCGATTTGTTGTGCGAAATAATTTTTTCAGCATACTAACATGTGGTATATTCGGAATCAGCGTAAAATTTCCTATAAGAATGTGTATCAAGTTTTCAGAAATTTCAAAGTTGAAAAATCAGTCAAAAATCGAAATAATGCCGTTCGCTAGTTGTAAAAATCGGTAATATTTGCATGAAACATTGTCCAAATTCAGATTGAACTACTCTTATGAAAGTATCCCTGTATAACCAATCCTAGAACCATGCTGTTTAAAACGTAGGTAGTAGGTGCTTGTTAAAAAAAAAAAAAAAAAAAAAAAAAAAAAAAAAAAAAAAAAAAAAAAAAAAAAAAAAAAAAAAAAAAAATGTATTCACAACTGATGAGTTTACTCTGTGAAATATTCCGTCCTCCGATTCTCTCGGTCGCTCTCTTTAATGGTTTACGCTCAACTGTTTTAGGACTTGATGTAGCTCTAATACTGACTGTAGCTTAGAAAATATCAGCCATGAAATTATGAAGAAGTTCTATTTATGTACGTACTAGCACGCAGACCCAGGGCCTCGCTCCGGTCGGCCGTCAGTAACGTTAATCTCAAGGCCTCCCTCCATCGAAATCTATGAATATTTACCTACATTTGTCTTTAAATCTACAAGATTAGTTTAATAATAATAAAATATGAGTACCTCCTAATTATTTTTAATAGTTTGATTCCATGTTTTTCTATCAAAATCGTTAACTAAAATTTCTCTACACGATCAATAGCGACTGAAATGTCGAAGAAAACATTTTAAAATTTGTTTGAAGTTTCTAGCACAATTCTACGGACAGTTATCGTCTGGAATGACACATACATACATATATACATACATACATACATACATACATACATACATACATACATACATTAAAAAATGCGTTAAACTTCAGAATATGATTCAGAATAGCCTGAAACGGATTTCTGCATAAAAGTTTTTTAAAAAATTCACATTCTACAAATTTTGAGGGGAGAGCAATAGCTTAATTTTCTTCAAAAATTCGCTAAAATTAATGATGTCTTATTTATTAAATTATGTCTTGTTAAATTTAGTAAACGTTGAACGAACATGAATACGATTTTGTTGGGATTTATTTCAACTTTTTTTGCAGAAAGTATAGATGTGGAATTCGGTGGTCCAGATGAGATTGAGCTGCTTGCTCACGTTGATTGTTGAGTATACAGTGTTGAAATATATGTTAAATGTTCTAAGCTCATTTTAATAGGATGTTTCTATCCCGAGGTTACCCCGAAACACCTGCATGGAGTCGTGAGCTTGTTACATTCTACAGTTTTTCTACACTTACTTCGTCAAAAGCAATTTCGCCTTGAATTATGACTATAAAATAGAGGGTTTCACGTTTCTACGGTTCTTTGTGCCAACGAGGTTTGAAGAGATGGCCGAGGTAATTGGTAGGCTGGTAGGCGAGACTTGGAAAACTGGAGAAGATTCCGTGAACACGGTCTGGATGCAACGATGGCCCCGGTTACGTTACCCGACCCTACTCTCCTCATGTCTCTTGCCCCATTGTGACCGTTGCTCATTACATTGCCTTTACCTACCTCCTACGTGAAATTCTTGGGCTCAAGGAGCTGCCGTGAGAGTGAGGGCGTCCCAGTTCGCGCAGGTACCAACCTTGCGCATACATTGATTCAATTCATTATCAAAATCACTGAGATCCCCTCAATTCAAACGGGTATATCGAAATAACGAGATTCTACAATTGACTTCTCCCTCAAACATGACTTTTAGATTGGGTTTCACAATACGCGATAGATTACCAAAATAGCAGACTCAGTACTTCTCATCTGCAACCGGCTACAATAGCTGAGATTTCTCAATCTTAACAAACAGGCGCAGGGTGATTCTCAGTAGAAGGGCAAATTTCATGAAATCGGTCAGATACCACTATGATTGGGGTGCTGGAATGAATCTGCTTTTCCTACATCATCTAGGCTTTAAGCACACACACACATACCATATTCCCCTGTAAACATAATTAAAAAGTCAAATTTTTCATGTTCAACATGAAATATTTCAGTCCCGTGGGTGAATCCAGTTCTGATTTACAATACTCAACTTTCAAAACTAGGGCAAAAAACACAAATCGGGGAAAATATCCTTTGATTCCAGGTTTTGGATACATCCATCGATTGTTTTTCTGGATCCAAAGTTAATAAAATTCTATAGTAACACAATAATGTTTTTAAAAACATGGTAACTATATAAACAATCGGTTTACTACAATAATATAATAAATGAAAAACCAAACAACCATAAACCACTACCATTTTTATATAATAAATAATGAACCAAAGTCACTTGGTAGCCTAAGCCTAAACAGTAAGTTTGGATGAACAGGAACTGATTTTTTAAGCATTGTTTTCACTATCGGGAGATGAAAATTAATTTTAACCAAAATCATAATTTCCACTCGCATTTAACGTTTTAAACCGTTCTGAAAAACGTGTGTGTGTTTTTGTGTGTGTGTGTGTGTATGGTGTTTGGTGTGTGTGTGTTGTAGCTACGGAGGTTCTGGAGGGAGCTGGGGATGAACAAGTTTTGCCCCCACTCCAGAAGTTTGTGAAATTGTGGGAGCCACTTTTGAGTGCTCCCAGCCACAACCCTGGTGTGCCGGTGGTACCCCCAGCTTCCACCAGGGATTCCTTACGTGGCATTATGTGCACGCCGGTGCTTCATGACGAGGCACAAAAGTGCCGTGTCAAAAACTCCTCATCTGCTGGACCTGATGGTATTTCTGCCCGACGCTGGAATAATGCTCCAAAAAGTGTCAAGCTGCTTATCCTCAACCTGTTACTTCTGTCGGGAAGGCCCCCAAAAGCGTTGACCCGTGCCCGAACCATATTTATCCCAAAGAAAGGAGGAAGTGGGCCTGGAGGCTACCGTCCGATTTCAATATCATCGGTAGTTTTCCGCCACTTTCAAAGGATTCTGGCATCTCGCTTTCAAGTTTCTGGTGTCATAGGTGACGTCCAGAGAGCATTTCGGCCAGCGGATGGCACAGCAGAGAACCTAACACTTCTCCAAACTGTCATTTCGCTGGCCCGCATCAAGAAACGGCAGCTCCATCTTGCCGCTCTGGACGTCGCTAAGGCCTTTGACACAGTTAGCCACTTTGCCCTGACCGATTGTCTTCGTGGTGTCGGGGCCCCTGCTCGTTTAATTGAGTATGTTGCCTGTCTGTACCACGAAGGCGTGACGGTCCTCGAGGCAGGAGGCGAGATGTCTGGGGATATTGTCATTGGGCGCGGGGTACGCCAGGGGGATCCTCTGTCGCCACTCCTCTTCAACCTGGTCGTGGATACAGCCTTGGGTAAGCTGCCAGATGAAATAGGGTTTGATCTCGCCCCTGGGGTGCGAGTAGGTGCATTGGTTTTGCCCATGATGCAATCCTACTCGCCGAAACCCGTGAGGGCTTGCAGATAGCCCTCAATGACTTTGCTGAGCAGCTAGCCAGGTGTGGTCTAGTGGTCAACCCTTCTAAGTGTGGGTCGGCCTCCTTGGTCCCGTCGGGCCGCCAACATAAGGTGAAGGTGGTGGATGAGGAGTGTTCTGCCTTAGGACAGACACCCATCCCCGCCCAATCCGTGGCGGTACCTTGGGGTCGACTTCATGGGTGTGGCCACTATAGCCACAAGCCCTGTGGACCTTGGTGGAGCATTAGCTCGTGTCACCAAGGCTCCATTGAAGCCACAGCAGAGGCTGCGCCTCCTTCGCACGTACTTACTGCCAAAGCTAACCTATGGGTTAGTCTTTGGCAGGCTTACTGCGGGGAGGCTGCTTGAGTTAAATCGTGAAGTTCGCTCTGCTGTGCGCTCTTGGCTAAGCTTTCCACCTGGTGTCCCAAGTGCTTACATCCACGCAGCGGTCAAGGCCGGTGGGCTCGGTATTGTATCTCTTTCTACCAGCATCCCATCCGCCAGCGACTGCTTGCCCGTAGGGGCTCGAGCTGGGAGGTCGCCCGCACTGCTGCTGACCTGGACTTTGTCCAGCAGCAGTTGTTGTGGTGCGATCGAGCAACACCAACTGCTCCAAAACCCAGCTCATCTGCTGAGTTCGCTGCTGCACTGCATGAGTCAGTTGATGGTAAAGAACGCCGACAGTGCTCTGAATCCCCCATTTCTACCCAGGGGGTGGAATGGGCTTCAGAGGGCATTGGGGCCCGCGACCATCGCCATTTTCACGCCGTCCGGGTGGCTATGTTAGCCACCTCGGTGAGGTGTTCGAGGAGTAGTCGAGGGACAGTAGACACCCTTTACCGTGCCTGTCGGGGTAAAAATGAGAATCTTTATCATGTGGTGCAGCAGTGTCCTCGTACTCACGGTGGCCGCATTTTACCTCACGATGTGGTTGCCAAGCAGATAGCAGGGTCTTTGTCATCTAGCGGTTGGGATGTCGAAAGGGAGAGACTATACCACATGCTGAGTGACCGGGGCAAGAAGCCAGATATCGTTGCGATCAAGCCCGATGGGTCTGCCATAATCCTGGATGTCCAGGTTGTCAGTGGCAGCGTGGACATGGAGCAGACCTGGCGGGCTAAGAAAAGTAAATATGATAGAAATGATCTTCGCCAAGCGATATCTGAGCTAAAAGGAGTGGCACCTAATAACATCAAGGTCATTGCCGCGACCGTGTCATGGCGCGGGGTGTGGTGCGGGAAAAGCGCCACGGAGTTACTCGAGTTGGGCATCTCGGCAGGAGTACTCCGTGGTATTACCACCCGCGTCCTGAGGGGTTCTTACTTGAACTGGTGGTCATTTTATAGGGGCACTTCCTTTCATCCCATTCTTCCTCCTCGTCCTGCAACTTCCCGTAAACCTGGGCGTCCTCCCCACTTTTTTATTTTATTTGTTTATTTTTCAATTTAATGGTGTGCCCCCTCCGTTAAAAAAAAAAAAAAAAAGAAAAAAAAAAAAAAAAAAAAAAGTGTGTGTGTGTGTGTCTTTCCAGACGATAACTATCCTTAGGATTGAGGTAAAATTCCTTTCTTGCTCCCAAACAATCAAGCATTTCAAACGAAAGGACGAGATTGTCGGCAAGCATTTTTTGAGCACATTAAATGGGTCAAATTTCAAAGAAAGTGCAGAAAAAAACCCTAAAAATAGCAAAAAATGGTTAAAAATCGTTAAATTTATAATTTTTTTCAGCAGAATATTGCTCAAATAAAGTTCATTAACTATAAAATGGAACACTAGAAAATTTATGCGCAAAATTATGCTGAAAAATGTACTTGAATGCCATTAAAATGTGCCACAAAAATCTATAAAAACTCCAAAAAAGTTTGAAATCCAAAATCTTTTTTTGAATCGCAGAATATTATTTAGAGGAAATTTTTGCCATAAAATTGTTAGTTAACAATTTCTTTTCCTTCAAAGTCCTTAATTTTCAAAACAATGATACATAAAATAGTACGAAAATTTGCTCATACGATCATGCTTCATGACTGGAACTTTTTTCTCTTTAGAAATAATTTAGGATTTCAGGGATTAACCCGTATTTGAATTTGGTATCTAATTGAGTCAGGGTTTATTTATTTATTTATTTATTTTAATCATACAAATGCATTTTATAAATATGGTACAAATTGAACAACTTAAGCTACTCACTTTCGATTTCTTTCCCAACGATAGGCTTGGCTTGGCCCGTGTTGTTGGGGAAGGTCTTGGTGATTCGCTCATGTCTTACAATCTATCTACTCTATGATACAAACGGTACTTAAAAATATAATGTTATGCGTATAATGTTCTTATAATTTTAAGAGAAGATATTTTCTAAAATAATCACTGTACATAAATACTGCTTAAAACAGTTTCACATCCCGCTTCCCCCTTTTCTACAAGCCAGGTTAAAATATGTTTCTTGTAGTTTTGTCTTGTGAATCTTTGAGCATTTTTCATATGGCCCTCTAGCGCTCTGTGGATAATGTAAATAATGAATTTTGGATTGTGAGTTGACAACGTTAGTCTCGGTCTAGGTGCAATTACATTTCCTGCGGCTACGTACCTTGTTATATACATTGGGTTACGTTGTGAACCTATTATTTGTGGATCCTTATGGAATTGCAGAAGTAAATTTTTAACATATAATTGCCTTATAGTAAATAGCTTAGCGATATTAAATACATTGTCAGATGGAGTCCTCATTGGTAAAGACAGCATAATTTTTACAATAATTTTCTGGCGTACATGTAATTTATTTATATGGGTTGAGAAAGTCCCACCCCAAGCAATTATGCCATATTGAAGTACAGATTGTAGCATACTGTAATAAATTAGTTTTATCGTATTTCTAGGGAGTGTGTGTATGTAGTATGATGCTTAAATTTTTATCGTAAACATATGATTTCATTCCTCCATAAATAATTAATTTTGACTTTTTAGTGTTCAATGTAAGATAGTTTTCACAGAACCATCGTCCAATCACATTGATTATGGGATGCAACAATATGGGGTTTATTGATATATTACATGTAAATCTTACAAACTCATGAAAACTGCTGCTGCTTAAATTCAGTTTGATGAAAGTCTATTCAGGCATTCTCAACAATTAGGGCTGTTACTGTGAGTTCACGACACGAGAATCCGCGAAAGAAACGCAAACAAGTTCTCGCTTCCGGGATCCAAAGGCGGAGTTGATGTGTGTCAGTGGTGTGTGAGCCCGAGCACACAAGCCGCTATTAGCCGCCGAGGCAGCTGCGTTTGAAGATGGCAGTAACCGTTCGGAATTATATCATATGTGCTCCCAGAGCCAGTGAAAGTGAGGACCTCTTCGGCTAAAAGACCCCTAAGGATCCCCTAGTAGTAATCCTCCGGTTATGAAATTATCAACAGAGCAGCGGACTAACGGAGTTCTTTCTTCACACTATCCGATCGAAAGGTGATACCAGAGATATGATCTGAATTATTAGTTTATTTTAGAACTCATTCATTTTCTCTTGAAATCAAATCTATAAAAATTCCAGTCATGCAGCATGACCCTATGAGCGAATTTTTGAAGAAGTCTTCGACATTTGAGTCGCTATTGATCGTGTAGAGAAATTTTAGTTTATGATTTTGATAGACAAACATGGAATCAAATTATTAAAAATAATTAGGAGGTACTCATACTTTTTTTTTTTTTTCAAACAAGCATCTACTACCTACGTTTTAAACAGCATGGTTCTAGGATTGGTTATACAGGGATACTTCCATAAGAGTAGTTCAATCTGAATTTGGACAATGTTTCATGCAAATATACCGATGTACCGATTTTTACAACTAGCGAACGGCATTACTTCGATTTTTGACTGATTTTTCAACTTTGAAATTTTTGAAAACTTGATACATATTCTCATAGGAAATTTTACGCTGATTCCGAATATACCATGTTAGTATGCTGAGAAAATTATTTCGCACAACAATCTCAAAAAACAAGCTATTTTGAAATTGTTGACTACATTTTTGAAAATTTCTACCCGAAGATGTAATCTGATCATGCTGGCCAACGAACTTGAACTTTCGTTTTGTGTCCTTAACATTTTAAAATTTGTTTGAAGTTTCTAGCACAATTCTACGGACAGTTATCGTCTGGAATGACACATACATACATACATACATAAAAAAATGCGTTAAATTTCAGAATATGATTCAGAATAGCCTGAAACGGATTTCTGCATAAAATTTTTTCAAAAATTCACATTCTACAAATTTTGAGGCGAGAGCAATAGCTTAATTTTCTTCAAAAATTCGCTAACATCAAACAAACATGTTGGTAAGTAATGCATGCATTACAGGGACGTGCCTATGAATGGATTGCATATAATTTTGGTGAAAATTAAAATAAGATAAAAAACAAAAATATCATGACTTCTAGGAATTACCCCCCCCGTATTAATCCCCTCCACCGATTGTAAATTTCCATCATGAAACTTCCAGCATGAAATTAGAGAAATCCTGACATATTTCCCAAAACTAGAACAAATTCATAATTGAACGAAAGATGATCACGAAAATCTGACGAGAATAGTTAAGAAATCATGATTTATTACTATTACCCCCTCCAGTCACTCTCATCCATGATGAAATTTGAAACTCCTGATATTCAATCCAAAATAAAACCAAACTTCATAGTTGGGGGGGAAAAATGACGAAAATCGGACGAGAATTAATTAAAACATCATCATTTATCAGAATTACCCCCTCCATTCACCCCTCCAATGATTAAATTTGAAACTCCTGACATACGTTCCAAAATTATATCGAATTCGTAATGGAGCAAAACAAGAATCACAAAAATCGGTCAAGATTTGTAGCTGGGTTGCGTCGACAAAATGTGTCGAAGAAAACCACGTTTTTTCGGCTTTACCCCCTCCATTTCCCCTCTTCCATCACGGAATTCAAAATTTACGGGGCTTACTGCACTACTATGCTATACTAAAATTGGGATCGAACTAAGAAGAATCTCGAAAATCGGTTGAGAATTGTGGCCTGGGCATCGTCGACAAAATTTGTCACACACACACACACACACACACACACACACACACACACACACACACACACACACACACACACACACACACACACACACACACACACACACACACCTATGGTTTTTTCATGGATTCGGTGTTAGAAAACGGTCTGAAGCGGATTTGTATGAGGTTATTTATTTTTTTCCCTGAATCAGAATCCATTCCAATAGGCGTCCCTCTTATTAGCGAAGCCTTGTCTATTTGACATAGCTTCAGAGGGACGTCCTAAAATGTATCATTATTGTAAAGCACTTAGCTTGTTTCAAGAACTTAACATTTACCCATGCGCTGTTAATGTTACGATCGTCTTGAAATTGATATGGAATGCTCAACTTGTCTCATCTATCCGCCCGATTTGAGCGAGATTGGATAACTAGGGCGTGAGGTAATGATTCTTGGTGAAATTTGCGTAAGCGCATGCGAAGAATGCAGTATTGAGTTGGGAACAATGAAACTGATGGGGGACCGAATACACCCTAGCCCGCATATCCCCCGGAAATTGTATCAAAATCGGATGAAAACTATGGAAATTAAGGTTTCGAGGTTGTTACAAGGATTTTCAGTCGCACGGCAGACACACGCACAGATAGACAGACTGACACGTAACCAAAGTTGTTCAGAATGGTCTAAAACGTAAAACGCGAGTGGAAATTTTGATTGGGAGACAAAAAATTGTCTTCTCACGAAACCGAAAATAATGCTTCCGCTAGCTAGCGGTAGATTCGGAAGCAAAAAACTGGAACCTGTGAGTAAGAAAGAATTTATAAAAGAATGTGATGCAGCTATCACGAAAATGGAAACGATTCCAGCTCGCTTATACTTTCCAATTAGCACTTAGTTTTAATAGATTCGTACGTACAAATGTTTTATTTTATGACGATCGTATTTTCTGTGCTGTACAGAGGAACGGTGCGACATTTCGTGGCGTGGATAATGAGTGGGGGGGGGGGGGGGGGGGGATGACGAAGTGACATTGACCTGTTTGACCAGAGGTCGGTTTTCTGAATGGTTGGTGACTAGTGCTAACGATTCTTCGAAACTTCGATGAATGACTTCCTCACGGGAAACCCTCACGTTTTGTCACAAATGACATCACATTCGACATACGCCATACCTGATTAGTTGGCATCCGTGTGATTGTCCTCAGACCGAATATTAGCGAATAATAGCGAAGCTACAGTATTTTTTGTCCGCCACACATCACCAGTCAGACATCAAAATAATAGATGCCGAATGCAGTTTGGCGGGAGGCGGCAATGTTCTCGAAGGTTACGATTTCAGACTTTCTTTCCTATCAGTTTCAGCACGAAATTAATAGCCTCTTTGGCTAGACGATAACAAAATAAATGAATAAATCGTTGTCCACCCACTCATTCGTGGTTCACACATTCTCTAACTATTCTCATTCATGGAATGGTAACTAGGCTTATCAATTCCACGCAATCTTCGTCTTCAGAAGACAAACTCATATTTTCTTCATTACCACAAGGGAATACAAAGATAGGTTTTTTCTAAAGACAGGTAATTTTAGAGAAAAAAATCAGCCCAATGGCTCCGCCTCTTGAACCCCCCAGGAGGGTTGCCTCTCTGGACCCCCCAATTATTCCTGTTTTGAGCTTACAGCCAAAATGCAAAAAACATGGAACATGCTATTGTCAGCTCAGCTAATCTGGGAGGCTCTAGACTTCATGATTCGTTTCAAGACTCCCCAAGGAGTCCCCATTCCAAATTTCAGCTTCATATGTTGAATAGCAAAGAAATTAACTCCTGATCTCATTCATCTGATTTGGAAGGCTCTAGACTTAATGATTCGTTTCAAGACGTCCTGGGGGGCCTCCATTCCGAATGTCAGCTTCATAGGTCATATTGCAAAGAAATTAGATCCACCGCAACTTTCGTCTCCCTTTTGGCGAATTTTTGAAGAAAATTAAGATATTGCTCCCGCCTCAAAATTTGTAGAATGTGAATTTTTGAAAACATTTTATGCAAAAATCCGTTTCAGGCTATTCTGAATCATATTCTGAAGTTTAACGGATTTTTTTATGTATGTATGTATGTATGTGTATGTGTCATTCCAGACGATAACTGTCCGTAGAATTGTGCTAGAAACTTCAAACAAATTTTAAAATGTTAAGGACACGAACGAAAGTTCAAGTTCGTTGGCCAGCATGATCGGATTACATCTTCAGGTTGAAATTTTCAAAAATGTCAAAATAGCCTGTTTTTTGCGATTTGTTGTGCGAAATAATTTTTTCAGCATACTAACATGTGGTATATTCGGAATCAGCGTAAAATTTCCCATAAGAATAAGTATTAGTAAGTTTTCAAAAATTTCGAAGTTGAAAAATCAGTCAAAAATCGAAATAATGCCGTTCGCTAGTTGTAAAAATCGGTAATATTTGCATGAAACATTGTCCAAATTCAGATTGAACTACTCTTATGGAAGTATCCCTGTATGATCAATCCTAGAACCATGATGTTTAAAACGTAGGTAGTAGGTGCTTGTTTAAAAAAAAAAAAAAAAAAATGTAATCACAACTGATGAGTACTCTGTGAAATATTCCGTCCTCCGATTCTCTCGGTCGCTCTCTTTAATGTTTTACGCTCAACTGTTTTAGGACTTGACGTAGCTCTAATCCCGAATGTGACTTAGAAAATATCAGCCATGAAATTATGAAGAAGTTCTATTTATGTAAGTACTAGCACGCAGACTAGTGCGTAGAATTAGATTTAGTAGATTTTGGCTGTCAATAGATGCACAGAGACTACAGTTTGTCTGTCAATTTCTTGCTGTAGGATACTAGATTACTGACTTTATATCACTCGTAATATAAAGCCTCATCATCGATTGGCTGTGGAAAATTCGTTTCTTTCATATGACGTCGGTATGTTATTTTATTTTATGTCAAGATTTGATGATGTTATGATAGGATACTGTTAAGATTTCAACTGCCTTCAATACTGACCACATTGGACATCGAAATCTATGAATATTTACCTAGATTTGTCTTTAAATCTACAAGATTAGTAGTAATTATTATTTTTAATAATTTGATTCCATGTTTGTCTTTCAAAATCATAAACTAAAATTCCTCTACAATATCAATAGCGACTGAAATTTCGAAGATTTCTTTAAAAATTCGCTCATGGGGTCATGCTGCATGACTGAACTTTTTTTGATACATTAGGGGATAATTGAAATTATGGGCTCTTTCCTAGTCAGCTGAGTGAGCTAAATTCTATTCTGTCCACCCTAGGAAGTTGAAATACGAAAGGGAGACTCCCTGGGTCATTCTGAGACGACTGCACTTTTTCATGATCAGCTGAGTGACATAAATCCTTTCCCGTTACCCTAGGAAGTTGAAATTTGAAAGAGAGACTTTCTGGGTCATTAAGAGACGATTAAAATTATGGTCTCTTTCCTTATCAGCTGAGTGAGCTACATTCTCTCCTGTTCACACTAGGAAGTTGATATTTGATAGGGTGACTCGTTGGGAGAATAAGAGTCGATTGAAACTATGGGCTCTTTCCTGATCAGTCTGGGCCCGATTTTGCTACTTTTATGCTGTAATTTGGTATTTAGCCTCCGTAGTTACGAACACAGTCTGGATATGGTTATTTCAGCAGTCTAAGCACCGACTAACCCGTACAGGTGGGTCCTTGCAACGCACGGGTAACTGGCCAGTACCATAATAAAGCACCACGGAATACCTACGGTATACTGAATACTGATGGAGATAAATATAGCGTTTCCAAGTCAAATTCAACCTTTTCCAAGTCAAATCCAACCTTTTCCAACTCAAATTCAACCTTTTCCAAGTCAAATTCAACCTTTTCCAACTCAAATTCAACCTTTTTCAAAACAAATTCAACCTTTTCTAAAACAAATTCAATCTTTTCCAAGTCAAATTCTACCGTTTCACCATTATTAGGGAAATGAAGAAAAATACTCACAAGCCCTAATGTAGTACCAAATGCTTGTCTGTGATTGGGGACTGGGCTGAAAACAATACTCCAAACGCAGTAGGTAGGTGTAGGTACTTTTGTGAAATACGAGTAGGTACTTGTAATAAATTGACATAAAATATGACATCAGTGGAGAGGCTGTCCAACTGACGCTTTAGGGAGCAGGAGCATCATGTCCATAAAATAGTTAGTACAATCTGTAGCTGTAATTGATGACACAGCCCGTGGAATCACATCGCACAGATCATGAGTTTGGCGTGGCTCACTCAGAATACCACGAGCAGCGGTTTTTATTTTTGAGAACGCATGTTCCACCGGGTTGAGGATAGGCGAATACGGTGGAAGATACTTTACTATGAATCCATGTTCATCCATGTTGCGTCTTACTTCCTCAGCTCTGTGGATGCAAGCGTTGTCCATCACCAAATAGGTATCTCCAGGAAAAGATGGAATTTGACTTGGAAATGCTATAAATTATATTTTTTGTTGATTTCTTTTTTAATAAAACATGATTTTGTTTTATGTATAGGTACCTACCTACTGCGTTTTGGAGTATTGTTTTCAGCCCGGTCCACAATCACAGACAAGCATTTGGTACTACATTTAGGCTTTGTGCGTATTTTTCGTAATTTCCCTAATAATGGTGAAAAGGTTGAATTTGTTTTGGAAAAGGTTGAATTTGTTTTGGAAAAGGTTGAATTTGTTTTGGAAAAGGTTGAATTTGAGTTGGAAAAGGTTGGATTTGATTAGGAAAAGGTTGGGTTTGACTTGGAAACGGCTGAATTTGACTTGGAAATGCTATATACTAGTATAAACGTTTCAAAGCAGCGGCAGCGTCTGGATAACTCATGTCCGGGTTTCTTTCTTTTTTCAAGGTCTCACATTAGATAATGAAGAGTCAAGGTAGGAAGAGGCTCGATGTTGAACTAAACGGGCAGACCAACTATCCCACGGCGATGGGAAACGCCCCCACGGGCTTCTCCGAGAACTGCAAATACGGTCTGCACGCTTTCTCACCAGAATATACGTTATACGCATAGCAGAACTATTGCCGTGACGATAGACGCTACACCCAGTTATTATGGTCCCTGGTATCCAGCAGAGAGCATTTCTTCGGAAACAATACTATCTTTCCGGTGTTTTTGGCGGCCTGAAGTCCTTAACCAACTGTTACCAACGTTTCATAGAAAATGAAACTATTGCGATGGCTCTAACATTTTGTTAACCAATTGTACATACATAAATTTCAACTTGAGCGTTGCTAAGTGATGGGACGCCGAAAATCATGATGTCAATATCGTAAACGTTAGCGTCTAAGACGTCCAGAATAATTAAAATTGATTTAGCGATGCAAAATAGTCAATTTTTATTTTTAGTTGTGTCACAACAATCACATGTGAACTCTGACATGTCTTGAATAGTGGTGGCAGGAAATCATACAATGGATGATAACACAAAACAGTGTACAGTGACTAACTCCTGTAACCCATTGCCATCCATTATAAAACTAAAAGAGCTATGTAAGAAATGGATGTTTTGCTTTACCATTGGAAAATGTAAAACAAATGGTACTATATTCATAAACACAACAAATCAATATACAACAATTTATACACCCAACATTTACACAACAAATCATATGAGTTTTATTTTATACCTCACCACTTATACTCAACTTAGACAGGATGTACCTAACGTCCTTAAAAAAAGCGATAAAACGAGCATTTCGTTCCATCAATGAAAAAAATACCAAGTAAATATCCGTTCTTAATATCGAACAAATGGACTAAATTGGTGATTATGAGTTCATAAATATGTCTGTTATTTAGGATGTCCAGAATAGATTTAAATCCTAAAACCTCGCGAACAATTATTAGGGATGCAAAATTTTAATTTGCCAGGGATACTAGCTTTACTAGTCATAATATGACATATTATGTTCCAGTTTATATAGGTCGCCCATTTCGGTGTACCTAAATTTCAGGTATTGGAAATTAAACGCAGATTGAAATAGGTCTTAGACCTAAGAACCTGAGTTCGCAAACCTTTCAGCACTTACCTCATTTTGGACCAGAAAGGAGGTTAGAACCTTTCTGACCTTATTTGTGAAATAATAAGTAGCAAGTAGCAATAAAAAAAAAAAAAATAAATAAATAATAATAATAATGAAAAAGGGAATCATATTCTCAGATGATTAATTTCTGCATCGAATGTGATTAAAGATCGGTTAGAAACTACATTTTTGGCGATTGCTTAAATTTGGGAGAGTGGGAGGAACAAAATTCACCATTTCTGACTTTTATAAAAAATCCACAACTATTTTCAAAACAATAAATAGGTATACCTAATATAATACCATAATTTACGAAAATTCGCTCATACGATCATGCTGCATGACTGGAACTTTTTACTTTCTTAATAGCCAGATCTCCCGGTTTACTCCTACCTTCCCATTCCAAGAAATTCATGTGCAAAAAGATACTTAGTAAGATGGAAGACTTGTGACACAGGAAATCAAGAAAATCTCATCAGATAAGAAGTACGTAAATAAATAGGTAAAAATCTCTACGTCTCATATGAAACACATAAATCGGATAATCGAACTTGGATAAGTACCTACAAAGGTAATAGGTATAACTAATTTATGCTGGACGCGTCAAACACTTCAAAGTCGAGTTCAAACACACGCCGGTTTTCATCTAGCTGTTTGGTTACGCGGCAAGACTCATGTAATGGGTTTATAAACTTTTTTTTTTTTTGTACAAAAGAAAATAAAATAAAAAAGCAAACAACAATCCTAACTCACCATTTGCAGGCAGCAATCCAAGCGTGCTAAATGACAATGTCCACGACCGCGTATTAAGATGAAAGTGTCAAACTCGCTCCTCCTCGGCGATTCAAGGCTTTCCGGTGACTATGAGAGGAAATAAATCCCCTTATGGTAAAAAATAGAAAACCTGTTCACCGAGCTAACAGAATAAAATTATAAAGTGTGGGCTGAGCTTCGAGTATCCTTGATAGTGACCGATTTGCGAGTGTAAAATCTATTGGCGGCATAAAACGAAGTTTCCGACTGGTTTGGAGAAAGTTGTTCATCAACTTCCCTTTCAGCCAAGTTCAAGAAACTCGGGTGGGAGCCGTATTTTCTGTCACCGCTGCCCGGGCTAAAAAGGAGAAAAAATTCAGATGCATTCCAACCAGTTTGTTGAGGTCTAGTTCAAGCCGATCTCTGCCTTGTTCTCCTTCGAAGGAGATCCTCTCGATTGTCTTCAGCTAGGAATGCGGTTGCATAGTTATTACATCAATGGGGAACATTCTCTTCCATTAATCCTGAGATAAACCGGGATCTGGGATAAATCGACGTTCAACCGTATAGAATGGAAACCTTAGAGATGCCCACTGGGGAAACTCTATAGCACTAGATAACGAATTCCGATGAATATGAAGAATTGGTCATTCTGGTATTTCGTTGCACATATCATGTGACCCTTTTCGTCATGGGGGTAGGGTTGGGGTTCTCCACTACTCATCCCAACTAGGTATTTATTTATTTATTATTAATACGTGCTTAGCCCAATACAACATTAATATAATAAATATGATTATACAATGTAAGTGAGTTAAACAAATAATGTAGATTTCCGCATTTATAATCAATACAAAAAAATAGAAAAAACTTGGCCCTTCGGGCCTAGCAAGGGGCTCCGCCCCTTGACCCCGCCAGGAGGGCTTCGCCCCCCTGGACGCCCCCGGATGTTATTACTTTGAGCCTGACTGCTAAAATGTAAAAAACACGGAATCATGTTTTAGCTCCTCGCTCTCACTTTATTATAGAAATGATCACGACGATTGAGCTCTTGTGAGATGATGATCTCCTAATAGAAACTCGCGAGTAAACATTCACTTTATTATAGAAATGATCACGACGATTGAGCTCTTGTCATCGGCCGATGGCAGCGGTAGTTCATCGGTGAGAATGGTATCCAAAAGAGACTTAAGGAGCGTGATCCAGGACGGAGGACCATAAAATGAACATTAGCCAGAACCGACGTCGAATCAACTGCACCCAGGAATATAATAGAATAGAATAGAATAGAATTTAATTCATTTCCACAAATAATTATACATTATAATTGCGCATTATACATGTTGGAAACTACCCCCCTCATAGATCATTGATCTGTGCCAAGGGGGGGAGTTGCAAGTTGATCAATGTTCGACTTGTACGTGTAACAATATGGGAAAAATATTATATATAATTTCAAGTACAAGATATATAGTTTTAAATATAAGAGGTGAAAACAATTTATAACAAATATAGAATTTAAGAATAGTAACAAAATTTTATGAAAAAGATGATTAATATATGGTAATAAGGAAGAATAATTAGATGCTATAGATGCTCGACGTCATAGCGGCGCAATCCGACGGGTTAGTAGAAATAAGGAATGAAAAAACTGATTTTTTATAGGAGGATCTGCTGATAGAAATGAGGCGGGCAAAAGCAAGGTGGGAGAGATCGCAATATAAATGGTAAATTGTGGTAGAGATGACGTGAGGTAGAAACTAGACGGCTCGAAGGAATGGGCAAGACTGCTCTGGTCGTCGGTCTCAAGATGCGGTCGTTTGTATTTAATTCAGATGGACTAACGGCCAAAGTACTTGGATGTTTATGGTAGTACATCAGAGAATGTTTAATATAAAGCTGCTTTATTGAGAAAACCTTAGCTTCGCTAAATAATTCCATAGGATCAGCCTATGGAAACATTTCAAGTCTGCCAAACAACACCTTACCTTAGGACTCTGTGTGCAACATTTCTCGTCAAGGAGCTCAAAATTTACCGAGTTCCGTGGGATATTCAATATATAGGCGATACAGTGCAGAAATTCACGGTCAACACTCTCCTGCTGATCTACGACACATTTATTATATGAGGACCAAACGACTGAAGCGTACCCCAATAGGAGATACGTAGGTGATACGCAGTTCCAGCTATTTAAGGACATTTAAGCAAAATTTCGTAAATAATCGTTTCATATTTATTTTAAATTTTACCTATTGAAATTTGAGCACATTGTGTGCACAGAAATTGTGAACTAACAATTTTATGGCGCCCCTATCGCCTACTTGGAGCGCCCCCCCCCCCCTTCCAATCTGCCTTACCCCCACCCCAAACAATAGGCAATATCCCTTAAAACTTTAAACTTTAAACAAACTTTTACACCAGCCCTGCCTACTTGGAGCCCCCCCCCCCCCCCCCCCCCCACCAATAGACAAAATGGGCAATATCCCTTAAAACTTGAAACTTTAAACAAACTTTTACACCAGCCCTGCCTACTTGGAGAGCCCCCCCCCCTTCCAATCTGCTCCCCCCCCCCCCCCACCAATAGGCAAAATGGGCAATATCCCTTAAAACTTGAAACTTTAAACAAACTTTTACACCAGCCCTGCCTACTTGGAGCCCCCCCCCCCCTCCCACCCCCTTCCAATCTGCTCCACCCCCACCCCCACCCCCAACCAATAGGCAATATCCCTAAAACCTTGAAACTTTAACCAAACTTTTACGCTAGCCCCCCCCCCCCCCCCCCCACCCACCAATAGACTAAATGGGCAATATCCCTAGAGAGAGAGAGAGTATATTTGTGGAAGTACAATGTACATCACAATTGTCATATTAGTATTATAAATTGACATCACTTATCTTTCGAATCACATGATTTCGCAGGAGAAATACCAAAAACCTAAACTTTTGAGAAGGAAAACAAAAAATACATATCAACTCTGTAGCCAGAAAAGAAAAGAAAAAACTGTGAATAGTCTTGCTTGCGAGAGAAAAAAAAGAAAAGAAAAAAATTCTAAAGAAAATGTCAGCCGAGATGCCTTGCCCATCCCAAAAGTGGCTCGGCCGGGGCGTCCCGGCCGAGCCCGGACCCGACCCACCATGGCGGCCTCCCGAGGGTGCCCACCCATTTCTGGATGAGCACCCCTACACGCGATTAAATCAATCGCTGCATTTCAAGCAACACCAGGCGATACCGACCGAGAGCCCCAAGCCGAAACCCAAAAAACAAACAAGCACACGGCCAAGCATTTAATAAATTACATGCACACTAAATATTCTTTCATACAGTTGAAATTAATCATTCAGTATCAAACAACAATAAACAAAATGTATACAAAAAACAAAAACAAAAAAAAAAAAAAACAAGACATCTATGAGTTAACAAAGGCTTTAAATTATATCACAGCTTATCTAAAATGCTAGCACGAGTACTCTTATAAATATCTTCAGCTGCTGACAAACACATTATCTATGGCTACCGGTATGTACAAATAAACTCAATTTAACATATAAACTTGATGAATCCATTAATCTTAAACAACCACATAGGTATGCTTTTACGAAACTAGATCACTGTTCAAACTTAAACTTATTCCATTAATCCAATCCATCCATTAATCTTAAACAACCACAAACACTTTTACGAAACTGGATCACTGTTCAAACTTGTATGACTAGATTTGAGGAACTCGTCAATACTATAAAACGCCTTGAAACTTTTAGCAAACTTTTACGCCAGCCCTGCCTACTTGGAGTCACTCTTCCACTCTCACCCCCCCCCCCTCCTCCCTGATTCTTTAAAGCATCGGGAGTGTGAAGGATACGGGTAGATGGGTAGTTCCTCCTTCTAGATTCTTGAAAATACCCCCTCCCATGGCATATTCCTGAGGTTTATTCAACCTTCAGAATATCCTCTGAGTGTAGCAGGTTAATCGCCTATCCCCTTTGAAGAAGGAACTTCTGCATTCCCATCAAGCCCATTGTCACAAAATAAAGCCATATGCTTGATGTATGCCACGTAATATGTCACATGCTACGCAGATCATATTTTCATTAGTCAGACACTCACACACTTGGAATGTCGGCTAAGAAAACATGTAGGAACTGACGTTATGATTATATGACCTCGATGATATTCATAATAATGATGAAGATGATGATTGAGCATTATTCTAATACTCGCCTTTTTTCTGCAGATAACATGAAGCTCGCGTGACACCAGCCAACATGAAGACCGGTATACCATCCCTTCAAGGTACGTTACTGTTTCACTAAAATTATCATCTTTAGAACAAATGATCCGGCGACCGGTTGATATTTGCTTCAAAACACAGGCATGTGGTGAATATTCGCAAGTAATACGCATGATGATTCTCGCACGATGATTGCGGGTTAATTTTTTATTTATTATTTTTTATTTTTTTTTAGAATTTAAGCTGTGTCTGAACCGGAAGGGTCATTAGCAGCAATCAAAAAGGAGGTGTCAAAATGACACTGCAACGGGCACGATTCTAAGGGAAGCCATGCTGACCTTCTGTCACTAAACGGATTTCCATCACGGACTCCACTGGCAGATCAGAGGGGGAAAAATAATAATAACTCGCAAAACGAGGCATCGCCGCACTCTGCCTCAAGGTATACAGCGATGACCGCTTTGTAACCTCTACAGCGGATAAAGATACCCCGTAATAAGAAATACAAATACTTATACTTACAAATACATAAATATTATCGATAAATATATATAATGATAAATACTATACATCTTAGTTAAATAAAGGTATAACTAGATGTACATAAGTAAATAAATATATCACAGATCAGAATATTACAGTTCGTTGTAAAGCTCAGTGGCTTCCAGGTACGCCAACAGGTACGCCAACAGGGACTAGACCTTGTCAGGTCCTGATAGAACATCCACCCACTGAGGGGGTGAATGCTGGACTCTGAGGTCCAAGAGGGCTGGGCGATCCTCCAAAAAGAGGCGGATAGACAAATCACCCCCACATCTAGCACACACAGCATGACGAGCTAATGGATTTAGCAGGTATCTGTGAGTAAGACGAGTATGGCCAGTGGCTACCCAATTGACCACTATTCGGTCCCTCCTTGGAAGGTGGGTCACGAAAGGATCAACCGGGCAAAGGTCCTGAAGGACTCTACGCAGACCAGTGACCTCACCCTGCCATTGCTTGAGCCAAATGGAATTGGCTTTACGCAGCATGTAGGTGGGCCCCAATGCCCTCTGAAGCTCATTCTACCCACTGGGAAGAGATAGGGGATTCAGAGCACTGTCGGAGTTCTTTACTGCACTCATGTAGTGCAGCAGGGAACTCAGCAGATGAGCTGGGTTTTGGAGCAGTTGGTGTTGCTCGGTCGCACCACAACAACTGCTGCTTGACAAAGTCAAGGTCAGCAGCTGTGCGAGCGACCTCCCAGCTCGAGCCCCTAAGGGCAATCAGGCACTGGCGGTGTAGAGGTGGGATGCTGGCTGAGAGAGAGACAATACCGAGCCCACTGGCCTTGACCGGTGCATGAATATAAGCACTTGGGACACTAGGTGGAAAGCCTAGCCAAGAGCGCACAGCAGAGCGAACTTCACGATCTAACTCTAGCAGCCTCCCCGCAGTAAGCCTACCAAAGACTAGCCCATAGGTTAGCTTTGGCAGTAAGTACGTGCGAAGGAGGCGCAGCTTCTGCTGTGGCTTCAATGGAGCCTTGGTGATACGAGCTAGTGAGGCAATGGTGGCCACACCTATGAAGTCAACTCCAAGGTACGGCCAAACCTCCAGGATGGATCGAGTGGGGATGGGTGACTGTCCTATGACAAAACACTCCTCATCCACCACCTTCACCTGGTGCTGGCGACCCGACGGGACCAAGGAGACTGACCCACACTTATTTGGGTTAACCATCAAACCACATCGGGCTAGCTGCTCAGCAAAGGCATTGAGGGCAATCTGCTAGCCCTCACGGGTTTCGGCGAGTAGGATTACATCAACGGCAAAAGCCAGTGCACCTACTCGCACCCCAGGGGCGAGATCAAACCCTATTTCAGCTGGCAGCTTACCTAAGGCCGTGTCCACGACCAGGTTAAAGAGCAGTGGCGACAGAGGATCCCCCTGGCGTACCCTGCGCCCAATGACAACATTCCCTGACATCTCGCCTCGTGCCTCGAGGACCTCACGCCTTTGTGTTACAAGCAAGACACATACTCAATTAAACGAGTAGGTGCCCCGACACCACGAAGACAATCCGTCAGGGCGAAATGGCTAACAGTGTCAAAGGTCTTGGTGACGTTTAGAGCGGCAAGATGGAGTTGCTGTTTCTTAATACGGGCCAGCAAAATGACAGTTTGGAGAACTGTAAGGTTCTCCGCTGTGCCATCCGCAGGCCGAAATACTCTCTGGCCGTCACCGATGACACTAGCAGCTTGGAGACGAGATGCCAGAATCTTTTGGAAATGGAGGAAGACTACGGACGGTATAGATATCGGGCGGTAGCCTCCAGGCCCATTTAACCCTTTTTTTGGGATGAAAATTGCACGGGCACGGGCCAACGCTTTTGGGGGTCTTCCCGATAGAAGCAGCAGGCTGAGGATGAGCAGCTTAACTGTTTTCGGTGCTTTGTTCCAACGTCGGGCAGAAATACCATCAGGTCCAGCAGAAGTGGAGTTTCTGACACGGCACTTATGTGCCTCGTCGTGAAGCACCGGCGTGCACATGATACCGCGCAAGGAATCCCTGGTGGAAGCTGGGGGTACCACCGGCTCCCCAGGGTTGTAGCTGGGAGCACTCAAGAGTGGCTCCCAATAGTCCACAAACTCCTGGAGAGGGGGCAAGACTTGCTCATCCCCAGCTCCCTCCAGTACCTCCGCAGCCATACGAGCCGGATGCTTCCTCCAAAGCTTCTGGACCCCCTGATATTCCCGCCTCCTTGCTTGTTTAGCTGCTCTAAGACCTCCACGAGGCACCGAAGTAGGAGTAACCGCTCCCTGATACCCCGTCACGGTCGCCGACACACACACACACACACTCACACACATTGATAGTGATGAAATAGGCATGTTAAAATTTAGGAATCATTCCCATCGAGACAGAATTGTTCAAAACGGATTTCGGTGATAAAAATTTCATAAAATGTAATTTTGTAAAACCTTGGAGCATTTTAACATTTCCTAAAAAGCAATGTTTTCTCTCATTTTGTTTTCTAATCACTTGTGTTTCTTGAACATTCTCGTTTTACCGATATATTGGACACTAAAGGTATTAGTTGAGTGTGGGTGTAGTATTTTTGCACTCAATGACACGGGATGAGTAAGAGAATTATCGTAGAAGGAGACGCAAATTGCGTGACCTTCCTCAACAGGATGGGATCACGTCATCCTACAATTCCTGACTATGACAGTAGGAACCCCTGCTGGTTTAACCCTTCGGTAGATATGACACTAATAATGAAATCCTAGAAGTTATGTCGCTGTCGTGCAGGACATGTCGTCATTCGAACAAATTGATTCAGGGCAAATCTCGAAACCGTTAAAAAGTTTGCCAAGTTGAGAGTGGCTTAAATTATCAGCTTGTGAACTCGAAACAAATTAATAAGAAGTTATTTAATAAATTGGTATCACATCAATATGTTAACAAGGATTGTTGAGAGCAATCAGAAACATATTGGTATGTAATGCAAGAATTACAGGGACGTCCCTATGAATATCGGATCGTATATAATTTTGGAGAGAGTTGAAATAAGAGAAAAAACAAAAATCTCATGACATCTGGGAATTACACCCTCCCCCCACTAAACCCCCCCCCCCCACCGACAGTAAATTTCCATCCCAAAACTTTCAGGATGAAATTTTAAATTCCTTCCAAAACTTGGCTACATTCATAATGAACAAAATTCATTTTCTACGAAAATTCGCTAAAAATGATAACAAAAATCTAACGAGAAAGTTAGAACATCATGATTTATTACTATTTTGAAAACATACTAAAATTTGAAACTACCGATATACCTTCCGAAACTTGTCCGAATTCATAGTTGAAAAAAAAAAAAAAATCATAAAAATCGGACGAGAAACGTGGAAACATCATGATTTATCAGTATTAACCCCCTCTATTCAACCCCTCCCATGATGACATTTGAAAATCCTGACATATGTTCCAAAACAAAATCGAATTCATAATAGAACAAAATAAGAATCACGAAAATCGGTCGAGATTTGTAGCTTAGGCAGTGCTTGAAAGAATCAATAGTTATCCCCTCCACCTTCCCACCTCAACAAAAAATCCGAAAATCCCTAGATTTGCTGCATAACTAGACCAAAAGTGGAATCGAACCAAATAAGAATCACAAAAATTGGTTGAGAATTTCAGCCAGGTGGCGTCGTCAATATTCGTCGAAAAAAATAAAACACTGGGCCGACAGAAATAACAGAACCTGCCAATACCCAACACCCCTATAAGTTAGAACGAAATTGGAGTGATAGATCATGAGAAATCGACGTTATAAGATATTTACGTTTGCGCACAAAGAATATTAAATTTAAAAGACATCATTCAGGAGCTTGCCCTCACGACCCCTGAAAATTTCATAAAAATCGGTCCATTAGCCTATGAGTTTTGCCTGCGTCTCTCAATTTTAGTTTTACGCATGCGCAAATAGTTAGTACCCAACCAATCATGATCAGAGCATCTTGCTGGAAAATATCCCCAACAACCTATCGAGTTTGAACGGAATCGGACCAATAGACGATGCGAAATCAACGTTAGAAGAAATTAACGTTTGATAAAAATATAGGCATTTATTAAAGAGAAATGGGAAAATTAATCACGAACTTATTTTAGTATCATGATAGGGAGCTAAACGTCCGAAACCGGCTTTGTGGTTTCTTCTCTTTTCGAGAGCCCCAATTTTAATTCCTCATCCATGGATGGGATCCATTGAGCCCAATTTCATAGTAAATAACAATTCAAATAAACATATAGGTACCATAATAAATATTATAAAAACCCAGAATTAATTTCAAACGATATACCTCGCAAATATTAGCACTAAAACAATGAAAGAAGAAAAATATTTATTCTATTTATTCATATAAGTAATAATAAATATCAACAACAGGGGGTCGTAAAAATCATGTTCAACAATCAGGCGACGCACTTTGGTTTTAAAATCTCTAGCAAAGTCGAAATGGGAGTTGACAGCGTCCCCGAGGAAGTCATACGGAAGTCATATATAGAAAATATTCCTGACAATGTACTGTTGACATACAGTATACATTGAAATTAAAGTATCCACACATTTGATTGTTGACATACAGTATACATTGAAATTAAAGTATCCACACATTTGATTGTTGACATACAATATGCATTGACATACAAGTATTCTTAACATTGGATTGTTTTGCGAAATTCGTGGACAATCATAAGAGCACTGGTTCTGGAGCTACCGTTTCCCTGCTCTCAATGAAATTCTTTTGGTTTCAGTTCTTGAAATAAAATCGCAATTAGCTCACCTGGGAGTTTTTTACATTTGCAAGACAGTGAGCGGTGTGAATATAAACGAGTAGGACAAGTAAATACTTGAACATATTAAAATTGACAAGTAAACGTCAAAATTGAAGTGAATAAAACAAGTATTTACTCTTACTCGCGAGTAAATACTTGAGTGGCTAGTAAAACCCTGTAAAGGTGGTCGTCCATTAGGTCGGCAGAGCGGCGCGGCGCGGTGCGGCGCTAAAATCTTGAGGTTCGTCCACTATGGGGCGGATTTCATTTTTCGACCCGCCGCTTTGTCAGTCCCGCGTCAACCGTCGCGTCATGCAGTGAGGTACCCTTTATTGAAAAATGCGGTCGGACGGAGGAATATTTTCTTCGGACGACGAAGAAATGTTCGCTTTTGCTGCAGCTCTGGAAGCTGAAGAGGAGGAGGAAATTACTGAAAGCAGGAAGAGGCAATGGATCCGTCCGATCAACGCAAAAAAATTGGACTTGGGGGAACACAACCATCTTTTCCATGATTTTTTAAGAGATGAAAAGAAATTCGTCCAATATTTCAGGATGTCTCAGCAAAAGTTTTTTGAGCTTCATAAAATGATCAAGCCACTGATAGTGAAGCTAGACACTAAATTTCGACTGACAGACTGACTGACAGACACTCGATTTCGTGTCTGAGGTAAGATCCAGAAAATATACACGATTAAATAGAGATAGTACTTATTTCTTTTTATTAGAAATAATAAAACATTCCTTTTTAAAAAAATATAATAGGATTTTCCTGGCATCTAATAGCAAAAAACGACAGTTCTTGGTTACAAAAATTAGGAAGTCTAGAACGCACATAATACCTAATCTTATAATTTTAGCCTGCTATTCAAATGGCTGTTCAAATTGTTGCAATTTTAATTTTAAAAAAGGGAAACTGATTTGGCTTCTTGTTTAGCAGGTTATTCATAAGAATGGCTTGTTCATTATATGATAAGAAACAATGAGAGAATTCAGTTAAAAATGGCCGAGGTCGCACGAGCGCTTACGAAAATTGGCGAGGTCGAAAATTTTCCGCTTCGCCCTTCGTCCACTAGGTCGGTGGGGCCGAGCCGCGCCGCGCCGCGCCGCGTTCCAGAAGTTTGGAGAGCGGTCGAGAGCGGAAATTTTTCGACTCACCCGCGCCGCGCCGCGCTGCCGACCTAGTGGACGGACTGCCATTCATTTACATTATATTTCTAGAGAAAGATTTTGGCGTCGCGCCGCTCTGCCGACCTAATGGACGACCACCTTAAAATGCCAATTTCGGTGTGAATAAACGCAAGTAAATACTTCTGTAGCAAGTAAATACTCGTCCATTCGCAAGTCAACCCGACCCCAGACTTGCAGTCGTACTTGTACACGAAAGATGGCTGCATTTATGAACCTGCGTGGTGTGAAACGTTATAGAGACCGGCGTGATATAAGTCCCGATCTGTCTAAGGGACTATTACGGTTTGAGAGCGAAAACGTAGATTTTCTCACTTCGCACTTTCTTGATGAAAATACTGATGCAAGGGGTGGAGGATTAACTGCACGGAAAAAGATGGAAATTTTTCTGAGATAAGTACGTTAGTGATCCAGGATTCCAAAGTGGTGTTGCCAACGACATGGGGGTTGAAAGAAGTACCGTCAGCAGAACATTTTCAAGTGTATTGGATAAAATAGTGTCGAAGTCTGAAGATTGGATTAAATTTCCACGCACTATTGAAGATATGGATCAGGCCAAGGCAGATTGGGCTTCAAAATTTCGCATTCCGACTGTCATTGGTGCTATAGATTGCACTCACGTGCATATTATGAAACCTTCGGAATTCGGCGATGAGTATGCGCTACAAGTATTTACTTGCCTTTCTTGTGAATTCAGTTGTCTCGCGAGTAAATACTTGCTAGTATACCCTAGGGTTGGCGAGTACACGGTCACAAGTAAACTCGACGCTTTATTCACATCGGTTTACTTGGAGTTTAAATACTCGTTACACTTTAGTTGTAAGTAAATACTCGTCGTACTCGTTTTTATTCACACCCCTCATTGACTCGTGCTCAGAACTTGCCGCTGTCGCTGAAACTTATGCAAGCAGGACCAACTAAGGTATAGACTGAATAATACATGAAAATTCTATGAAATTGGATGAAAATTGAGAAAGTTACGCGTTAGATCGTTGATCGAACAGTGATGAAATTCCAAGAGACAATATGCAGAGCCAATGACTCGCGAAAAATTTTGGAATCGGTTATAAACTGACACCACGCTGTGTACCACGGACACGACTTTTGTAATTGCACGAAGGCTAGTATTACCAGAATGCGATGAAAGTCATAGGGGACTATCTTAAGGTTTAGACAGCTCACCGTCTCTGAAAACTCCATCAAAGTGGACGCTGGTCTCCTGGTTAACTGTTAAGCCGAAAGACGAAGCCAAATTGACGCCATCGATTCCAATGAAAAGCGAAACAACTTTCACAATTATGATGAATGTAGAGAATGGTACACGTATTTTTACAATTTTATAATATTTTGGATGAGTTTGTCAACATGAGTACACGTACACTCAACATAGGATATCGGAGTAGAAGCCAACAAGGACCAAACTAACACGAGATAAGTAATTAGTTTACGTACGGGTGATTCCTAAACTAGTTGGACGTTCGTGTCTTACTAGCTGTAAAACTTTGGTCAATTGAATTAGGACTGTAATTTTCGATCTAAATTCCTGATGAGCGCAAGTGATAAAGGAACGCTAAAAATTATCGGAGGAAATTATGCATCTTAGCGCATATTTGCAGAAAATGGAGTACTGAAAAGGCTGCACATTGTATAGAAAAAATTAAATTTTCGAAATTGTTAATCTTTGAAAATGTTTTTATAGCAGAATATTACTTAGAAGCAGCTTTTTTTATCATTGATGTCGTTCAAAAATCTTGAGTGAAGCATGCAATGTGCCACACTCAACTTTTAAAAATGTATTTATTGCATCAAGAACAATTCGATATTTTCTCTATAATCAAATTTCTCAGCAGTTAGCGTCTATTGGCGCACATTTGCACGATCACAGCACGCACTGAACGAACTTGTACGACCAATGCTCACATCATGAGGTGTGCTGAGTGAATCATCTACTTCGAGTTACTGGACGACCTCTTCGTCGATATTTTTTTTTACGCCACACCTCAGCCAGAAGGGTCATTAGAGGCAATCATCGTCAATATTACCTTGGAGTCTGCTATCGCCTGATTCTTGTTGACTTCATTAACTTTTAGTTAACGGCTATTGGCGCACATTCACTCACTAAACGAACTTTCACGACAAATTCCTACTCAGTGCAACAATAGATCATGAGGTTTTCGTCTTGGATCATCACCTTATTGGATTATCAACTTGAAGTAACTGGACGATCTCTTCGTCAATATCACAATTGGAGATATTGGTAATGAGTACTTCTTCATTCCTGATGACATCATTAACTGTGGGAATACGGAGGTCTTCATGAATGTCATTAGTTAAGTACCAGTACGCACCAACTATGACCGCAGTACTATATGCTGTATGTATCGGTAACTTTGTAACATTCTTATCATCACACTTTCCTATCATGAAATTACTCAGCAGTTAACGGCTATTGGCGCACATTCACTCACTAAACGAACCTTCACGACAAATTCCTACTCAGTGCAACAATAGATCATGAGGTTTTCGTCTTGGATCATCAACTTATTGGATTATCAACTTGAAGTAACTGGACAACCTCTTCCTCAATATCACAATAAGAGATATTGGTAATGAGTACTTCTTCATTCCTGATGACTTCATTAACTGTAGGTCTTCATGAATGTCATTAGTTAAGTACCAGTACGCACCAACTATGACCGCAGTACTATATGCTGTATGTATCGGTAACTTTGTAACATTCTTATCATCACACTTCCCTATCATGAAATTACTCAGCAGTTAACGGCTATTGGCGCACATTCACTCACTAAACGATCTTTTACGACAAATTCATACTCAGTGCAACAATAGATCATGAGGTTTTCATCTTGGAACATCAACTTATTTCTATTATCAACTTGAAGTAACTGGACGATCTCTTCGTCAATATCACAATAGGAGATATTGGTAATGAGTACTTCTTCATGACATCATTAAATGTGGGAATACGGAGGTCTTCATGAATGTCATTAGTTAAGTACCAGTACGCACCAACTATGACCGCAGTACTATATGCTGTATGTATCGGTAACTTTGTAACATTCTTATCATCACACTTTCCTATCATGAAATTACTCAGCAGTTAACGGCTATTGGCGCACATTCACTCACTAAACGAACTTTCACGACAAATTCCTACTCAGTGCAACAATAGATCATGAGGTTTTCGTCTTGGATCATCAACTTATTGGATTATCAACTTGAAGTAACTGGACGATCTCTTCGTCAATATCACAATAGGAGATATTGGTAATGAGTACTTCTTCATGACATCATTAAATGTGGGAATACGGAGGTCTTCATGAATGTCATTAGTTAAGTACCAGTACGCACCAACTATAACCGCAGTACTATATTCTGTACGCACCTATCTGTAACTTTATAACATTCTTATCATCACACTTTCCTATCATCAAATTACTCAAGCAGTTAGCGTACATTGCACTCACTCAACAGCCCAATCACTCAACAAACGAACTTTCACGACGAATACCTACTCAGTGCAACAATAGATCATAAGGTCTAAGAGCATCTAAGGTCTTAGATAATCACCTTATTGGATTATCATCTTGGAGTAACTGGACGACCTCTTCGTTGAGCTATTGGTAATGAGTATTTCTTCATTCCTGATGACTTTATCTACTGTGGAAATACCAAGGTCTTCATTAATGCCATTATTCTATGAGTATCGGTACGCACAAACTATGACCGCACTCCTGTGGTGGAATATCTGTAAGTTTGTGATGATTTGATTCATCACACTTTTCTATATCATCAAATTTCTCAGCATTTAGCGTCAACTGGCTTACATAGCCAATACACGGAACGAACTTTTACGACAAATACTCACATCTTAGTGAATCATCAACTTCGGGTAACTGGACGACCTCTTCGTCGACATCACCTTGGAGCCTGCTATTGCCAGATTCTTGATGACTTCATTAATTGTGGGAGTTTGGAGGTCCTCATACATGACGTAATTTGATAAGTACTCGTACTAAAATATACAATAGCGCTTGAACATTATACCTACTACATTTTGGAAATGCTGTAACTTTGTGACTTTTGATTCATTTTACATTGGATTTCCGGTGACGAAAATCAGCCCGAGGTTTTATCAAGAATAATGAACCCTTCTTCACACTGATATACAGCCGGTTAATGCTAACAAGTTCGTGATCCACGTATTTCATCGCTCATGAATGATTCATAAAAGATATTTTTCTTTGGATCACTGAAGTGCGATACCCTTACTCAGAGTGGGGAAGGGTGGAGGAGCTGTATTGGAATGGTAATTTCAAATAATCAAAATCCTACGCTCCGTAGTTTCCTATATTATTCAGTTCATGAATCTTTCAGTTTCTCTAACCAGCGTTCAACATTCATTTCAAGTCATAGCCCTGACCTCAGGCCAGAACCTCAACCACTTCTAGAACACCCAGAAAAGTGGACATTCACATTAAAATTCGATCATGCAATTATTGATTTCAAGGAGGAGGATAAATATAAGGAGGGGGGCTTGACCATTTTTTCCTAACACTCCCGCTCATCATATATTGGTGAATTCAGTGCTTCCTGAGTAAATCCATGATAACGGGTGATTTTTGCAATATTTTAGAGCTTCCAGAGTCCCTGAGTGGTTCTTGGCAAGAATGGAATATATTGGATACATAATATACCCACATAAGTTACATTACATGCGTGTAACTCATAATTTTCATAAAGATCAAGTGGAAAACAAATATAAATCACCGAAAACACCTTTTTTCATCCAGTAATTATGAACCAGAAGACGTAGTTCTGTTGTATGGGAATCAGGGCGTTGTTTTTGAAATCTATAAACATACCTACGAAAAAAAAGAAGATTTACTCATCTGGTTGAGGTGCAGCTTTAAAAGAATAGAATAATAGAACTAAACACATATATATATATATATATATATATATATATATATATATATACACATATGTATATAATATTTAGTTCTATTATTCTATTCTTTTAAAACTGTTAACCCAGTGAAATGGCATAAGTTCCCACAACAACAATTTCATGGCTCCAGTTTTCAAGATTTCTAGCCAACGCCTGATTCCCCAAAATCTTCTTCGTTGTTAGTTCTACATTTGAAAAAGGCATTAAGCCGAAATCTAAAAATCTACTGAGTGGTACTCGCCATACCAAATATCCAATACTTGTCATCCGTTACCGTACAGTGTAAAAAACTATAAGTAGATAGTAGAATCAAGTGAATTTCCACCATTAATCCCTTAAGTAAAATTAAATACATATTTATATAAATTTGAATGAATCAATTTAGATTGCAAAACTTATATCGATAATTAAAAGTTAAAAAATTTAATTTTTGCTTATTTTTTTGTCAGTGCAGTAGCACAAATTTCTTTGTAATATTTCTAGGGGAGCCGTCAAAGTTTGCACGCCCGCACCTCCCTTCAATCAAGCATCAATTTTCTCCTGTGATCGCAACGGATCCGCGCATTTTAATCTGGACCTGATTCTCATCTATTTCCATTTTTTAAATAAAATTCCATGGTGTGTGGTGTACTAGTTCTGTTCTACTTCCTTTCCTATTATAGGTACCTATTGCTCTCTTTCTACTTCCTATTACTATTTTCATTTCAAATATTAAAAATCGACTACTCGGTTCAAGATTTCAAACTACATTCCGAATATTACGAAAGTAATAAAATTTAATCGCATTCGTGACACACGCTCTTCGCTTAGGCCTTGGCATATTGTCTTCTTCAGACGCTTTGGGTGGATGTCCCAGTGTCTTCTTCAGACGCTTTGGGTGGATGTCCCAGTGTCTTCTTCAATTGCGGATTCTCTCTCTTCATTCAAGAGTTCAACTGGATGAAGCTGTGTTATTGATCTTGTAATAAGGGTTCCATTAGGGATGAGTACTTTAGCCACACGAATAAGACCATTAGAGCCCTTGATTAAGGTTTTGATTTTCCCTAACTTCCATAAACCTCGGGGGATCCTGTCGCTGATGAGTACTATTTTTCCTGGTGGCTGTAGAAATGTTTCTCCCCTGTCTAAGCCGTTGATCATACCTCTCCCTAAAACTGCGTAAATATTGGTGTACGTTCCTGGAAAATTACGTGCTCGACAATTTTCGACAAATCGGTGACAATATGCGGTGACATACAATATTTTTTCAAGTTTTTTTAATTTTATATTTTACAAACGGAGTTGAATTCGGAAACTTGTTGTTATATATATATATATATATATATATATATATATATATATATATATATATATATATTTTTTTTTTTTTTTTTTCTTCATTTTCATAAAGATACCACTCGTTTGCAGTCGTTAAAGGCGGAAAACCCCCGTCGTTACGGATGTGTATCGCAAAGCCATTTTCAGACAGAGGAGTACACTGAATTTCAGCTCGTTCTGACCGATCCGATTTGGTTCCGTTTTAACTGCCCATGCTGATGTACCTGACTACGTAACCTAAAATATAACACTATTGTGAATCGCATTACCTCAAGTTCATCAGAGAAACAACTAGCAAGCAACAGAAAAAGTATTATTGAGTTACGAAGTTCAGGGAAGGACACAAATCGATGCGAAAGGTTACTCAAAACAACGATAAACCTTTGAGTGATAATTTTCAGCGTTTTTTTATATATTTTTTTATTATTATTATTTCCGCCCCAGCTATGAGGAAGTTACGTAATCGACCTCAAACTTTTTCTTTGGAGCTCTCGCTTTAAGTGGATCGGGACCCAAACTGAAAAAAAAAATCCTAACAAATCAGTCTGGCTGCCTGTAGTCGTTGAAGAACATTTTCACCCCCTTAAACGACATGATATATTCCCTCCTCCATCATTCCTCCTCTCATAAGTCCGCCATAATACGATAGCTTATTCGTGATGAATTCCGCGATTTCTAGCACAACTAAACCATAAGATTACAAACATATATATATATATATATATATATATATATCGTTTAATCATAATTATTCCCTCTACCGATGGAGAATCAGTAACTTCCAAGGTTAATTGCAAATGAACTAAAATCAGGATCGCAAAAAAAAACTTACCTACGCAGTTTGTGTAAGCAGAACCAACTTTTCGAATCAGTCAGCTGGAGCTCAGGATGGAGCCTGTAAGGTCATTCTTCTCTTGTCCCAGAGAGGCTTCCTATCAATGTTCAACGTCCTACGGTGTACAGGAGAGATTAGAACATGATTTTTCCATCAAAAATATTGATATTACGGATCGTGGTCAGCTGATCCTCACCAAAGTCAGCGAAGCACAAGTTCCGACATGGCAATACAACATATCAAAATTTGGTCCAAATCGGACCAGCGGTTTCGGAGGAGTAGTGAGCACAAAATTTTGTCCATAAATAAATTAATTTATATATATAAAGAAATCTGAAAATGAATTACTATTGTAAACGTGTTCTACACCCTCTGAAACGCAAAGAAAATGCATCCCCACCCCCAAGTGCCACCGTGGCGATAGCTGTAATATCCATTTTTCTACGAAACGTTGGGTAAATGTTAAGAAAATCAGATGAGAATAGAGGAAACATCACGATTTATTACTGTTATCCCCTCTATTCACCCTCTTCGTCCATAAAATTTGACACTTCTGACATTTGTTGCAAATCTAGACCCAATTCCTAATCGAACCGAAAAATGCAGCTTAAAAGAATTGTTAATTTCCACCAGATCTCGTACAAAATGCGCACGAACGTCGATGTGTTTTGATTTTGCGTTCACCATGGGATTATAGCACAACTTCTTCGCGGCTTGGTTGTCACTGAGGATGATAATAGTTCTGTGGTCGATCCCCAGGTCTTTTTCCAACTGTTTGACATGAACAGCTTGTTTTGCTGCTTCACTAATTGCGATGTACTCGCTTTCGGCTATGGACTGCGCAACCGTCTTTTGCTTCCGGGATTCCCAGTTAAAAGGCGCCCCGGCATACTTGAAAATGTATCCGCTGTAGGAGCGTCGATCGAGATGGCAGCTCCCCCAATCGGCATCAGTTAGTCCTGTGATTAGATTACCAGTTTTTTTGAATACCAGTCTAACATCTTTTGTGCCATGTAAGTAGCGTAGAAACCTCTTCGCCGCAATCCAGTGAGTTTCATCATAGCAAATGTTGAATTGGCAAAGGTAGCTGACTGCATAGGATATGTCAGGGCGTGTCGCTACTGCAAGATACATTAAAGATCCTATGAGACTTTGGTATGGGAATCTTGTTAGGCCTTCTTCTGTGGGAATTGGATTTTTTTCTAGTTTAACACCTGGTTAAACTTGCGTTGCAACGCTCTTGCAGTTTTCCATTCTGAATTTTGATATCAGATCTTCTATGTATTTTCTCTGATTGGCCGTAATGCAATTTTTCGTTTGAGAGAATTCGATTCCTAGACCAAATTTTAGTTCTCCCATGTCACGCATTAGGAAAATTTTCTTCAATTTTTCTTTTATATTTTTAGGATATTAACACTGGATGATGCCAAGAAAATATCATCTACCCATACATATATGACGATTTTTTCGCCATTTCGTGTGGCGGAATAGACACATGGGTCGGCGGCCGATGGTGTAAATCCAATTTTCTTCAATGCCATATCCAGTTTTTCAAACCATTGTCGTTTCAGGCCGTATAGGGCTTTCTTTAGGCAACAAACTTTTTCACCTTTTCCTTGTCTCAAATCATGAAGCATTTTCTTGGCTTCTTCGAATATCTGAGGATTTCTGCCACTTTCATCAATCTTGATTTTACTCAAAAATTTGCTGAGATTTACTGGGACATCCATGAAAATTTCTTCTCGGAGATCCCCATTTAAATATGCAGTGGTTCCATCCATTTGGTGGACCTTTAGGTTTGATTCAGCAGCTAGTGCCAGCAAGAACCGAATAGAGCTTAATTTTGCTACTGGTGCAAAAGTTTCGGAATAGTCCACATTTGGCTTCTGCGCAAACCCCTTAGCTACCAATCTTGCCTTTTTACGTTCGATTGTTCCATCCGGGTTCAATTTGTTTTTTAAAACCATTCTACAACCAATTGGTTTTCGCCCTGATTTTTTGATTTTCAAATCATCGATAGTCGGCAAAGAATCTCGAGTTTCGATAGCAATACGAAAAGTGTCAAAATACGAAGGGTGACAATATAATAGCATTATAGTAGATAAGTCATCTTGAATTGTTACATCCATTTCCTTTTTAGCAAAGAACGCAGGGTGTTAATAATAAAGAAATAGTGAATTTATTCTTAAAGCACGTTGCACATTTACACAAATTAGAAAAAAGCTAATAATATTTTTCAACATAAGGTCACGTCATCGTGGAAACGTATCCACGAGACATATGCAATTGTCATTAATTATTAGTGGATGAAAACATATAGTTCTGCAATGTAACGGCGGTAGAGAAGTTAAATAGCAACATCATAACGTTGATTTCTCATCATCTATGGGTCCGATTTCGTTCAAACTCGGTAGGTAATTGGGTATATATATATATATATATATATATATATATATATATATATATATATATATATGTTCTATGTACAACGAAGCCGTATAAATTATAACGCGATTGGTAGAGTAAATTGCGCATGCGCGAAACCAATATGGATTGACACAAGCAAAAAAAAACTCTATAACTAATTGAACGATTTTGTTGAAATTTTCAGGGATTGTGCGGGATAGCTTAACTTTCATTACCGTCACATAAATCGTAGTATGTGCGTATGGGCAGACGTTAGTTTATTATAATGTCGATTTCTTATCATCTATTGGTCCGATTTCGTTTCGCTCGGGAAGAAGATACATATATGTTGTAGAGAAATTCCCTATGAATTATACCGCGATTGGTGGAGTAATAACTACAACGCATGTGCAAAACTAGAATTGATCGACATAGACATGATCCGAGATGAATGGACCGTTTTTTATGAAATTTTCAAGGATTGTGCGGTTTAGCTACTAGACGTTCCCCTGTAAATTTCATTGCCGTTTGATGAATAGTACCTAATCTGTGCGCATACGCAAACAATAATTTCTTATAACATCGGCTTATTAAGCCTTCCGACTTGTACATTGTTCTTCAACTAAGGGTCATTCTCATTTTATTTGCCGCTTTCATGTCCCCGACGACGAATTCTCACAATTCTCGACCAAAACTAGCGATTTTGGGGGAAAAAAGGGTAGTATAAGTTGGGAGATCAACGAAAAAATAATTTGACTGCCCGAAATCCCCTTTAACCAATACACAATGATGACGAATGAAACCTGAAATCCTGGAAACTCATGAGTCTTACCATCCCCACCTACCTAACACGTAAGTAGAAGTTAGGTAGTTACGAAACAATGACAATCTTGAATTGGCCAGGGTTACTAGCTGCAGTAGGTTGGTTCCTCTTTATTTAGAGTAAGTATTTACATTTTTAAGATTTTTCCCAACCCGTGAAAAACTAGTTTTTCAGTCAGTCCCCCATATCTCGTTTCAATGGGACCTCAGGAGTGTTATCATTTTTGCAATCATTAAGGCCGATGGAAAATGGCGGGAAACAGTCAGATGTGAAGGTTATATTGTCCAGTTGAAGATGTGAGACTGCAGTGGAGTGTTTGGAGTTGCTGCAGTTGTACAGCGAAAGAAGCCTAAAAACATGGGGAGTATTTTTATTTTCAATCATGAGTGTTACACTAATTACGAGTGTTGTTAGTGCTTAAACAAAATAATCCGACATCAAGAACCATATTGCTTGGTGAAATATTTCAAACAGTAGCCATCCCCGTGTTTTGCCACTTCATCATCCTGTGTGACGCCATTTTTCCTGGAAATTCTCATGAGTGTTACCTCTCAGGAGTGTGACCATGGATGGGTAACACTCCTGATAATACAGTCACAAAAAAATATATAAAATACAACATCAATGAAAAACTCACTGTTCATCTATGGAACACAAATCTGCAATGTACAATGAGTAGTATTTGCCGATCTAACCTCATTTTCGAGCACTTTCATATTTCACGTCACTGAGGTTCTCAAACGACGAAACGACCCAAAGCGGCAAATGAAATGAGAATGACCCCTAATTCTATACGTCCATGTTACAAAATATGAGGAAGCTATACTGCCCACCCTACTTGGCAGACGTTTTTTATTCTCCTGAGTGTGTCATAACTCGGAATGTTTTGGTTCTCTAAAGGTGTGGCCTCTATATGGGCATAGCGGGAATTAATGAAGTGTGGACGCATTTACATAATATTGTGCTCGTGAAAGTCAATTTGAGGAAGGGTATTAGAAAGTGGCTGAATTGATAAGAGCAGATCCAAGGATATCCACCTAACACATATTCTGTGGATAGAATAATGTAATACGTTTATCCGTTTTTCTGTACGTTAGAAATGCATTTCTCAAAATAATATCTCAAGTTTCTAACGCTAACTCACCAATTTGAGTTCATTTGGTATGATGAATTTTATGTGTTTTTAGAGGTGAAACTAGTTAGCTAAAGTGTAAAATTTGGTTATAACGGAGTTTGGGAGATCTGCAAGTGTCACCATTTGATTCACCTTACAAAAATACGTTGAAACCGACCCCAAACTTTTATTTCCATAGAAGGCCATTTTTCAAGAAAACCCTCAATTTCATTGAAAACAAGTCCAGTCATGCAGCATGACCCCATGAGCGAATTTTTGAAGAAATCTTCGACATTTCAGTCGCTATTGATCGTGTAGAGAAATTTTAGTTTATGATTTTGATAGACAAACATGGAATCAAATTATTAAAAATAATTACGAAGTACTCATACTTTATTATTATTAGGAGGTACTTATACATACTTTATTATTAGGAGGTACTTACACATTAAAGAGGTACTTATACATTAAAGAGAGCGACCGAGAGAATCGGAGGACGGAATATTTCACAGAGTAAACTCATCAGTTGTGATTACATTTTTTTTTTTTTTTTTTTTTTTTATTTAACAAGCACCTACCTACGTTTTAAACAGCATGGTTCTAGGATTGGTTATGCAGGGATACTTCCATAAGAGTAGTTCAATCTGAATTTGGACAATGTTTCATGCAAATATTACCGATTTTTACACCTAGCGAACGGCATTATTTCGATTTTTGACTGATTTTTCAACCACATGTTAGTATGCTGAAAAATATAATTCGCACAACAAATCGCAAAAAACAGGCTATTTTGAAATTTTTGACTACATTTTTGAAAATTTCAACCCGAAGATGTAATCCGATCATGCTGACCAACGAACTTGAACTTTCGTTTTGTGTCCTTAACATTTTAAAAATTGTTTGAAGTTTCTAGCACAATTCTACGGACAGTTATCGTCTGGAATGACACATACATACATACATATATACATATATACATACATACATACATACATACATACATACATACATACATACATAAAAAAATGCGTTAAACTTCAGAATATGATTCAGAATAGCCTGAAACGGATTTCTGCATAAAAGTTTTTCAAAAATTCACATTCTACAAATTTTGAGGCGAGAGCAATAGCTTAATTTTCTTCAAAAATTCGCTAAAATGCGTTAAACTTCAGAATATGATTCAGAATAGCCTGAAACGGATTTCTGCATAAAATGTTTTCAAAAATTCACATTCTACAAATTTTGAGGCGAGAGCAATAGCTTAATTTTCTTCAAAAATTCGCTAATAATTTTCTTCAAAAATTCGCTAACAGTTTTTCAACATAAAAATATACGTTTCTTAACTAATTAGCAAAGTAAAAGTAAAATTGACCACACCGTTGGAACGGTGAAACTTCAGCGCAGTTTTTTCCGTACTTGCGTCCTGAAAATAATTGGTTCTCATAGTTCAATTCCCGATTGAACAAACTTGAGGTTTCCCAATTTAGGTAACATTTGCTTTTCATAGGGCTTTTTCATGTCTTGAACCTCAATTTTTAAAAAAGGTCAGGCATTTATCCAATGCCAAATTTAATGCTCTTTAAGACGGTATTCTCAATTGTTTTCACAGCTAAATAAGGGAGGTATGATCGTTCTAGTGACAAAAGGTCGAAAACACGAGAAAAAAATCTTTAAAATTAAATTAATCGAAAACTAAGCGTTTTAAAAAAAATTTATGAGGAATTTTTAATCAGAAAAAATGAGCTCTAGGATCGATGTCTTGATTTTCGCCCGGAATTCGTTTAGACACCCGGTGTAAAGAAGGCATAAGGTCAACCCTCTTACGAGCCCGACACACATTTTAGTATATGAATGCTCTAAGTGAACAAAGTTATTTTATGCGCTTATAATATTGGAAATTTGACGTTGATTCGGAATATACCCCATGTTCCTATACCAAAATCGGCTTTTAAACCTTTTTTTTTTTTTTCTTTTCTTCAAAACCCCACTAAAAATACGTTTTTTGGCATATTTCCGCAAATTTAACCATCTAAAACCGTTCAAAAAAAAGTTTTGTGTGTACGTAAAGTTGTAGAGAATTAAATTTTTCATCGATTACTTAAAAATTACTTGAAAACTAAGCTTTTAAAAAATCTCTAAAGACGCACTTTCGGTGAGAAATAAGCTCTGGAATTGACTCCTGAAATACTGACTACATTATGCAGAACACCCGTTATATCGGTTAGAAAACTCGAAGCTCGACTTTATCGGGTAGCTACATAGAAATCGTTTTATTAATAAAAATGTAATATCGATATCCATCCTCTGATAGTGAGACAGCAATACGGTTCACTGTGTCCATAAATCGTATCTTGAGAACTAAGTGGAGATATTATCCCAGAATCCAATTAGTTCCAGCAGTCGTATCATCAGTTAGCCAGAGTTAATAGTCGAGCACAAATGACAAGAAGGCATAACGACATGTTAACGAGACGATGATTTAGCGAGTATGCACTTCACCTAATGATTCATAACTAATAAGTAGGTAACAGAAGCTATAAACTGCGAAGAACACTTTTTCTATGGCGAGATTTTAGTTCGTGGGTTCAAAAAAGGTCTTTCTCGAAGCTCAAACGAGCGAAACCTGCCGCGTGGAGTTTGTGATGCCGTTCGTTGCCAAGGCTGTCGTTTATAAACTTGGAGATATTTTGAATGGATCGACGATCTGGAAAATGAAAGTACCTCAAAACCGAGGAGGCGGCGCTACTATGCGTTGACCTTGTCCCATAAAGTGAAGTCACGGAAAGTGTGTAATTACTATTCTCCGCAACTAGGAATTATTGCCAAGACTCGGTGCAGTGTTTCGCTTCATATTTTTGACGCTTTCGTATGAAGTAGTGAAATATTCAGACCGCAACTGCTTATCACCTGAACCTTGTTGCAATCATGCTACCTGTAAGAACGTCATATTATTGATTCACGATGCACAGTGTTTCAAATAATGTTTCAGGTGGAAAAACGCTGCAAATTATTACAAAAAGGTTTAATTTTAATTTTTTTAAGAATTTAAGCAGCGTCATAACTCCCCTTAGGATTGAGATAAAAGTTCTGTTCCTGCGCCAAAAAATCCAGCTTTCCAATTGAAAGGAAGAGTTCGTTGGCCAGCATTTTATGAGCACATTAAATATGTTGAATTTCAAAAAAAGTGTTGAAAAAATTACCTACTAAAAAATGGCTAAAAATCGTTAAATTTATATTTTTAGCAGAATATTGATCAAATAAAGTTTATTAACTATAAAATGGAACATTAAAAATGTTATGTGCAAAATTACGCTGAAAAATGTACTTAAATTCCATTAAAATGTGCTGCACAAAGTTAAAATTCCAAAATCTCTTTTTGAATCGAAAAATATTATTCGGAATGAGTTTCCTGCCATAAAATTGTTAGTTAAAAATTTCTCCTCCTTCAAAGGCTTTGTAACCAAGGCAAAACAATGTAACATAATATAGTATGATAATTTACATAAATTCGCTCATACGATCATGCAGCTTGACTGGAACGTTTTTATTTTTCAAGCGCATCATTTCTTCATCTTTCGGACCTGAAAATCGGAAGGTTTTTTTCAAAGTTCTAGCCCTAATAGAAAACTAACGGTTCAACCTACAGCATTGCGGATAGTTTTAATCGATTCTTCAGGATTATATTTATTATTGTCAAGCAAACAATCGTCACTGTTACCTTGAAAGATTTCGAGATCTCGATTTTTGAATATGTTAGCCCTTAATTGCTACTCTTTAGGATTGACAAAAGTTGATGCCGATGTTACTGGCACATCCCAAGCCGATGTATGATTTTTTAGCCAAATTCCGTAAACTTTGGTCCAGTACTTCCGGAGAACAGCTCTGAGCTCTGGACGGCGTACGGCGGACAGACGGATTATTTTTTATTCGATTTTTGGATTCTACGCATCTTGAAACGTAAACCAACCAATTTTGAGGGGGTTCGAAACTTTTTTCTATTTGTTCGATGTCAAAGGTTCATCATTGAAAATAATAAACCAAAACTCAAAATGAAAGTTTTCGAAAAAAAGTTCCAGTCATGCAGCATGATCGTATGAGCGAATTTTTGTAAATTATCGTATTGTATAATGTTGATTTGATTTGAAATTTGAGTTTTTCGAGTGCTAGGAAATTGTTAACTATTAATTTCATGGCAAAAATGTTTCATGCAAATATTACCGATTTTTACAACTAGCGAACGGCATTATTTCGATTTTTGACTGATTTTTCAACTTTAAAATTTTTGAAAACTTGATACCTACATATTCTTATAGGAAATTTTACGCTGATTCCAAATATACCACATGTTAGTATACTGAAAAAATTATTTCGCACAACAAATCGCAAAAAACAGGCTATTTTGAAAATTTTGACTACATTTTTGAAAATTTCAACCCGAAGGTGTAATCCGATCATGCTGGCCAACGAACTTGAACTTTCGTTTTGTGTCCTTAACATTTTAAAATTTGTTTGAAGTTTCTAGCACAATTCTACGGACAGTTATCGTCTGGAATGACACATACATACATATATACATACATACATATATACATACATACATACATTAAAAAATGCGTTAAGCTTCAGAATATGATTTAGAATAGCCTGAAACGGATTTCTGCATAAAACTTTTTCAAAAATTCACATTCTACAAATTTTGAGGCGAGAGAAATAGCTTAATTTTCTTCAAAAATTCGCTAAAAAAGTCTTAAGAAATCCAGGGTGGTAGGTAAAGGCGTGAAATGGATGATATTTACTCGAAATAACCCTCTCTCGGTAACTCTATGCCCCCACTTGAACGCCTGGTATAGAAAACTACTCCGCAGAACCCCTAAGAAAATTATTCCTCTGAAATCTAACATTTATCTTCTGAACATCTTGGATTGGAATGAAATGTTTCTCCCGAAGGTTTTAACAAGTAATATTCTCACGTTATGAATATTAATTTTTAATTTCTATATCTTCTTATCCAAAAATCGTTATTGAACACCAGTGGTGCAATGTTGTCAGTCTAAAAATGTATGAATACCGGTTTGTCAGGTCTCAAAACTCGATGCATTCTTTACAGAATTTGATGCTGAATTTGAATGTTCAACCCTTTCACTCCGCAAACCTCTGCAAATATTCATTTTTTTCAACTATCGGAAGCAATTAGTATAATTTTAAACAGTGAGATTTAATTTTAAAATGGCCGTGAAACATAAATGCCGAGTGAAATACAGTCATAAAAAAATTGATGCAAAATTACCATCCAGTAGACCAAAATCCCCTTTTATTATTTTATGCTAACTGCATCAATGAAAAATGATTGTTTTTACTATATTTATCGTATTTCTGTTAGCTTCCGCTGTTAGATTGGGTTATAGAATCACAATATGCGTAACTACTGATTTTCGTGGTTTGGGCCTTTTTTCCACCAAAACCTTGAGGATCGAAACACTGTGCGACGACAGAAAAGGTTATTCCGATGTATGGACAGATCATCCCCACACCTTCCGCACACAACATCACGAGCTTCTGCGCAAATCAGGTGTATATGAGTAAGACAAGTATGGCTAGTGGCAACCTGATTGACCACTATTCGCTCCCCCTTTGGAATTTGGGCTATGAAAGGGCCAGCGGGTACAAGACCTGAAGGACACACGCAGACCAGTGACTCCCATGTCATGGCAGATGTAATTGGCTTTATGCTGCATGTAGGATATTTGATCCTCAATGCGTTAAAGAAAAATCTCAATTGGATCATCACCAATGACTCTTCTCCCAAAAGTTTCAGCACACTCATTGCCATGAACACCCACATGGCTTGTCACCCACATAGAAATTAAGGTTGCGCCCAAGGTTCTGGCTTGGTTTAGCAATGCACAGAGGATTTGTATTAGGGGATCATCAGCATATGTGTCCATGATCGCCTTGATGGCACTTAGTAAGTCGCTGCAGATCACAATTCTCAATACCCAACAACTGGCAGTGTCGACCAGCCAGTGTCGCTGCCCACATCTCTAAGATGGTTACGTCTAGTAACCTGGAGGTTGTACTTGTGTCATCAGGTGTAGTTGTGCCGTCAGTGAACAGGATAGTGTATCCAGCATATCACTGGATCACCTCATCGACTTCACAGAATGTGTATTATGTGTGTACTGTATTGCTCGTGACCCCGACACTCATGCAAAGGATAACACTCATCCCAGAGAAGGTCCAAAGGAGCGGGAGCACATTATATGGGATCAGAAGGTATATCTCTATGCTATCCCACCTGGTGAGCACCTGAACACAAACCAAGAGGGGAGTTCACGTTTAGAGCCTGGGATATCTCTCAACTGGAGGGGTGTTTAACAAACTTCAGGGATCGATTCTATACCTAATTTGCTACACATAGATCCTCTTGGAGATTTCTGTAACGCTTGCTTTTCGAGTAGTACACTTCTAAGACTCATTTCGTGTTTTTCCTCAATATGACATTAAAACGGCCACTTAGGCTCGTTAGAATGTCAAAAGTAAGGACCCCATAGGGAAGGGATATTTTTCCAACATTTTCTTAATGGAAATTCGTTTCCAGGCATCCAGGAACGATTCGTGGATATCGACAATTGAGGAAATGTGTTACTATGGCTACTAAATAATAATGCCTGAACTTCCGAAGTTTGATAAATGCTCGCTTGACATTGATCAAGTTGTGAAACCCTCCTCAGGCTTCTTTGGAATAAAATATTCGAACGTTTAGTCTAATCATTCAAGGGCAGCGATCGGCCCTAAGCCTCCAATTAAGACAGCTGAAGAAGAAAAATGTGAGATTCGTTAAGGTCCCGTCACGAAACTGTACCTCCCGTCTCTCTCTTCCACATATACACACTCACACTCTCTCCCTCACTCCCTCACACTCACATCTTTCTCTTTCTCTCTCTCTCTCTCTCTCTCTCTCTCTCTCTCTCTCTCTCTCTCTCTCTCTCTCTCTCTCTCTCTCTCTCTCTCTCTCTCTCTCTCTCTCTCTCTCTCTCTCTCACACGAGCGCACGTGTTCTCTTTATTTTTCCCAAACTGATTGCGACAGAGGTTTTGCGCAACATTTATATATCTTGGTAGCCAGTCGAGAGAATGATTCTCCCAACATCGCGGTCTCTTCGCTAGCCCCGTGCGTTAAGTAACGAATAAGTAGCGGTCAAAACTGCGGTAAGCTGTGGAGGTCACGAGGAGCGTCAGTGCAGCGTCGAGCGACCGTTCATACAATCCTAGCAACGAGTGACTACGTGAGTACGAACGGCGAACAGGTCATTGTTAGGTTTATTTTGTTGGTTCTCACAATGGTGAAATAACCACGATAGGTAAATGCGGTTAGTGGTGGAGGATCGGGAAAGGGCAATGCAGCGTCAAGGTTACATGAAACATTTATGGTTCGCGTTTCAGACGTAGATCTAACAAAAAGTTGGGTGGGCAATGTAGCTTCCTCACATATTGTAGCATGGACGTATAGAATTAGTCGAAGAAAAAAAAGTCCAGTCATGCAGCATGACTCCATGAGCGAATTTTAGAAGAAATCTTAAAAATCGGCAAAAAGAATGAATCATGTCGAATGAAACGAATTCCCAACCTCATAAATATTATTGGAATGTCATCCAACGCGCAATAGTGACCCATTACTCAAGCGAATGCGATAAAATACAAAAAGTCCAGTCATGCAGCATGGCCCCATGAGCGAATTTTTGAAGAAATCTTCGACATTTCAGTCGCTATTGATCGTGTAGAGAAATTTTCAAAAATTCACATTCTACAAATTTTGAGGCGAGAGCAATAGCTTAATTTTCTTCAAAAATTCGCTAACAGTCACGAAAAGTCTGATGTATAAAATTAAAATATCTATATCTATTTATCGTTATTACCCCCTACATTCACTCCCTTCCATCATGAAATTTAAAACTCCTGTTACGTATTCCAAATCTAGACAAAATTCAAAGTTGAACAAAAAAGTTTCTCTTGCAGCATGATCGTATGAGCAAATTTTCGTGAATTATCGTATTGTATAATGTTAAATTGTTTAGAAATTTGAGCTTTTTACTCTACATTAAATATTAAGCCCCAAGGTTTTTGGTTAATCGCATCAATTAATTATACAATACGGTCTATTTTTTTCAATAATAAACCTTTGGACTACAAATTTCACCCCTCCTCGAAATTCACGTTGATTTTTTGATGATTTTCAAGATTCTTTAACTCCGAATAAATAGTTCCAGTCATGCAGCATTATCGTATGAGCAAATTTTGTAGATTATAGTATCATAAACACCTCAAAAGAATTGAGGGATCACTTTTCTTTGTAGACTTCAAAGACCTCAGATCAATCGGACAAAGTTCATATTATATCTCCTGATTAGGTACCTAAGTACCTAGAAGGTAGGGAAACATTTTGTTCGTGATTGAAGTCGAAAAAATTGTTGTCCTCCAAAATCAAAATTTTCACTTGTTTTTTGCGTTTCAGAGCTTGCTGATCAATTTTGGTTCCGTGTCTGTCTGTCTGATGTCTGTGTTAAATCCATGTGACCCCCAAAACTACACCAAGTTTCAGTCTGATTCCAATGAAACCTTCGGAGTAGATACATATGTGCTCTAGGAAAATTCACAATGAATTATATCGCAATAGGTGGAGTTATAGCTATGGCGCACGCGCAAAACTAAAATTGATCGATACAGACAAAACTCCGAGACTAATGGACCGATTTTTATGAACTTTGAAAGGATTGTGCGGTTTAGCTCCTAAATGTTTCCCTATAATTGACTTGCCGCATAATCACAGTCTGTGCGCATACGCAAACGTTAATTTCTTATAACGTCGACTTATCATATTTTCGACTCGTACTTTGTTCTTCAGCTAATTCTATACGTCCATGTTACTGTGTGTGAGGAAGCTATACTGCCCATCCAACTTGGCGGACGTTTTTAACCCAAACACTGAAAAATACCACCGATATCAAGCTCCGACTTGAGCAAAAACAGAATGAAATCAAAAGAAGTAACCCTCAATCCTCCTAACTTTCTTCCACAATTTTTGAGATATCGAAGTAAAACTTGGAGAGCGTTTATGGAGTGCCTGATACCACGTTTTAAGCAAATAAAAATCATGGAATAAATCCAAAATTTGTTTCAATTTTTTGAGTGCAAGAAATTGCTGATTGTTCTAGAATTCCTGGTTCAAATTTACATTTTAGTGTCCCAAAAAATGTTCAAAATTTTTTTTTTTTTTTTTACAATAGGGCATGCGGGTTGTCACAGTCGAAGTATTTTTCTAGCACTGAGACTGAGTCGATTGCGAACACTCTCAGATCTCTAAGATACATAAGTAAGGGAGACAAATTATTTTCAGGTAAAAAATGCCCATAATTGAACAATGTTTTGAGTTCGGCTGCGTGTCGTAAACTTTTCTTTGCGATCTCGTCACACGGCTTTCCTCTCAGTTGAAGGGTCCAAGGGAAAAACCATGAGAGTCCACTTTTGGTCGATTTTGAGGTTTCCACTGCATTCTGGTGTTCATTAGTTGTACTATTGATACACAAACCCATAGGGGGAAAGAAGGATGAGAATACGCTGAAAATACTTTCTAAAGAAACAGTGTACTGGGAAAAAACGATTAAAGTCTTGTGCGCCTTAGGAAGAACGATGAGAGTCCGTGAACGCTCCCCCCTCTGACCGCTCTCCTCAAGAAATACTGTGAATCACTGTCTTCTTATCTTTTTGTCCGGCACTATCAGTTTGTTGTTCTGCTTTGAAGTGTTCTCTGGACGATCAGTTTATTTCATCGTTTAAGTACATTAAAACGCCATGGAAAGTGAGTTTAGAAGTGAGAAAAGTGAGGAAACAAGCCCCATCAAGGAAGCAACTTGAAATTTCCTACGCAGGACCACTACCTATTTCTCAACCTAAATATAACGACTTGCAGCACCTCAAACAATTCCTAGAAAGCAAAGATGCTAAGACGTTTTACGATTGCCTGGTCACACACCAAGCTGTTCAAGATTGTCAACAAGAAGACGTGTTTCTTGATTATCCTGAAGACTTCGACTGACTCGTTTCAAAAATCAGCATTGTGATTCTTCCCCCCACTGTACCTACCTTATTCTTATTTTAATTCTTACTTTTTTGGCATTCATTGAAACCGCTACTGTTCCAACCAACTTTTTCACACCGATATAGAAAATATCCTATTATGCTTACACTAAATACAATGTTTTTTCAGAAGAATATAATTTTTCTTGTTCACTGAATTTACAAGGTATTACTTTGAATAACTATTTGATAAGGAATGATTTTTATGAGACATTTTAGTAGTTGGAATTGAATTAGTGGTACACATACTGATACTATCAGTCTTGAAAGTTTGTTTTTCGATTTCTGGAAAATCAGCTTTTCTGGACGCTCATCGTTTTTTCCCGTGGACCCTTCAGTTGTATTCAAATATTTTCTTTCAAAATTCGATCTATTAGTCGTGCTGCATGACTGAGCACTTTTTACTGATTTAAAAATATTCATCAGTCTTTGGTAAAAACATTTCATCACTTCAACCAGAATAGGAATCTGCGCCGGCCGGTCACTGCGCCTATCTGACTTGCACATCTGCGATAATCGAGGGAACGTATCTATTAAAGGCAGGTACCTACTTTGTTACCACTTCTAGTAATAAATCTTGGCCGGGACGCATTTCAGTTCGACCTTGCTATTGATTGTCAAGCTATTTTAAATAAAGCCACTGTCCTTCCAAGGCTGAACCGATTTCGTTGCCCATTAAACAAGCACTAACTCCATGAAGCAGCTTCTATCCGCATTTTTCAAGAATATTCGACATGATCGATATCTGTCAGTAACGAACGTGGGCAGAAATGGGGCTCATATTTCTCGCATTACGACTAAGGCGATTAAAAAGTCAGTGGAATTCGCCTGGTGGTTTGAAAAACTGATCCAACATAACCATATTCCCGAAATTCAGTAATTTACGATCATCTATATGTTATCATTTGTTGTTGAAATTCGTGCACTTTCAAATTTATGAAGAAAAAACATTTTAAAAAAGTCCAGTCATGCAGCATGACCCCATGACACAAACAACAAAGGGCATTATATCCCATAAGGTTCGGAATTAATGGTGGTAACCATAAAAGAATTGAAGAGCGTCTCATTCCAATCTGTCCATCACCTTCTTGTCACTGATTTATGGAATATTATAATAATTACCTCGTCTGCATCATAAAGGATAATATTTATGAGAAATAGTAAAACTAATTTGAATCTGCTGGTTGACGCGGAAATAACTTTAACGTGGGATTAGCACCCTTAGTTAGGTACCAACTTGTTTTAAACGACGTTTTTATTACTTAATTTACGTCACTGCTGCAGCTGCGGGAAATAGGTGTATAATAATAAAGTGTAAATTTTTCTTTTCTGAAATAACTGGAGGTTCTGTTATTTGTAGACTTGGTATGTATACAATATGGTATTTGCGCTAATTTTATTTCAAAATTTCTTCTAAACTTTACAAACATTAGGATCAATAAAAAATGATAATTTCCTATAACGTTGATTGCTTATCATCTATTGGTCCTATTTCGTTCAAACTCGAGAGGTTGTTAGGTCCAGGTGATGCTTTTAGCGAATTTTTGAAGAAAATTAAGCTATTGCACACGCCTCAAAATTTGTAGAATGTGAATTTTTGAAAATATTTTATGCAAAAAATCCATTTCAGGCTATTCTGAATCATATTCTGAAGTTTAACGCATTTTTTTATGTATGTATGTATGTATATATACATGTATGTATGTATGTGTCATTCCAGACGATAACTGTCCGTAGAATTGTGCTAGAAACTTCAAACAAATTTTAAACTGTTGAGGACACAAAACGAAAGTTCAAGTTCGTTGGCCAGCATGATCGGATTACATCTTCGGGTTGAAATTTTCAAAAATGTAGTCAAAAATTTCAAAATAGCCTGTTTTTTGAGATTTGTTGTGCGAAATAATTTTTTCAGCATACTAACATGTGGTATATTCGGAATCAGCGTAAAATTTCCTATAAGAATATGTATCAAGTTTTCAAAAATTTCAAAGTTGAAAAATCAGTCAAAAATCGAAATAATGCCGTTCGCTAGTTGTAAAAATCGGTAATATTTGCATGAACTACTCTTATGGAAGTATCCCTGTATAACCAATCCTAAAACCATGCTGTTTGAAACGTAGGTAGTAATTGCTTGTTAAAAAAAAAGTAATCACAACTGATGAGTTTACTCTGTGAAATATTCCGTCCTCCGATTCTCTCGGTCGCTCTCTTTAATGTTTTACGCTCAACTGTTTTAGGACTTGATGTAGCTTTAATACTGACTGTGGCTTAGAAAATATCAGCTATGAAATTACGAAGAAGTTCTATTTATGTACGTACTAGCACGCAGACCCAAAATCATAAACTAAAATTTCTCTACACGATCAATAGCGACTGAAATGTCGAAGATTTCTTCAAAAATTCGCTCATGAGGTCATGCTGCATGACTGAACTTTTTTGTATTTTATCGCATTCGCTTGAGTGATGGGTCACTATTGCGTGTTGGATGACATTCCAATAATATTTATGAGGTTTGGAATTCGTTTCATACGATATAATTCATTCTTTTTGACGATTAATGTTATATCTAGAAGAACCACCTCACAGCCACTCGTGAAAACAACCTGTAACGAAGCATCATCAAGAATTCGAAAATTTCGTTAATAACGGTAAAAATCTAGTGACGTAAAATGAGACACGCTGGGGAAGTAATGTGAAGCGTCGCACCAGATATCTTATTTAAAATAAAATCATTAGTGTCGTGCCTGACTTAAGTGCAAGTTCAACACGACCTGAACCTAATGGGAAAGCCAGAGGCAGCGAGTGGCACGGTCCACAGGAACGGGTAGTCCAATAGAGTTGGAGTGACCATATATAAATATCCTCGCTTTCAGCCTCTGAGCTTTGTTGCGAATGTTGGTTTCCACCACAAATTTTAGTCGCTTTGGGCAGAAAACGAGTGAGGAATCGTTGCATTCTTGCCGTTATATCTGTGTTTTTCTGCAGGAAAACACAAAAGTAAAATCATGAGTGAAATGAAAAATATTGAGTATCTGGTCGTATATTTCCACCTATGATAAATGATTCTGGGGTATGATTTCACGCTGAATATCTGTGATGTTCAATTATTGATATCATCAACATCAAGTTGGAAAAACACCGAAACAACGAACTTCTGTGCACTGTTCGCTGTGGAGGAAATTAAGGAGCAAATTTGTTACTCTGATCGTTTTTAGCGAATTTTTGAAGAAAATTAAGCTTTGCTCTCGCCTCAATTTGTAGAATGTGAATTTTTGAAAAAATTTTATGCAGAAATCCGTTTCAGGCTATTCTGAAGTTTAACGCATTTTTTAATGTATGTATGTATATATGTATATATGTATATATGTATCATTCCAGACGATAACTGTCCGTAGAATTGTGCTAGAAACTTCAAACAAATTTTAAAATGTTAAGGACACAAAACGAAAGTTCAAGTTCGTTGGCCAGCATGATCGGATTACATCTTCGGGTTGAAATTTTCAAAAATGTAGTAGTTTTTTGCGATTTGTTGTGCGAAATAATTTTTTCAGCATACTAACATGTGGTATATTCGGAATCAGCGTAAAATTTCCTATAAGAATATGTATCAAGTTTTCAAAAATTTCAAAGTTGAAAAATCAGTCAAAAATCGAAATAAAGCCGTTCGCTAGTTGTAAATAGCGACTGAAATGTCGAAGATTTCTTCAAAAATTCGCTCATGGGGTCATGCTGCATGACTGGACTAACACACCAGTGAATTAATGAGGAACCCTCTAACCCTCTCCCCACCCCTCCCAATTGTACGCCTGGGGTCAGCTGAAATGGTGACATAACCTCATATATTTACAAACATATTTGTCATTTTAAATTATATTTGGATGCTTATAATACGACCCTGGCGTTTGTTATGTGAATCAGACTCGGTTGGCGATCGCTGTCCTTTGGCAAGTAAACTTCCTCGTTTGCCGCGTGAAAATATGATAAACATCCAGAACTTGTCGAGAGTGCTACTTTGGAAGCTTTGGTCCGTTCCCAAGTAATGATGTTTTTCATCTATCACATCCCACCATCAAGTCCTATTTCTAATTTCAAGACTGAATGACGTATAGCTTTTCAATGTCTTGTATAAATTGATTTTACGTGCTGTTAGGAATTAGTTTAGGAATCATACAAACAAGTCCTAACGGAAATCGTAATATATTAACCAGGAATTATTTATAAAAACTAACAGACAAAGGGACGAAGCTGGGAGGAATGACCGGAGAGACAGCCAAGATTTGTGAATACGCCCTAACCTCCCGAAGCGAAGCATCATTCTACACCAACCTTTTGACTGGTCATCCGACAAGTTTATCTCAATTCTATCTAGAGTTATCGTCTGGAATGACACATACATACATACATACATATATATATATATATATATATATATATATATATATATATATATATATGCACTTGATTGTGGAAACTGTGCTATTACACTATATACTAATTAAAGTTAAAGAAATTTTACAGAAATAAAGAGGAAAATGTTTTTGATATTTCGAATTAGTCTTTGTCAAAATTAGAAGAAGAAAAAGTGTTTTTTGAATATTCCCTGGAACCAAGCTTGTATCCAACGTTTCATTGTTGTTACGTTGGAGTTAATCAATCATTGAGGTTGAGTCCAGGAGGCTGATATGAACCGAGTACCCACCTATGGGCCCGTTCGGACTGTTGAAGTAGCCGGTCGTTTGTTTTTTCAGGCATCTTCTTCAATATAGGCTTTACGTGCACACAAGAGAGAAAACTCCTTTGATGTGGAAGCGGTTCATCGATGACACCTTCATGATTTGGCCACATGGTGAGGAAGAACTTGAGTCATTCCTGAACGATTTGAACTCCCGCTATTCTGTCACATTCACGTGGTCATACTCAAGGTCGACAGCATCATTCCTCGATGTAGACATTGTGATGGAGGATGGAAACCTCTTGACCAGTGTGCACGTCAAGCCTACAAACAAGCAACTTTATCTGCACTATGAGAGTTGTCATCCTCCACACACAAAGCGGTCTATCCCACGATCATTGTCTGTTAGAGGCCACCAAATATGCAACAACAGGGGGATCTTGGAAAGTTATTTGTCCGGGGTTAAAAACAAATTGATGGAGAGAGGTTACCCAAGACACTTTGTGGAAGACAGAACGGTTCCGTCCCACGTCAACTACCAACAAAGACCTAAGCCAACAAGTGATCGAGTTCGACAACTTTCTTTTATGGGGCTCAAAAGATCAATGGGATCCTCAGGGAACTCCAGCCGATTTTGAACTCCAGCCCACTGACACAGGAGGTATTTCGGGAGGCACCTCGGATGACCTATCGACAGGGAAAGAACCATGGTGAAATACTGTCGCATCGGCATCCAGCTGTCCAGCATGAGAATCTGCTACAACGAGGTCTCCACCCATGCCAAAGACCGAGATGCAAACTCTGAGATTTGGTCATTGAGGACTCGGATTTCACCTCCCCAAATAACACCCACACGTACAGGTGCCAAGGACCAGCAGAGTGCCAGTCACGGATGTGCGTGTACCAGCTGATTTGTAAGAAATGTGAGGATGATCAGACAAGGAGCTTCTATGTGGGGAAGGCATCCCAACTGAATCTAAGTATGAACAACCATAGAGCTTCCTTGAGTCAGTCCCAGCTACGACCGATAAAGCTGCATGCAAGAACGCACGGTCAAGCAGTCACTTTCGACGAATGTTTCGGTGTTAAGGTATTGGAGAAGATGCCTGAAAATACGAACGACCGGCTACTTCAACAGTCCGAACGGACCCATAGATGGGAACTGGGCTCAAATCGGCCTCCTGGACTCAACCTCAATGATTGAGTAACTCTAACATAACAACCATGAAACGTTGGATACAAGCTTGATTCCAGGAAATATTCAAAAAACACTCTTTCTTCTTCTAATTTTGACAAAGACTAATTCGAAACATCAAAAACCTTTTCCTTTATATTTCTGTAGAATTTCTTTATCTTTAATTAGTATATATATATATACCTATATATATATATATATATATATATATATATATATATATATATATATATATATATATATATATATATATATATATATATAAGCGTTAAAATCCAGGAATCATTTCAGAATGCCTAAAAACAGATTTCGATGAAGAAAATTTTTGAAAATTTTCATTTTAAAATTTTTGGAGCCATTGCAATAGCTTTATTTTCTAAGAAAATTCGCTAAAAACGACGTAATGAGAAATTCACTTAAGCGCACTCGCGCAGGATTCAGCGGTATTAAAACTATAGGAGAACGTCTAGGAACTAACCCGCACAACCCCCGAAAAGTTTATTGGAATGGGACTGAAACTTGGTATAGTTTTGGGCGGGACAAGGCTCACCCGGCGTCACCTCACCAGCCTGCGTTTCTATTTGCGCCGGGTAGGGTCGAGTGGCCGATTGGAAACGGGTAAATTCAAAAATGTAAATGTGAACCAGGAGAGGTGTGGCTGGAGGGAGCCTTGACTCTTCCCCTTGACCTTCCTTGGGGTGCGAACAGTCTCGACCCTGGGGACGTAGGTGGAAAAAAGTCCGAAACCACGAAAATGAATAGTAACGCATATTGTGTTTCTATCACCCAATCTAATAGCAGAAACTGATAGAAATAAAACAAATAGAGAAAAAAATCATTTTGAGGCCTAATTGCTACATTGATGAAGTTAGCTAAAAACAATATTATGGTGATTTTGGCCTAATGGATGGTAATTTTGCATTAATTTTATTAAAACACACGGAATATTCAATTTCAGAATATTCAAATTTAGAAACTAGGAATGTATAAATTACCGTATTTCACTCGGCTTTTTTGTTTCACATCTAGTTTCAAATTAATAATTATAATTATAATTAATTAATCACTACTTTAACATTTTATCTGAATTTCCCTTGATTTTAATGTGAATTTTTCTTTGTTGTAGGTATGTGAATGCTGACAGTCTCGTTGGTGAGTTTTTATCATCACGTTTTTATCATTTCCGAAAGAAGAGAAGTTTTGTGTTCCTGCGAAAAGTCTAAAACATTTCGATCTTCCAACATCATAATTTCGACATGCTTCGAGCATTTCAGAGCGAGATCGATTTCGGTTCCATTTCTGTCTGTCTGTGGTAAATCTTTGTCACGCCCAAAACTATAGCATGTAAGTCCAATTTTGATGAAATTTCTAGGGATTTTGTGGATTGGCTCATAGGTTATGTTCCATAAATTTCATTGCCGTTAAATTAATAGTAGTCTGTGCACATGCGTAAACGTTAATTGCAGCACTATTTTGTATATTACTTACCATGTCTGCATATTCATTACTCTTCTATTTTCAATTCAAGTATTCCGACTCGTAATTTGTTCTTCAACTACGAGGTCTGAATTGCCCAACAGATGCCTGCGCGAATATCTCAACCAAATTGATCATTTTTAGAATTTCCAAATTTTGGGTGGCGTGAATCGATGTGGAAGGCAGCGCAAAAGCTCGCTCTCAACCGCATAGAATTTTGCATCGCTAAATCAATTTTAATTATTCTGGACGTCTTAGACGCTATCGTTTACGACATTCACATTATGATTTTCGGCCTTCCATCACTTAGCAACGCTCAAGTTGAAATTTACTTTCTGCAAAATAAATTTTACAGCTCAAATTCGTCATATTGTCTGCAAAAAATTGTTAACTATCAATTTTATTGCTGAATTTTTGTTCTAAATAACATTCTATTATTTAAACAAAGATATTGGATTTCTAGAATTTTTTACATTTTTATCGATTTTGTAGCACATTTTAATGAAATTTAATTACAATTTTGAGCATAGGTTTGAGCTTCAATTTTTAAATTACCAACTTCATAGTTGATAAACTTTATTTGAGTAATATTCTGCTAAAAAAAAAACAAATAAAAAAAAACACCTACCTTTTTTGTCACTTTTTGTGATTTTTTAGTACATTTTTTGAAATTTGACCAATTTAATGTGCTCAAAAAGTGTTGTCCAACAAATACATCCTTTCTTTTGAAATGCTTGATTTTTTGGCGAAAGAACGAAGTTTTTATCTCAATTCTATCGAGAGTTATCGTCTGGAATGACACATACATATATATATATATATATATATATATATATATATATATATATAAAAGCGTTAAAATCCAGGAATCATTTCAGAATGCCTCAAAACAGATTTCGATGAAGAAAATTTTTGAAAATTTTTTATTTTAAAATTTTTTGAAAAAAATTTATTTTATTTAATAATAGCTTTATTTTCCAAGAAAATTCGTTAAATGATGATCAATGCTGTGGGACAGTAACGGTAATGACATTTTTACACTTTAAACTTGAAAAACTTCTCAAAGGTGGCAAACATTGACGGTTTCTTTATTTTCCCTTCAAGAATTATGTTGCCAGGATTTAGTGTACAAAAAATGTCAGCTTTGAACATGAAGCAAAAGCAGTAACATTTCCGGACACTAAAATGGCCAGTAATCTTGGAATCACCCAGTCGCGTCATTTGTTATTTTAGCTGATTGTTATGAGATGATTGTTTTCATAAAAGTTGTAGGCAACTGATGTTAAATCATCAGGCTCGATGAGACTCAAAAGATAACTACCGAGTTGTGTCACTCAGCTACTGAAGTAGATAGGGAAGTGAATCGGCAGTTCTGACCCAAACTTTCGGTACCGTCATCCATAACGTAGCACAGGGGTGCTCAAACGGTCGATCACGATCGACTTGGAGCTTCAAGGTAAACGAAAAACTATTATTAAGATGATTAGCGCAGTAAACTCATTCAAAAGTAAATTGCAACTTATGATAGATCAACTGAAAAGAAAGGATCTGAAACATTTTCCGTCTTTGAAAGCAAGGATTCCTCAGTTGAATTATGATACGTATGAGGCTGAATTATCAAATATTTTGGGACAATTCGAAATGCGTTTTTATGATTGCAGTAAATTGGCAAATATAGCATCATTTATGAGTTATCCTTTTTCATGTAAAAACATTGAGGAATTAGCTACTGAAGTAGCAAGTCAGTTTAATATGAACTCATGTTCTGTTGAAAATGAGTTGGTGCAGATTATATCAGATATACATCTCAAAGCTACAGCATCTGATACAAATTTCTGGTGTTTTATATCTGAAGATAAATATCCGAATCTAAGGCAAATCGCCCTTCAACTGACGGCAATGTTTGGGTCAACTTACTTGTGCGAGTCTGCATTTTCTGAAATGAAGATAATTAAGTCAAAATATCGCAATCGACTAACTGACGATCATATGTCATCATGCTTGCGATTGGCACTCAGTGGTTACGCACCATCTTATGAAAAGTATGCTGAGGACATGCAGTGCCACGCTTCAACATCCAAAGTCACTCCTTAGTTGAGTTTAACACCATATGTAACTCTTTTGTTTTGTAACAACGAATAAACTCGCAATTTTGAATAACTAGGAGTTTTTTCATTGATATTGTAGAGAAGAACTTAAGTAAACCTAACCCAAACCTTGACTAAAATAATGTAAATTGTGCGGAAAGCTAATATCTATATATGCTACGGTACACCCTACCTAGGTAGGTAGGGTGTATCGTGTATGTACGACAACCCTGATTCACACATACTTGCAGCCTCTCAGAGTCGATCGTAAGTAGTCTAAAAATATTGAGGTAGATCGCCAGCAGTTCAAGTTTGAGCACCCCTCGTAGCATTTCATAGTAACTACGATAAAACCTCAGTTCGGTTCAATACACGAAATGTCATCTCCCAGTAAGATGAGATGTAAACAATAACCACCGAGATATCAGAGACCACAGCGATTCTCAGCTCAACCTGTAATCAAGTGAAAGGGGCTACGGTGAATTAAAGACAGTCAAAAAGATCAAGGTTCCAACCCAATTAATGCCAAGCTCCCACAAACCTGGGTTCGTGGTCTCTCGAGAGGTATGACTTTATTGCAGAACGGAGAGCCGTGAAATCTCGAATCCAGAAACCCTTTTCGATAAGTCAACTTGTCTGACTGTCAGGGACCTTCACCAATTCACTCAAGGTACTTTAAAAGCTCTTTTCAACCTTTTCATTTGAATAACCGAATCGTTAACCGCTCGAGAGAGGCACATATAGACACAATGTGCTGATAGCCCATTGTAGGGATTTTGCATACTCCTATAAATTCGATATGGCTGACTGGATCCGTTGGGTACGGCTCGGGATATATAAGGGATTGGTGTCGAGCAGTGTGGTAGAGTTAAAAATTCAGTAATTGAAGGTTAAACATTTATTTGCTCCAAATCTGAATTTCCTATCGCATTTCACGTCTTCCTTTCAACTGACTGATGTAGGTACTGTGCACAGCATATTCTCGCCAGACTTATTCAAATGGATTATCACCATTATTTATGGCGGTTCATACCAGAATTCCACTTCAAAACCTGCAATCACGGATTCATTTACGAAAATTTGTTCATACGATCATGCTGCATGACGAACTTTTTGCTTTCTCACTACCAAAGGTAGGGAAGCTTTATATTCGTGATTGAAGTCAAACCTTTTTTTTCCCTCCAAAATCAAAATTTTCTCTTGCCTTTAGCGAATTTTCGAAGAAAATTAAGCTATAGCTCTCGCCTCAAAATTTGTAGAATGTGAATTTTTGAAAAAATGTTATGCAGAAATCCGTTTCAGGCTATTCTGAATCATATTCTGAAGTTTAACGCATTTTTTTATGTATGTATGTGTCATTACAGACGATAACTGTCCGTAGAATTGTGCTAGAAACTTCAAACAAATTTTAAAATGTTAAGGACACAAAACGAAAGTTCAAGTTCGTTGGCCAGCATGATCGGATTACATCTTCGGGTTGAAATTTTCAAAAATGTAGTCAAAAATTTAAAATAGCCTGTTTTTTGCGATTTGTTGTGCGAAATAATTTTTTCAGCATACTAACATGTGGTAGGTATATTCAGAATCAGCGTAAAATTTCCTATAAGAATTTGTATCAAGGTTTCAAAAATTTCAAAGTTGAAAAATCAGTCAAAAATCGAAATAATGCCGTTCGCTAGTTGTAAAAATCGGTAATATTTGCATGAAACATTGTCCAAATTCAGATTGAACTACTCTTATGGAAGTATCCCTGTATAACCAATCCTAGAACCATGCTGTTTAAGGCTAGAACCTTGCTGTAGATAGAATTTGATTCCATGTTGTCTATCAAAATCATAAACTAAAATTTCTCTACACGATCAATAGCGACTGAAATGTCGAAGATTTCTTCAAAAATTCGCTCATGGGGTCATGCTGCATGACTGGACTTTTTGCGTTGCAGAGCTTGGTGATGAATTTCGGTTCCGTTCTGTCTGTGGTAAATCCTTGTCACGTCCAAAGCTATATCAAATTTCAGTCCGAATCCGACGAAAATTTCTGGGATTATGCGGGTTAACTCCCAGACGGTCCCCTATAATTTTCAATGCCGTCGAATCAACAGAAGCCTGTGCGCATAAGCATAGGTACGTTAATTTCTCATAACGTCGATTTCCCATCATCTGCTGATCCGATTTCGTTCAAACTCGGTAGGTAATTGAGTATATACGTTCTAGGAAAAAATCCCCATAAATTATATCGCGATTGGTAGAGTGATAATTATTGCGCGCTTTCGAAACTAATATAGATTGACACAGTCAAAACTCCGAACCTACTTGAACAATTTTGATGACATTTTCAGGGATTGTGCGAAATTTCTTCTAGACTGTTCCCTATAACTTTCATTGCCTTAGCATGAATAGTAGTCTGTGCGCATGCGCAAACATTACTTTATTATAACGTCCATTTCTTATTATCCATTGTCCAATTTCGTTCAAACTTGGGGAGTAAATGGGTATCTGTTCCTGAAAAATTCCCTATGAATAATATCGCTATTGGTGGAGTAATAACTATGGCGCATGCGCGAAACTAAAATTGATCGACACGGACGAAACTCCGAGACTGATGGATGTTCAGGGATTGTGCGGTTTAGCTCCTAGAAGGTCCCCTATAAATTTCATTGCTGTTGGATTGATAGTAGTCTGTTCGCATCCGCTCAATTTCACTCATCAATCATTTCGACACGTACGTTGTTGTTCTTCAACTGATTCTATACATCCACATTACAATATGTGAGGAAGGTATACTGCCCACCCAACTTGGCAGACGTTATTCTTCTTTTCTTCTTTGGCGTTATCCCAATCTCAATGGATGATCAATTCATCCCCTCCCCAAGTCCGATGACCTATACCAAAATTAGAATCACAAATATGTCAATATCTACCACATTGTATTATATTGGTGCACGAATGTATTATATTGACCACGTAATTGTGTAGTACCCATGCTAGGTGATTTTCGTAGACATGTACCTTTACCAACTACTTATTTATATGTTTATTTATTATACGGGCAAGCCCAATACATGGGTAGTGTAGAATAATTCGAAGAAAAAATACTAATAAGAAAAATAAAAAGGTCTTCGCTAAGGTAAAACAGTTATTTCAATAAACAGTCAAGCTATCAAGCTGCGAGCAATTTTAGATATAACCACTGACACTGACAAAAGAAAAATATCAATATGTGGGCACTCTTGAATGCCATAGTTCATTACTCGTGGCAATCTGGACAACGGGCGATTGTACAACTGGTTGGTGGGAGAAAATGGAATCCAGAATAAATTACTCGAGCGCGAGCCCTGGCGTGGGACAAGATTTATTTTTGATAAATCCTACCTCTCTACACATGACCAACCTATAAAGGAACCAGCCATCTGCCAAAAGTCTCCTCAATGTTGGGATCAAGAGGCCGCACCTACCGATCAGCCTCTCGTAAAACTTCGTGATGGGCAATATGGAGTTTATAGGCTATATATATCTTATGTACGTGCAGTGGGCTCTTTAAATCTGGGTGATACAGCATTGGTGATATGAGTTCCACACAACGGAGGCATACTTCAAAACGCTGCAAATTATTACATAATGGTTTATTATTTCTGAATCAGATAGCCAGCTATAGTAACCAGCATGCTCTGGGGCTTTCGCCAGTCTCTTTTGTAGTACCCACCTCTGTTCTCGCGTTACAGGCTGCGTTCCCGAGTGGTCGCATTCAATCCACGAAGCTAATTTCTATAGGAATCAAACTAACACCGTAGGTTTAGATTTGGTAGTTTGGATTCCAAAAGCATCTGGGACCTATCCCAGTCGATTTTGCTCTCACTCCACCCTCCTCTCACCACCCTCACCACCCACCATGACCCAAGCCAGGCTAACACTCAAAGCCTCGAAAAAGACACTTTTTCGCCCGTTTTTGGCCCATAGCATCTATGCGAGTAAAGCGATCGGGATGGTTAAACGTTAGGACCAACTAGACCCCAAATGGAGTCTATGTGCGAAAGGACGGGTTTTTTAAATCAATTCTTAGGCCTTTTATGGCCCGGACGGCGGACGGCGAACGGCGGACGGCGAACGGCGGACGGCGAACGGCGGACGGCGAACGGCGGACGGCGGACGGCGGACGGCGGACTGCGAACGGCGGACGGCGAACGGCGGACGGCGGACGGACATTTCAAATTTGGATTCTACGCACCTTGAAACGTAAAGTGACAAAGTTTGAGGGGGGGGTTATAAAAATTTTTTGCTATACGATCACATAGGCTTATTATTGGAATAATAAACCAAAATCGGAAGTTCAAGCGCCTTTATTTGCCTCGTGTTTGCGGGCACAAAGTCAAAATCTCGCGTACTGCGTTTTATGAACCTTAAGACAACCATTGCCCGACTAGAAATGGTGGAGATGTGTTCGGCAAATGAGAGACGGCGTTCGAGGAGCACACCCAGGTTTCGCACAGAAGTCACGACTCAGGGGCTCAGCACCAATGTTATAAGGGCGAAAATAAGGATCACGGGATCGGTGGAAGGCTTGTATGTCCTCTTTACAGCTCATACAGAACATACTACCTAGGTAGATATGTAAATAACCAGCACATGGAAAAAGTTGAATCGGTTTATCGTTGTCTCCTCGATACGGGACATGACAGGAGGAAGATGAACGATTTATACGAATTTGTGCTGAGATCTCTCATGCTAAGAGCCTTTGCTCGTAACGAAGTGTAACTCCCCCCTCCTTCCCCCCTCCACAACATATTCTTTCTACAGAATATATCCACTATTCCAAAGTGGCACCCAATGAAGTGCACTGAAGTGTAATGGTCGCGTTTAAGCTAATCGCTATTTTATTTTTCCTTGCCTCCACCTCCTTATTTATGTCTTATTATTATTATTATTATTATTATATATATATATATATATATATATCTATATATATATATATATATATATATATATATATTTTTTTTTTTTTTTTTTTTTTTTTTTTTTTTACGTAGGCAGGTGAGGAAATCTTCAAGATCCTAAGGTGGTAATCGGATCTCGTAAGATACCCAAGAGGGACCGCACTCCGGGTTATGTGGGATTCAAACCCACTAAAACCTCACCTTCCTTTTCCCACGTTGGAACTCAGCCTGGAACTGTTTAACACATTACTTCAGGCCGAGTCCTTGAGGAATTTCTTCAGTCGTCTCGATCCATGTGCTCCCTCCTCCTCTGTCTCTCCCGTTCCAAGATGATCTTTTTCTGGAGAATGTCTTCAACGTAGGCAGCTACAAAATTCCATTTTTGCTCTCGTTCAATCATTTTGGATACTACCACCTCCGGTGTCACGTCTTGAGGTGGTAATTCCAGAGCATCCAGATTATTTCTTATTAGTGATACAAGAAGTGTTAGTTGTGTCTTGATAGTTGGCCGCTGTGTACAATTTGTGTAATTAAGGACAACATTTTGATTTGATTATGATTTTTGATATAAGAGGAGTAACAATCTTTTATTTATTTAAATTCGATTCAAGTATTAGCAGTTTTGTCCCATTGTTTAATCACGCCGAACTCTTGTAACAATCATGTAAATGATTTCTACAAATAAAGTTATTCGATTGATTGATTGATTGACTGAACACTTCGAAGGGTGAAGATTCAAGCCGCTCGAAGGACACCAACAAAGGAGAGCATCAAGAGAAACATGACGTGCCTCACAATCACAGGGGGTCTCAGTCATGCGGTACAGTTTGAGATCATCAGCGAACAGATGAAATACGGGTCATTCTCATTTCATTTACCGCTTTCATGTCCCCGACGACGAATTCTCACAATTCTTGACCAAAACAAGCGATTTCGGGGGGAAAAGGGATAAGTTGGGAGATCAACAAAGAAATAATTTGACTGCCCAAAATCCCCTTTAACCAATACACAGTGATGACGAATGAAACCTGAAATCCTGGAAACTCATGAGTGTTACCGTCCCCTTCTACCTAACACCTAAGTAGAAGTTAGGTAGTTATGAAACAATGACAATCTAGAACTGGCCAGGGTTACTAGCTGCAGTAAGTTGGTTCCTCTTTATTTAGAGTAAGGATTTACATTTTTAAGAGTTTTCCCAACCCGTGAAAAACTAGTTTTTCAGTCAGTCCCCCATATCTCTTCTCAATGGGACCTCAGGAGTGTTATCATTTTTGCGATCAAGAAAGCCGATGGCAAATGGCGGGAAACAGTCAGATGTGAAGGTTATATTCCAGTTGAAGATGTGAGACTGTAGCGGAGCGCTTGGAGTTGCAGCAGTTTTTACAGCGATAGAGGCCTAAGAACATGTTGAGTATTTTTATTTTCAATCATGAGTGTTACACTAATTACTAGTGTTGTTAGTGCTTAAACAAAATAATCCGATATCAAGAACCATACTGCTTGGTGACAGGTTTCAAACAGTAGCCATCCCCGAGTTTTGCCACTTCATCATCCTGTGTGACGCCATTTTTACTGGAAATTCTCATGAGTGTTACCTCTCAGGAGTGTGACCAAGGATGGGTAACACTCCTGATATTACGGTACAATAATAGGGTAACACTCCTGAGATTTAAGCTCAATTACACTGCCTTCAACATGAATTCCGTAAAATCTGAATATTACGTTTGAACGTGATTCTTTTGTACCTACTTACTTGAGCAACGACAACAATTTTGCCTAAGTCATCCATTTTTCAGAAATCAATTTTTGAAATCCGGTGACACTCATGAATTGGATATCATGTTTTTTAATACAAAAAAATATATAAAATACATCAATGAAAAACTCACTGTTCATATATGGAACACAAATCTGCAATGTACAATGAGTAGTATTTGCCGATCTAACCTCATTTTCGAGCACTTTCATATTTCACATCACTGAGGTTCTCAAACGACCCAAAGCGGCAAATGAAATGAGAATGACCCATACACTGGAAAAGTATATACAGGAAATTATATACTGGAAAAGCTAATCAAACTGGGAGGTAGGTAAATATTACAAGGCAAATGCAAATTCATATTATTGACGAGACGTTTTCGATGGAAATTGGCAAGTAATTATCGGAAGGATCTCAAACATATCTGCTCTATAAGAGAGAACTCACTGCAGCACAGGCGCGAAAGATCACGTTCTCATGACAATTGACAATACGAAACGGACAATAGGCCGCCACCTACGACGAGCGGGGGGTCCGGTTCTAGAAAAGCTTTCTTCCTTTTAACCCACGAACAGCCTTGGATTCCGCGAAATGAACAAGAAGAGCGACAATCTGTCCGTCGCTAAGCGTGAAACGCTTTTTGAATGATCCGATGACACGGGGGCCCGTTAAAAAGGTTTTTGCCGTGTGCCCAGGGCCTTTCAGGGACAACAAGATCAAACAGGAGTCCCTCGCCGGTCCGACTGACAAAATACGTGGAGTCACAGGATCATCCATAGTCACAGTAACAGACCTGAATTAATCAATCAATGTATGTGACCGTGCAAGGGAAAAGGGAGCTGAATTTTCCAAAGGTCAGATATGAGTTTATATTGCTTCCAAGTCACTTGCGCTCGAGTAATTTGTTCTGGATTCGATTCTCTCCCACCAACCAGTTGTACAATCGCCCGTTGTCCAGATTGCCACGAGTAATGAACTATGGCATTCAAGAGTGCCCACATATTGATATTTTCCTCTTGTCAGTGTCAGTGGTTATACCTAAAATTGCTCGCAGCTTGATACCTTGACTGCTTATTGAAATAACTGTTTTACCTTAGCGAAGACATATTTATTTTTCTTATTAGTATTTTTTCTTCGAATTATTCTACACTACCCATGTATTGGGCTTGCCCGTATAATAAATAAACATATAAATAAGTAGTTGGTAAAGGTACATGTCTACGAAAATCACCTAGCATGGGTATTTTCAAAACAATTCAACGAATATAATTCGATAATTTAAGAAAATTTCCTCGTGCGAGCATGCAGCAAGCCTGGAACTTTTCCCGTCTAAAACCCTAAAAAAAGTGACCGAAATTGTGTTTTCCTACTTGTCGGTTTTAGGAGCAAAAGATTTTTTTTTTAATCATCCTTTCTATGCGGTTGAGAGCGAGCTTTTGGGCTGCCTTCCACATCGAACCACGCCACCCAAAATTTGGAAATTCTAAAAATGATCAATTTGGTTGAGATATTCACGCTGGCATCTGGTGGGCAATTCAGACCTCCAGACCTAACCAGTCAAAACTAATATTTAATGTGACAGTTGGAACTCGACACAGTTTTTGTAAACGAGAGGAAATTCCCGAAAAATTTTGATTTCCCCTTTTGTTATGATAGAAGACCAATATGAAATATTGGTGAGCATCAGTGAACATCGTAACTATGATTATTTAGTATTTTCCAAAAACAGCTTAGTCTAGTCTAATCAGCGGGATTTGGGCTGAATATTACTTCTGTGTTTCCTGTGGTTAATGGAGACCTTCGAACATATCAGTTAACGCAAAACTCAACGGCATTGGTGATTTCGAGTGACGGCCGTGTTTTCACTTTCACTACAACCCAGAGAGTAAAAAGAAAGTGATGTAATCGGCCTAAGAAATGTTTCTGGAACTCCTCCAATCGATGGGCCTTGACCTGAACTGAATCGCGAATCTACACGGTTCAGAGATGTGTATGTGTGTCTGTCTGTGTGTTGAAGGGCGTTTCGATCTCGTGCACAACACCCAAAGAATCTCATATTGGTAGGTTCCCGTCATTCTTGTCGAGCCAAAAAAAAAAAAAAAAAAAATCATCTGTGTGGAAATTTATCAGTCTATATTATTGGCCACAACTGAATGACCACTGAGCTCATTACTCCATAACACTCCAACACAGTAACATGGAAAAGCATTAAGCAATTTTATAATTTACATACCTTTTGGAGGAATCCGTCATCAATAGCAAATCGAGTACCGGGGGCGAGCGTTTTCGATGTAAAGAGATAATCATCAGGCCGTCAAAACAGTATACTCGACTTGCGGCATCGATCAAGATTTCTAAAGGAACACGGTTTTAAGGGGTGTCATTTTTGTCTCCGTCACTAGAGGGACAACCATCGTGGACTCCACTGGCAAAGGAAGGCGTCGCCGCTTTGCCACAAGAGAGCCACTGGTTAAACCGTACACCGAAAAAGAACTACAACTAAGGGTGGAATTCATAGACGGGAATTGAGTCTGAGTGAGCCCCTAAGTGTATCGATAAGGGAATTCATGCACTCTGTGCGATTCATAGACGTGATTTGAGGGCGACCTTGAGGGTGCACTGAGTGTGCGACCCAAATGCACACTCAACGGGATTCATAAACAAAAAACGCTGCAAATTATTTCACAAAGGTTTATTATTTTTTCAATTGAGTATGATCATAGTTTTAGTTGGCTTGCGTACGTCATAAGGCCCGTCCAGACTCCTCGGCGTGTCCTATTTCGAGTTGCCACAACCTATACTTTTATAATTATATACGCATGTTTATATTTCTCGATTTGAGCTCCTATCTATTCAAATAGTTATTGCCTTAATAATATCATTATCTAAGTACGTACGAAAAGTCGAGAGGATATGTTATTAAATATGCGTAGGAAAAGCTATGGTATTAACACACAAATATGACCTTGAAAAAAACATATTCATGCCTCGAACGAACGCCGGCGCCGTACCCACCACAAGCCGTGGCGCCGGCGCCTCCTCTCACTCCACCCCCCCCCCCGTCCACCCCCCCCCCCCGTCCACCCCTCCCCTCCTCCACCCACCGTGACCCCCTGCCAAGCGTGCCAGGCGTGCGCGCGTCGAAAAAGACACTTTTTTGCCCGTTTTTGGCCCATAGCATCTATGCGAGTAAAGCGATCGGGATGGTTAAACGTTAGGACCAACTAGACCCCAAATGGAGTCTATGTGCGAAAGAACGGGTTTTTTAAGTCAATTCTTAGGCCTTTTATGGCCCGGACGGCGGACGGCGAACGGCGGACGGACATTTCAAATTTGGATTCTACGTACCTTGAAACGTAAAGTGACAAAGTTTGAGGGGGGGTTATAAAAATTTTTTGCTACACGATCACATAGGCTTATTATTCGAAATAATAAACCAAAATGGCGATGAGGTGAGTTTCACCCTCAGCTCAACGGTGTAAAATCCTGAGTGACGGCAGGAGGCCACTTAAGTGCGTCAACTGATAACTTTTATTATTATTTTCACGTAGGAGAACATACATAATTTATTTAGTTCGGAGTTTATTCAAAAACAAACGTACCACTACGCGCACATAAGAGTAGGTAGGCTGTTCCTAAACGGTAGTTAAGTACATGTTTGATGGGACCAACAGATCCCATTCGAATGTTATACAATCAACAACGAAATATTTCGCAAACTATTCCTATTCGGGAAAGAGACAGTCATGGACAACTACGAACCTGAAGGAGCCTAAAATAAATGGAAAGGATTTATAACCACCACAGCTAAAAGTGCTGGTCGCTCTTTGATTTTATGCGATCCCTACATACCAAGTTTCAAGAGCATGGTTTTCCGATTCATCTTGGTTTGTGGAATGAGTTGGTGGAAGGTTCCTCCTACCTCCCATTCATCAGGATGTACAATCAATGAGAATTCCAAGAAAATGTGATTGCTTGAAGCTCTCCCAAAAACTCACGTCTTCTTTTTGACCAACAGTCTCATTATACCATAACTCTTCTTATTTTCAACGACATAGATCTGTTCTTCAAAACTAACTGGCGAATCATTGTTTTCTCATTTTCTCACTTCTTTTCCGTCACAACTCTATACATAATTATACAATTCAATACTACAAATCAATATATAATAAACACAAATAATCAGCACTTCAACAAACAAGCAACAAGGATTCAATTCAATTTATGGCTGCCCCGATCCAGGCGGGAGGACCAATTTTGTCTGATAAGGCCTATGTCCTGTCTCCCCAAGGAACAAGGATAAAAGCATAAAAAGCGAAAACACAAAGAAAAGAGTAACCTTTGAGAACTGTTATCGATCAGTGCGGAATGTGAGAGGGAATTTTCCCGTCCTTTTTTCCTCAATCCAGGGAAACTTCCCCTACAATATACTGTCAGGGCTGCCATCTTATGTTGAAAAAGCGTTGAGTGTCCCCTGAGTGCACTGTTATTCTCATGTAATCTGAGTGTGCCCCTAACTGTTGAGTGAACCACCCCACTCAACTATGAATTGGAACTGGTGAGTGGAGGGTGACCCTTCATTTAGGTGAGTTCGAGTGAACACATACACTCAGGCTTTGTCTATGAATTCCGCCCTAAGACTAGGCTTATAACTAAATATATATCACAGTGTGCAATATAAGAGATATAACTATGACTAGATACACATAAATATATCACAGATAAGATATCACAGCTCGTAGGAGAGCCCAGCGGCTGTCAAGTACAACAATAGGGATTGAACCTCGGTTGGTCCTGATAATACAATAATGAAATAATACAGATAATACAACCAAGACTAGATGAAGAATAGGTTTATAACTAAATACATGTTACCATAATAATCGGCAAAGTGAAATGAAACTATGACCAGATGAACACAAATATACCACAGATCAGATATCACAGTTCGTGTCCACAAAAGCTGGGAAGTCCTCTAGGAAGTGGCGGATGGACGGAACACCCCCACACACAAAATCTCGAGCTTCAGCACTAAGCAGGTGTCAGTGAATAAGACGGGTATGGCCAGTGGCTACCCGATTTACCACTATTCGATCCCTAATTGGGAGCTGGGACACGAAATGGCCAATCGGGCACAAGCCCTGATGGACGCCACCCAGACCAGTGGTGGTATTTTGGCTTATAATTTTCAACAATGAACCTTTATAAACGACCGATTAAAAAAATTGTAAATCCCCGTCAAAATGTGTTTGTATGTGTTTCAAGATACGTATATTCCAAAAATCGAATAATAAATTTCTTTTAAATCCGTTTGTCCGCCACATAGCTGGCCAGAAACCGATTGTAGGAAGATAAAATTATTTTATGAGCTATTCTTATAGGAAATACAGCGCTCATTCTGAATACACCCCATGTTCCTACACCTAAAATAGCTTCTTCTACCTAAGAAATCGATTTTTGACAATTATTCTCACTTTTTGACCTTTGGAACAGAGCTAAATTTTTTCTTGTACCACAGAAAAGTTGTAGAGGAAGGAATTCTGCATCAAATGAAACAACCGCCATCTCTCCAGCTCTTGACTTTTGGCGATTTTTTTTATTAATTTCATTTCATCTTTTCGTGACCTCCCGACTCCCATGGAAATCCTTGACAATTGAGTGGTAGGTCACAAAAACTGAGAAAACCCGCCAAAAATCGAGGATAAAAGTTAGGATAAAAGGCAGTGGTCTTATTCGATGCAGAACAGTAACATATTCCTATGAGTATCAGTATTTCATAATACTTATTAAATAGTAGAGGCTAGTAAGTCTATAAAAGTGAATGTTTGTCAATAAAAGTTTCAATTCTCGATATGAAGATATAATCAATGCTTTATTCAAAATACTGAACCATTAATAAGCGTTGTATTTTGAAAGTTGGCAGTGGACTCTATGAATATTGAGTTAACAATATTCGATAGAGACCGCAGCTGTCCAGATGTTGTCACATGAGTTTGGTGGCGAAACGTCCACCTTTCACTGCGCTATCAGCCCAACTATGGGCGGCCGGTAACGACACTGGCCGACGTTGATACACTCTCTATTTATGCTTTGCGTCACCAAATCGGTGACCTACTTGATTTGGGTATCTGTTGATTTCGACTTGAGGTATTGCCGTCCCTCAGATTATGGCTATTGAGAGCCCTAATGGCTCCTTCAAGAAGGATTGGGGAAAAATGAAACTTTCAAATGCAACAATTCGTCCCGCTTGCTCTGGGTCTGCACTCCCGGTTCTTATACAAGTAGTTTTACTGGATTTCCTTTCCTGATAATTGGATGATCCATCTCGAAATCTTTCGAGTAACTATAGCATTTTTAAGTCAAATTGAGAATTTTCCAAACCAAATTGAGAATTTTCCAAACCAATTTGAGATTTTTCCAAACCAAATTGAGAATTTTCCAAACCAATTTGAGATTTTTCCAAACCAAATTGAGATTTTTCCAAACCAATTTGAGAATTTTCCAAAACAATTGGAGAATTTTCCTAACTAAAAATGTTCTAAAAAAGAAAGGAGAAGGGAATCATCCAAACCAAAGTGACAATTTTTCAAAGCAAATCAAAACTTTTAATTAGGAATAAAATTCCACAATACATCGTTAAAAGAAAGAAATTCGGATTTTTTCATTAAAAAAATCACATTTTTGAGAAAAATGAGGTATTAGGAAAATTCAATGTAGAGTTCCCAGCAGCAGCGTTCGTTAATTGCACGAACGCAGCAGCTGGGAACCCTCTACATTGAATTTTCATGGTACCTAATTTTTCTCAAAAATATGAAAAATGTGATTTATTAATGAAAAAATGCAAATTTCTTCCTGCTAACGATGTATTGTGCAATTTTATTCCTAATTAAAAGTTTTGATTTGCTTTGAAAAATTCTCACTTTGGTTTGGATGATTCCCTTCTCCTTTCTTCTTTAGAACATTTTTAGTTAGGGAAATTCTCCAATTGTTTTGGAAAAATCTCAAATTGGTTTGGAAAATTCTCAATTTGGTTAGGAAAAATCCAAATTGGTTTGGAAAATTTTCAATTCGGTTTGGAAAATTCTCAATTCGACTTGGAAATGGTATATATTATCACGAGTCAATGTATACACACTGAAAATTGTGTCCGAGGTCTTAAAATCCAATGGGCGTTCAATACGTCCCAGGAATTTGGATTTCTTGCTGAAATCCAATTTTTTGTTCGTGGTTTATCTTTATTAGCAGAATTTTAGTCAAATGAAACTTAAAATCAATCAAACAATGTATGCAAAAAATTATGCTGAAAATTATACTTTAATTTCATTGCATATATTCTTATAAATCAATAAAAACTGCAAAAAAAGCTAAACAGCCATTTTTCGAAAATTGCTTTTTAGGCTTAATTGATTTCAGAAACATGAAATTTATGCATATTCCCGAACAAAGAGAGAAAAATACAGATTAAACAGAATTTCAATAGCTCTTAAAGTTTCGGATAAAAATCGACCGTCATGTAAAAAAAAAATAAATAAATAAAACGTTGTTTTGAGGGAAAAAACACTAAAATGGCTAAAAATTGATACACATATATTTTTCAACTGAATTGTAGTCGAAAGAAGTTTATTAACAATGAACTAGAGCATTAAACTTTTTAGCGATAAATTAAGCTGAAAAATGTACTTAAACTTAGTCTTACTTGTAAATGTACTTAAAATGTAGTCAAAAGAAGTTTATTAACAATAAACTTGAATATTACACATTTTTTGCATGAAATTATGCTGACATTAAATTTTTTTAATTTTTGATGAAAACCCCATTACAAAAAATAGCTAAAATTCCATAATCTTTTTTGTATCGCAGAATATTATTAAAACTAGTTTTTGGTTTATTATTTCCAATAATAAGCCTATGTGATCGTATAGCAAAAAATTTTTATAACCCCCCCTCAAACTTTGTCACTTTACGTTTCAAGGTGCGTAGAATCCAAATTTGAAATGTCCGTCCGCCGTTCGCCGTCCGCCGTCCGGGCCATAAAAGGCCTAAGAATTTACTTAAAAAACCCGTTCTTTCGCACATAGACTCCATTTGGGGTCTAGTTGGTCCTAACGTTTAACCATCCCGATCGCTTTACTCGCATAGATGCTATGGGCCAAAAACGGGCGAAAAAGTGTCTTTTTCGAAGTTTGAGTGTTAGACGCACGCCTGGCACGCTTGGCAGGGGGTCACGGTGGGTGGTGAGGGGGGTGAGGGGGGGGTGGAGTGAGAGGAGGCGCTGCGGCACCTTGTGGTGGCTGGAGTGACCAGGGGCGTAGCAGAGGGGTGTAGGAGAATGGATATTTATTACTTTTACGTGTTATACCCATATAATACACCGCGGCACCATGAGGTGGGTACGGCGTTCCTTCGAGGAATGAATATATGTTTTTTTCTAGGTCATATTTTTGTGTTAATACCAATGCTTTTCCTACGCATATTTAATAACATATCCTCTCGACTTTTCGTACGTACTTAGATAATGATATTATTAAGGCAATAACTATTTGAATAGATAGGAGCTCAAATCGAGAAATATAAACATGCGTATATAATTATAGAAGTATAGGTTGTGGCAACTCGAAATAGGACACGCCGAGGAGTCTGGACGAGCCTTATGACGTACGCAAGCCAACTAAAACTACGATCATACTCAATTGAAAAAATAATAAACCTTTGTGAAATAATTTGCAGCGTTTTTGTCATGAAGCTGTTAGTTAGTCTTTGTAATTAAATTTTTCAAATTTCATACCAATTTAACATAATACAATACGATAATTTATAAATATTCGCTCATACGGACATGCTGCATGACTGGAACTATTATGTTCGTAATACCAAGGACAAAACTCTCAACCCTAATTCGAGAGCTTCAGATTGAAGCGGTATCTGAAGTCCCCCAATGATTTCAGAAGGTTGATCTCCAATGGGAATCAAATAGTAATCTTCACTCTCGAGCCTACAACCGGAAAAAGGAGAATTGAAGTGCCGCAATCCAAATAATTACTCCCGCATTATTGGTCTTGGGGTCACAGCCCTGAGGAGCTCACAGCTGTATCTCGTTCGAAGATCCGGAACCAGTGAAAGGAAGGCTGCTGGGTGGCGGCGCAAAAACAAAAACCGTCTCCAGAAACGCACGCTCCTTAGGTACGTCGCGGAAGGTCACGGGGAACGCCGATTCACTCTCAAATGTCGGCCTCCTGATCCGAAGATGTGCTCGACAGATCGTGTGGGAAAAGAAAAAATGTTATCCGCGAACGGGTGGCGGTAGGCGAAGAAATTCTTTGCGCTTCTCAGACACGCGAGGTTTGATGGGGTTTTTTGAGCAGGCGAGGGCGTTATGAATCAGAGTTGTTAAAAACGTTCCAGTCATGCAGCATGATCGTATGAGCGAATTTTCGTAAATCATCGTATTATATAATATTTTATTGTTTTGAAATTTGAGTATTTTGAGTGCAAGGAAATTGTTAACTATTGATCTTATAGCAAAATCGTATTCTAAATAATGATCTGCTATTAAATTAGACGCTAACGTTTACGATATTCACATTATGATTTTCGGCCTCCCATCACTTAGCAACGCTCAAGTTGAAATTTACTTTCTGCAAAATAAATGTTAACTATTAATTTTATTGCTCAAATTCGTCATATTGTCTGCAAAAATTGTTAACTATCAATTATATTGCTGAAAATTTTGTTCTAAATAACATTATATTATTTAAACAAAGATATTGGATTTATAGAATTTTTTACATTATTATCGATTTTGTAGCACATTTGAATGAAATTTAATTACAATTTTAACATAGGTTTGAGATACTAAAGAAAACCAGGCCCACTGAGGGATGTTCACCAGCCCTGAAAGAGACAAACAAAATGGTTCAATTTGGGTTGATAACAACATACTCCGCTGGCGATATTGAGAGTAAAGAAAAATTTAAGTTATAAAATACTTGGTTCGTTATAATTTATTGAGTAATGTAACACCGCCTGTTCAGGGACGGATTAAAGGGGGGGCGGTCCCCCCCCCCCCCCCCCCCCCCCGAGAGGCAGAAGAAAAAAATTCTTGCGAGGGAACGTCAGAATAGAATCACGCCGTCGCGCTTGTAGGTGGACAAAAATACGAGTATAGATGAAGGAACTTTATACTGTGGGGAAACTGGGATGATAGGTACCGCTTGTACTAATCTGTCACGGCCAATTTACTAATTTGTTCGTTTGAATTTTAGTAGGCCTACAAACTGCGTAGGTGCCACGGGGTATCAAACGGAGATTTACGTGGGTAGTGTCAGAATTTTCGTCGGTAAACTCTGAGATTTCCAGAAGTGCTTGAGGGAAAAATCATCAAAGCAGGTTGACAACGGTGGTGTTGAGTCCGTGTCGTGCTGTCGTCCATAGTCGCCCTTTTGTGGGTAGAAGAGCAGTAAAAACCAAACCATGTTAAATGCGAACTAAAGTTTTTTTTTTTTAGTGTTTGGGTTTAGCTCCGTCAAGAAACGAGCATGGAAGATAACATCTTTCTTCTTTAAAAAACATTAGGCAGCAGGCAAGGAATAGGTACAATTTTAATTAATAGGGATAAGTTTGTGTTCATCAGTTTATTCAAAAAGTTACGGTAGTAACCTACTGTATTTGTCTCTCGTTTACCGCTTTTGGTAACGGTAACAATACATAATCAATAGCCATAATACATAATCAACCTACCTACTGTTTCGACGAAGAAAGAAACGAATCGTGTTTTCTTAACTGATTGCAACCAGTGTTTTTCGATTGAAGTGAATTATTCACTGTTTCACATTTACCAGACAAAAAATGTTTAACAAGGTAATATTTTAATTTGTATTTTCATCTTTAATCAAAAATGTACTTTGTTCATTTAATTTCATCGTGAGTGTTTATTAAATGGTTGTTTACTTCTAAAGTAAATTGAAAAAATAAAGAGTGTATTATTATTTAATCCTGTGTTTACAATATAAATGTATAATTTATAAATAATATTACATCACGAGCGTTTTATGTTTCATTCCCTGCCTTTTTCGATATAATTTTGCCAAAAAAAGTACTTACCTATAATCATTTTATTTTTTTATTTTTTGTGTGTACATGGATGTTTGGTAACCAAGCTAAAATTTGTGCAAATAAAAATTATGTTTTTCAAGTTAATTTTTACATGCCTGATATAAAGTGTGGGTCTTTAACCTCTAAAACTGCTAGTTATTCAAGGTCTTTTTTCAAAAAATTTCTCGGGGGTGGGGGGGGGGGGGGTACTTCCGGTAGAGGACCGCCCCCACCCACGATATTCTATTAATCTGTCACTGCGCCTGTTTATTGTAGATAATTTTTGTTGTTGTTCCAACACGAGCATTTAATCATGAACGCTGCGATGTTCAGCTGTTCCTCTTTATCATATTACGACACGTGCTGGCGTCGGACAAGCACATACAGAAAAGGTGGGCTGTAGGTACAATGACGCATAGGTGATTTCATAGTAAGTTGTGAATGTATCGAGGTCGCGCAGGGCCTGAATGAAACTGGCAGAAGGTGGCCTCAAGGTTGTTTATAAAGGGAAGACCGCCCCAGACCCTTATTATAGTGTCGAAATCCTTTGCAGGGGTTTCGCCAAACTTGACATTTCATGATTTGAAAAAAGAAAAATAGAGTCTCACCATCTTAGCCGGCACGATCGTTAAATGAATTACGTCTACGAGAAAAGTGTCTACAAAAAAGATGTAGGATGGATCTAGCGCAATAGAAGTTGGACGCTATACAGTTTTTGAGATCAATTGATCTGATGGTAATGGCATTTACATAGAGGAATAACTTCATAATCCAAGTAGTGTACAGGATAATTCAAATTCAATTTTAACACAGAATGTGTTTTAGCCTTGCATCCCCAACCGAAAACGAAACGTTTATGTGTAAAGAAAATGTGATGTTGCGAAAATCATTGAGCTGGTGGTGAGTCGTTACGCTGGTGATAAATAGATAGAACGACTTGACATAGTCGTGATAAGATACAACGCCATATCTGGATCATTCATAGAGGCAGGTTTCACGGGTTTATGTGAAACGCGTGAGCTGAAAAAAGTCCAGTCATGCAGCATGACCCCATGAGCGAATTTTTGAAGAAATCTTCGACATTTCAGTCGCTATTGATCGTGTAGAGAAATTTTAGTTTATGATTCTGATAGACAAACATGGAATCAAATTATTAAAAATAATTAGGAGGTACTCATACTTTATTATTATTAAACTAATCTTGTAGATTTAAAGACAAATGTAGGTAAATATTCATAGATTTCGATGTCCAATGTGGTCAGTATTGAAACGCAGTTGGTTATACAGGGATACTTCCATAAGAGTAGTTCAATCTGAATTTGGACAATGTTTCATGCAAATATTACCGATTTTTACAACGGCATTATTTCGATTTTTGACTGATTTTTCAACTTTGAAATTTTTGAAAACTTGATACATATTCTTATAGGAAATTTTACGCTGATTCCGAATATACCCCATGTTAGTACGCTGAAAAAATTATTTCGCACAACACATCGCAAAAACAGGCTATTTAGAAATTTTTGACTACATTTTTGAAAATTTCAACCCGAAGATGTAATCCGATCATGCTGGCCAACAAACTTGAACTTTCGTTTTGTGTCCTTAACATTTTAAAATTTGTTTGAAGTTTCTAGCACGATTCTAAGGACAGTTATCGTCTGGAATGACACATACATACATACATACATACATACATACATAAATACATTTAAAAAAAATGCGTTAAACTTCAGAATATGATTCAGAATAGCCTGAAACGGATTTCTGCATAAAATCTTTTTCAAAATTTCACATTCTACAAATCTTGAGGCAAGAGCAATAGCTTAATTTTCTTCAAAAATTCGCTAAAACACCGCAAAATCTGAGTCATTCTTTATGCGGATTTCACGGGTTTATGTGAAACGGGTGAGCTAAAACAAATTCTGTGTTCACTTAATTGTTTGGTATCTTGTTTTTTTTACAAACCCTACCAAGGTTGTAGTCCAGGATCCAAGGCCGAAAATAGGTAGGTAGTAATTTCAGGAGAAAGTTTAAGATTATATTTTGAAAATTTAGCCCGTTCTGAGTGAAAAAATCTTTGTCTGCCATCTGGAGATTGGCGGAATACAAAATGGCAACCGCGTAAATGTAGCTTAATTCGCCCATTCTAAAGTTTTCCTCTAATAATTCCCAAACCATCCATTCTACTGAAATCGTTATACGCAACAAAGTTGTAGACCATAAAAATACTAAGTGATCCGATCAAAAACTTTGAATTATGTCCCAAAATAATCGAAATTATAAACGGTTGAAAATCGGGCTAATTTTGCGTGAGTCCTCCCCTCCCCCCGTCAAGACTTTTGCCCTTCAGTATCACCTAGTGGCCTTAATATTGGTCTGATTTAGGTCTGCAAAACTTCATTCGATTGAGAGTTAAATTCTTTCGAAAGTTCATATCGAGCAAGTTCTAGCTGAGACTTTTGCCCATTGACTTACAACAGCACTCATGAACTTAAGTCATTTTACACATAAAGTTAGCAGAAACGGAGCTTTACTTAGTACTTTAATGAGAAAGGTTCTCAGCTTAACTTGCTCGAAATGAACTTTGGAAAGTATTTAGCCCTGAATCGAATGAAGTTTGGCAGATCGGATCAATATGAAGGCCGCTAGGTGATTTTGAAGGAAAAAAGTTCCAGTCATGCAGCACGACCATATGAGCGAATTTTCGTAAATTATCGTACTATATTCTGTTAAATTGTTTTGACATTTGAAGACTTTGAGTGAAAATTAATTATTAACTATCAATTTTATGGTAAATAACTCGTTCTAAATAATAATCTGCTATTTCAAAAAAGATTTTGGATTTTTAACTTTTTTGAAGTTTTTATAGATATTTCAGCACATTTTAATGAAATTTAAGTACATTTTACCACAAAATTTTGTACATCAATTTTTTAATGTTCTACCATACACTTATTAAACTTTATTTGAGCAGTATTCTGCTAAAAAATATAAATTTAACCATTTTTAGCAGTTTTTGCCATTGCTAGTTATTTTTTACCACTTTTTTGAAATTTGACCAATTTAATGTGCTCGAAAAATGCTGGCCAACGAACGCGTCCTCTCGTTTGGAAAGCTTGATTTTTTGGCGCAATAACGGAATTTTTATCTCAATCCTAAGGAGAGTTATCGTCTGGAAGGACACTTAATAAAATATATATATATATATATATATATATATATATATATATATATATATATATATATATATATATATATATATATATATATATATAGGTGTATATATATGAAAAAGCGTAAAACTCTAGGATTCGTTTCAGAATGTCTCAAACCGGATTTCAACAAGGACAATTTTCGAAAATTTTGATTTTAAAATTTTTGGAGCCATTCCAATAGCTTAATTTTTTACGAAAATTCGCTAAAAGTCTAGACGGGGGGAGGAGAGGACTAACGCAAAATTAGCCCGATTTTCAATCGTTTATAATTTCGATTATTTTGGGACATAATTCAAAGTTTTTGATCGGATCACTTTGTATTTTTATGGTCTACAACTTTGTAGCGTATAACGATTTCAGTAGAATGAATGGTTTATGGTTTGGGAATTATTAGAGGAAAACTTTAAAAAGGGCGAATCAAGCAAAATTTTGTATTCCACCAATTTCGAGATGGCAGACAACGACTTTTTCACTAGGAATGGACTATATTTTTAAAATCTAATCTCAAACCTTCTCCTTAAATTAATTTTGAGAAGTGAAAGACTCCGAGATCCAACACTTTTACTCGCTTCACATTTCAGAACTTCTTGATCGATTCCCTAATCTCGCTCGAATTTGGATAATAGTTGGGGAATAACGATTTGATCATCTCATATCAATTTCAACACGATTGTATCATTAATAGCTACTGCGCATGCGCCAATATGAAATACTTGTAATGACCCAATTGTCAGCGAAGTTTCCAGTCCGGACACTTCAGGGTGACACATGTGTGACACTCTTATCAGTCCGGACACATTAGGATGACACGTGTGTGACACTCTTATCAGTCTGGACACATTAGTGTGACACATGTGTGACACTCTTATAGGTTTGGACACATCAGGGTGACATATGTGTGACACTCCTATCAGTCCGGACACATCAGGGTGACACATGTGTGACACTCTTATCAGTCCAGACACATAAGTGTGACGTATGTGTCGACACTCCTATCAGTCCGGACACATCAGGGTGACACATGTGTGACACTCTTATCAGTCCAGACACATAAGTGTGACACATGTGTGACACTCTTATCAGTCCGGACACATGTGTGACACTCCTATCATTCCAGACACATCAGGGTGACATATGCGTGACAATCTTATCCGTCTGAACACATCAGGGTGACACTTTTTTTTAACACAGAATGTGTTTTAGCCATGGACTAACTAGCCGAAAATGGAACGCGGGATGGTAACGAAATGTGTGACGGATGATTTTCACGTACAACCGAGTCGTTGCTAGGGATATGGTACTTCGTCGTTTTTCATCCCACAAAATTCGTTGACCATTCGTTCGAAAGCTCTCGATTTATCCAACAATATTATGTTAACTACGGCGAAGTGCGTGTCCAACAAACTGAGTTATGAGCATGGTTATATAAATAATTGGTTACACACAGGTGATCATTCTCAATAATTGATATTGTGAACATGATTGCAACCGCTTGTTAATTTCTGATGATTTCATTGAGCTTGTGTTTCGATGATTTGATTCATAGCAGGTGATCTGAGTATTACGAAAACGGTTTGATTTGTGAAGCGGAGGTTAAATAATTTGAATAGGTAATTTCTATACTTTACACTCTAGGAAGCTGTAATTTCGTTTGTAGCCTCTTTAGGACATTTACTTGACGATGCTCAGGGTCCGGATCAGATGTGTGGCTCTTAAAGCTAATTTCTATGCTTTACACTCTAGGAAGCTGTAATTTCGTATGTAGCCTCTTTAGGACATTTACTTGACGATGCTCAGGGTCCGGATCAGATGTGTGGCTCTTAAAGCTAATTTCTATGCTTTACACTCTAGGAAGCTGTAATTTCGTATGTAGCCTCTTTAGGACATTTACTTGACGATGTCCAGGGTCCGGATCAGATGAGTGGCTTTTAAAGCTAATTTCTATACTTTACACTCTAGGAAGCTGTAATTTCGTATGTAGCCTCTTTAGGACATTTACTTGATAAATCGCTCTTGATTTATCACGAATTTATTTCGTATTTTTTTTCGTAGTTTCATACTATAACTATATAATTTGATGTTATAAATGAATAGTAAACAATGACGCTTGTTTGGTTGTCACTTGGTTGCGCGACAACGAAAACACATTCTGTGTTTCAATAATTTCGTCCGAAGTATGTAAATAGAGGTAACCGGGGGTCCAGGGGGCTTGCCCCTGGCGAGGCGCGGAGCGCCGAGTTTTTTTCCAATTTTCCCCATGAGAGTAAACCCTCCCATGGGGGTTTATTATAAGGGTGACACGTGTGTGACACTCTTATCAGTCCGGACACATCAGGGTGACACATGTGTGACACTCTTATCAGTCCAGACACATAAGTGTGACACATGTGTGACACTCTTATAGGTTTGGACACATCAGGGTGACACATGTGTGACACTCTTATCAGTCCGGACACATCGGAGTTGGGTACATCACGGTGAGGCCGCTTCACGCTAACAATGCGGCCGTAATTATTACGGCGTTTCCTCAGGCGGTGACGCAACGGGCGCGAGGGTGAGATGTAAAAATGCGGCGGGTCAAGCGGTAGAAGCTGCAGTAAAGAGAAAACCGGGCAGGTGCCCCCAAGAGCTCACCGCTCACCGTGACGCGCTCCGTTATAGAGGAGGAGGAGGAGCTCTATTACGAGGGGGTCAACTAGAGATTCAAGCGGTCTGGTACTGTAAAATGATCCCGTGAAATCGGTTTTCTATCTTGACTGAGTCTCTTGGTTTATTATTTTCAATGAAAAACAAGTAAATAAATTAATAGATAAAATTAAATAATTAGGTACTTGAAATAAATGACAAGTATGGTGTGGCACATCGCTTCCTCGTCTCCGTAAAATGAGTGTATAGATCATTGAATGTTATAAATGATCTTAATAAATTCCATTTCGGAATACAGTAAGTCAAGATGTATAGTAAAACATCGAAATCGGTCAATTAGGAAATGAGAAAATTATTCCTAATGTAATTTACGTTTACGCATGCGCAGAATGAAGTATTGATTTAAGAACAATGAAATTGGAAGGATACCATCTACAGCCTAAGCCGCACATTCCCTCAAAATTTCATCATAATCTGGAGAAAACTGTGGAAATTAAGCTTGTGACAAGGATTTCACATTTGCGCATGCACAGGAGCTGCTGATGATACGATCACGTTGAAATTGGTATGAGTTGATCAAATCGTTTCCCCCCAACTATCCTTCAAATTTGAGTGAGATCAGAAGACTAGGGCGTGAGAATAATGCCTGATTGAATTTATGTTTATGCATGCGGACAGACAAACAGATAGACTGACAGACACGAAACCAAAGTAGTTCAGAATGGTCTGAAATGTGAAATGCGAGTGGAAGTTTTGATTTTGGATTAAAGAAATTGTTTATCTCCCGAAAGTAAAAACAATGCTTTCGTTAACTATAGGTAGACTTGGAAGTTGGAAGTAAAATTACCCCCCCCCCCCCCCCCCTCCAATTGGTTGGTTTACGTCGCTACTGTTGACTATTGATGCGATCGTGATGACACTCATGTGGCGAATATAAGTCGACATTTCTCAACTATCCTGCGAATTTGAGCGAGACCGGACGAGTAGGCCATGAGAATATGACTTGATGGATTTTACGTTTACGTACGCTCCTTGGAAACTATTAATTGTTGAGTAATGAAATTGAGGGGGGGGGGGGGGGGTCATCCTTAGCCTGCACTATAAAAACATGAAAACACTCCCTCAATTTTTTTTATTAGAGAGCTCACGTTTCCGCAAGACCTGTCTCTGTGGTTAATCCATATATATAAATTAAAAGTGGAGTACTAAAGACACGGCTCTCTAATCCCTGAAAATTTCATCAAATCACAGGACAAATGTGGAAGTCGATCGCCAGGCAAGTAAATCTTAGACAGACGACTAGGGCATAAAAAAATGGAGCATAATGGAATTTACTCTTGTGCATGCGCAGAGTGAAGTATTGATTTGGCAACAATTAAACTGTTAGGGGACCATCGACAACCTCACCCGCGCATTCCCTAAAAATTTCATCCAGATCGGATGAAAACTGTGGGAAATAAGCTTGTTACAAGGATTTGCGGACACACGACAGACACACACACAATAACACAATAATGTTTAATTATTTGTGGAAATAAATCCAATTCTATTCTATTCTACACAGACACACACAGACAGGCAGACAGACAGACACGGAACCAAAGTTGCTCAGAATGGTCTAAAACAGGGGTCTCCAACCTACAGCCCGCGGGCCACATCCGGCCCGCGAGCAGATTTTGAACGGCCCTCGGAAAAATTACAAACTGAAAAGTCCATTCATGCAGAATGACCCCATGAGCGAATTTTTGAAGAAATCTTCGACATTTCAGTCGCTATTTTACAGGCTATTTCGACATTTTTGACTACATTTTTGAAAATTTCAACCCGAAGATGTATCCGATCATGCTGGTCAACGAACTTGAACTTTTGTTTTGTGTCCTTAACATTTTAAAATTTGTTTGAAGTTTCTAGCACAATTCTACGGAGAGTTATCGTCTGGAATGGCACATATATACATACAAACATACATATATACATACATACATACATACATACATAAAAAAATGCGTTAAACTTCAGAATATGATTCAGAATCGCCTGAAACAGATTTCTGTATAAATTGTTTTCAAAAATTCACATTCCACAAATTTTGAGGCGAGAGCAATAGCTTAATTTTCTTCAAAAATTCGCTAAAAAGATTTTTTATTTGAAAGTATATTTTCCTTAAAACAATTTTACCGGTAACTACGAGTAAAGTAATCGTCTCTATTTCGTCCCTTCCGTTCTCAATACGTGTTAAGTTATCTGTAAACCAGCAGCAATCAGCCATTCAGCGATGGTCAGTGTTTTGCACGGACTGTACTGTGGTGGTGTAAGGGCAGAAAGGTTACCCCGACTGTACCTAAGGCAGGACTAAAAATAACTCATCATTTTATATTAAAAATGTATGGGTATTTGGAATAATCATTGAAATTTTTAGTGAAAGTAGGGCTAAGTAAAAATCATCAATAATTGTCTTACTTAGGTCTGGTATATTTTGTCCACAACATTATTTTTAACTATCTTAAAAGAACATATATAAGGGAATATAGCTACTTAGCAAAGCCCAGAATATCTCAATAATATATTATACAATTTTTTATTTATTTATAGGGTGTATTTCCAGACGATAACTCCCATAAAATACGACGAACAAAATTCGTTCCAACTCAGAAAAATCTGTCTTGGCAAAAGACAGGTCGAATTCGTAGGCCAGCTCGATCGCTCCAAAATTTCAGGTTCAAATTAACAATTTAGTATCCGAAAAAACGGGGGGGGGGGATCGGTTTTTTGACAATAGAGAATGTGGGGTGTCACAGTCGAAGTATTTTTCAGAGCTTTGTCCATTGCGACCTCTCCCAGATCTCTAAGATTCATAAATGACTGAGGAAAATCGACTCTTAGGTGAAACATGCCCATAACCGACTAAATTTTAACAATAGGGCATGCAGGGTGTCATAGTTGAAGTATTTTTTAGCGCTGAATCGAATGCGACCACTCCCAGATCTCCAAGATTTATAATTGAGTGAGAAATATCGATTTTTATAAGAAAAATGTCCATAACTGACCAAATTTTCGAGTTAGGCTGCCTGTCCTAAAATTTTCTTTGTGATCTCATCACACGGCTATCCCCTCAGTTTTATTCACAACTTTTCTTCGAAAATTCTCTCTATTAGCCATGCTGCATGTTGGAGAACTTTTTTATTATCCGGCTACTTTCACATTTTCTACAATTTATTACAATTCTGGGTGAAATGTAGTAAGTTAGCACGTGGTTTCATAAATCACGTCAATGATATCTACAACTGTTGGTTATCTATCAATTTTAACAATGCACATTTAGTGTACCTGATAAAAATAATAATAACTTCTTGCTGTAGCTAACGAACACGATTTAATAATATTGTCTAACGGAATTCATGATGGCGATTCATTGTCGGCCTAACAGTTCGAGAAAAAGCACATGTAAAACGGGTTCGACTATAAGTTGGACTGAGAAGAAAACACGCTTCTAAGCGGTACCTACTCGGGCACGTGGACGGGCTAACGTGACCGCGTGCGTGCGAAAGGAATACGCGGCGGCAGGAGCGGTACCCAGGGTAGCCTGATGTCCGGTTTTGGCCCGGACTGTCGGGTTTCTTACCTTGCTGTCCGGGCGAAAACTTAAAAGAGACTTTTTGCAGCCGTCCCATGAACGAAACCGTCGAAACCGTAGTCCCCGAGATGAGGCGAGCACATGGATGCTAACTTGATCTTTTGTTTTTCGCACGGTTTCGTGACAACCGCGACGACCGTAGAAGTGACGTTTAGCGTGACTTAAAGCTTGAAGTTTATGAAAATTAAATGGCTGAACCATTGAAGTTAAAGGCAGCCAGTCTTTTAGTGTTTTGTTACTCTTTGTTGCCAAACTGACATTCCAAATATACCTAGGTTCAAAATCTGACAGCCAAGGCAATAAATAAATCAGCCAATTAAAATCAGAACAAATGCCGTTGAGTACAGCTGAAAATATTTTTTAACATTCGCTAAAAATGAGAAGTTGTTTGAGAGCGGTACCTACCTATAGTTTCTTCATACTTCATACCCGTCAACTGAACATATTCTTCATTCAAACTGCAATATCCGGTAAGCAGTATGATTTCCATCTGTATTTCCAGTGATTTCCATTCTGTATTGCAGTCTGTATTTCCAATAAATTTAGCAATAGAGGTAGGTGCCCCCATTGAGATCTCAACATTAAAACGATCTCTTCGTCCGTCAGTTGGTCTGAGCTGAACTCGCCAAACCTCTCACGCTGGAACCCTCCTCTCCACATAACTGTGATATGTCTATCAAAAATTTTTCCATATCCCTTCTATTAATCAAACCTTCATTGAAAAGCCGAAGCAGGCGATTGGGTTCATCCGTTATCGAAAAATGGTAGGATGATATACCTATTTGATGTGGTAATTACACGATACAGACTAATATGTGACGATTTATTTTATTTTTTATTCAATAGTTTGAGCCGCACCTCAACCAGAACGGTCATATGTATAGGTATGATGTTATATTATATATATGATAAAGGTGAATGAAAAAGTAAATCGAAAATGTAACACTGAGGACTGAGACACCGACAAAAAGTAAATAAGTAATGGTACTGTTCATAAAGTGTCAGGTTAGGTAGCTCAACACGGTGTGAACTCGTCGTGGAGACGCCGTCATGGAAGAACGTAGGATGTTCTTGTGTGATGCACGGCGTGTGATGACGAGACGCCCGGCTGTTTGTACGTCGCGAATGCGCATTATTAACCATTTCGCTGAATACGGTACCGTAGTTGGCCGCCTCTTGGTGGGTGCAAAAAGTCTCTAAAGTCGCCTTGAAGGCCAAATGTCCGGTTTTCACAGGATGGGCGGCAAATGTCCGGTTTTTGTGGTAGCTTCTGTTGCTATCCCTCGAACACAGCCGAGACAAAAATCATGAACTTGTACGTATTCTTGTCGTTAACTACATAATTGGTATTTTATAAAATTTCTCTAAATATTTCACTAGTTGGTATTGTCCTACTTTACGTTATTTATCGCTGTATTAGTCTTATTCAACTCTTCATGACAGAAGTTTTAATGAATCAATCAGGGAAACATTTTTTGTGGATTGTTTAATTAGGTACCAATGCACATTATAAATCACAAATTCGAGATAAGAAGAATACAAGCAAAAATTTCAACCTCAAGTTTTGGTTTATTATTTTCAATAATAAGCCTATGTGATCGTATAGCAAAAAATTTTGATAACCCCCCCTCAAACTTTGTCATTTTACGTTTCAAAGTGTGTAGAATCCAAATTTGCAATGTGCGTCCGCCGTTCGCCGTCCGCCGTCCGGGCCATAAAAGGCCTTAGAATTGACTTAAAAAATCCGTTCTTTCGCACATAGACTCCACTTGGGGTCTAGTTGGTCTTAACTTCTCGCCAGCTCGATCGCTCCACACCCATGGGTGCTATGAGCCAAAAATAGGTGAAAAAGTGTCTTTTTCGAGGCATGAATATATGTTTTTTTCTAGGTCATATTTGTGTGTTAGAATAGAATATACCAATGCTTTGCCTACACATATTTAATAACATATCCTCTCGACTTTTCGTACGTACTTAGATAATGATATTATTAAGGCAATAATTATTTGAATAGACAGGAGCTCAAATCGAGAAATATAAACATGCGTATATAATTATAGAAGTATAGGTTGTGGCAACTCGAAATAGGACACGCCGAGGAGTCTGGACGGGCCTTATGACTATGTCTGTACGCAAGCCAACTAAAACTACGATCATACTTAATTGAAAAAATAATAAACCTTTGTGAAATAATTTACAGCGTTTTTCTTGATCCCAAGAAAAACGCCCCATTTGTGTTTTCCAAATTATGGACTGCAATTATATAGTCGGTTAACCTTCAATCTTCTGACTATATGGATACGCATAGGTACCTACTATTATTGTACAACTGTACGTGTAGGGATGAACAAGTAGGTAGTTACTTGCTGGTAGAAACTATCAGAGCACGAATATTTGTCCAACTAAAAGATCACTTAGAATTTGAACAAAATTGATTTGAATAGAAGAAAATATTATTTGGTAGAACATAATAAAAAACACATATCAATAGGTAGGTACCTACTTTATTGAGCTTCATGGTTGGCATTTGTCACTCTATAATTCCGATCTGCCTTTCCGCATTGTCCGGTATTATTTCCCATACCACCTGGCAACCCCGACCCGAACCCCGTTTTTGGTGACCATTAACGTTCCCTTAACGTCACCCTAACGTACCTAAGAGTACGTGACCTAGAAAGGACGTTAGCAACGTCGTACGTTAGAATGGCTCATTCATCGTCACCCTTTTGGGGATCTAAAGGAACACGACACATGCCTAACCTTCCTGTAAATATAACACTTAAAACACTTAAAATATAACACTTTTTAACCCTCGGATAGGCGCGGTATCAAATTGATACAGAACATGGCTTTGAAGGGTTGCAACGCCCGCTATCGCATGCGGAGGGGGGCCCCTTTCCCTCTACCTTCCTAACTTCAATCCGTCTTCAGAATCAGTTGACCTTCACGCGTCGAAGGAGTGAGCTACAGAGGTTACGGCTGCTTTTAATCAAATTGATACACCGCGCCCATCCAAGTAATTTACAGATTACGAGATTGAAAACGTCGATGGCAATGATGAAGATCACCCTCAGGAACAGCCGATGCAACTGCGAGAGAGAGCTTTTCCACAACCCACATCAGGGAAAAAACGAAAGAGATGCGACCCCTGTAAATCTTCAAAAAAGTAGATTGATGACTGAAAATTGCGTACTTTGAGAAAATTTTCCGTGTTCAGAGCACTTGAAACCTATTTGTAAAGATTGTTACCAAAAAGTAAATTTGGCTCAATAAGAAAATCGGTACCTAAAAATTTCGCCTTACATACGTTTGTTAGAACAATATTATGTGCCTTACTTAAAATTTTCGTTCTATTTTCTAGTTTATTATTTCGTTCCTTTGAGTTTACGAGTATAGTTCCTATCTATAGACTTGTCTTTTTTCCTTAAAACGTTTGCTGTAAACATAGATCAAGATTTAAACTCATCTGTGAAGAATGTTGCCAAAAAATTGTTTACTAAATAAGGAAATACGTAACAATTATGCCAAGCTCAAATTATTAGTTACCTACCTAATTGTTCAACCTCATAATTTAATTTCTTGAATTTTTCTATAATGTTATAGTAGTTTCTCTACCTATCAGCTGGTTTGCTAGTCCAATAAAACTATTGATTTAAACAATGGTTAACTTTGTACTATTTCCCTTAACCCATTTCCCCTCCTTAACACCCATTGTATCAAAATGATACAACGCGCCTATCGCCGTTTTTTTTAGACCGCGCTCATCCGAGGGTTAAATAATATCATTTTTTCTCACAGCTTGAAATTGTCACAAATTCTACGTAAATATGTAATCAAAGTAAGAAGTAATGCCTAGAAACATCGGGCGGGCGGGCGTGTTGAAGACAAATTGACTGGTGGGGGGGTATAACGGAAAAGTACCCTTCATTTGCTCCCTCAAGACTATGGAGCCGGTAGACGTCATCGGTGACGAAACCTGCGACACTTCCAGCTGCGTAGGCGGAGGAACTTGGAGCTTCCTGCACCACCGGCAGGGAGGTTCCCAGGCGACAGGTTTTCACATCAAGTACGTCACAAACTCCCGCGGCAACTACCAGATTAGCTCGTTACATCAGGGCTTCTTCATTCGTAAATCTCTGCGCCAACTTCCTTGGTCTCGAACAAAAAGTTCCAGTCAAGAAGCGAATGACCATATCAGCAAATTTGAGTAGAAGGTATTATGCAATTGTTGACGAACGAAGTGAGTCTTCATAGACTAGGCCTAAGCACCGATACTTTTACGAAAAAGTTCCAGTCATGCAGCATGATCGTATGAGCGAATTTTCGTAAATTATCGTATTGTATCCTGTTAAATTGTTTTGAAATTTGAGATTTTGGAATGCAAAGAAGTTGTTAATTATTGATTTTAAGGCAAACAAATTGTTAACTATCAATTTTATTGCTGAAAAACTTGTTCTTTAGCATTCTATTATCTAAACAAAGATATTGGATTTCTAGAATTTTTTACATTTTTATCGATTTTGTAGCACATTTTGATAAAACTTAATTACAATTTTGAGCATAGGTTTGAGCTTCAATTTTTAAATTACCAACTTCATAGTTGATAAACTTTATTTGAGTAAAATTCTGCTAAAAAAAATAAAAACATCGATATTTAGCCTTTTAGCGAATTTTCTTAGAAAATAAAGCTATTGCAATGGCTCCAAAAATTTTAAAATTAAAATTTTCAAAAATTTTCTTCATCGAAATCTGTTTTGAGGCATTCTGAAATGATTCCTGGATTTTAACGCTTTTATATATATATATATATATATATGTTGGCGCTCTGCTATATATATATATATATATGTTGGCGCTCTGCTATATATATATATATATATATACATATATATGTAGGCGCTATGATATATATATATATGTCCTTCCAGGCGATAACTTTCCTTAGGATCGAGATAAAAATTCCGTTCTTGCGTTAAAAAATCAAGGTTTCCAAAAGAAAGGACCAGTTCGTAGGCCAGTATTTTTTGAGCTCATTAAATTCGTCAATTTTTTTTAAAAAGTCCTGAAAAAATCACTAAAAATAGCAAAAACCGCTCAAAACTGATAAATTTATATTATTTAGCAAAGTATTGCTCAAATAAAATTTATTAACTATAAAATACAACATTAAAAAATGTATGTACAAAATTATGCAGAAGAATGTACTTAATTCCATTAAAATGTGCTTAAAAATCGATAAACTGCAAAAAATTTAATCCAAAATCTCTTTTTGAATCGCAGAATATTATTTAGAACGAGTTTTTTGCCATAAAATTGGAAGTTACCAATTTCTTTTCCCTCAAAGTCCATAATTTCCAAAACAATGTAATAAATATGTTACGATAATTTACGAAAATTCGCTCTTACGATCATGCTGCATGACTGGAACTTTTCCACGGGCTCCCGCAGGAGAAAGTTTTCATTAAGATGACAAGACAAAACAAAAGATGAAAAGTCGCTTTTGCGCCGGGAAATGGCGTTCATTACAAGAGAAACGCTGCAGTTCTGGGTCTTGACCTACTCTGACTAATTACGCGTGATTAATAAGTACCTAATAGTGGTAATCTCACTATATTTATGTTAAGCAGCTTTGCAATTTGAGAAAATTGAGCGAAAACAAAAGTTTAACTATCAATTTTATGGCAAACAAATTGTTTTAAATAATATTCTGCTATTTTAACCAAGATTTTGGAGTTCAATCATGTTTTGCAGATTTTGCGATTTAATTTGATTATTTAATTAGAATTCAAGTTATTTATTATTTTTTATTTATTTATTTATTTTAATTATTATTATTTTTTTTTTCCAGCATAAGTTTGAGCATATGTTTTGCATTTTTCTTGTTCATAGAGTTAGTTCTCTGAAGTAATATTCGGTTAAAATATACATTTACATAAATTTGAAGATTTTTAGCTGTTTTTTTATTTTTAGTGATTTATTCAGCACATTTGTTGAAAATATAAGTACCAATTTATTGTGGTAAAAAAGTGCTGCCCAACGAACTCACCCTTTCTTTTGGAAAGCTTGTTTTTTGGGGCAAGAACGAAATTTTTGCATCAATGCTAAGGAGAGTATATGCGTTAAGTTCCAGGAATCATTTCATGATGCCTCAAAACGGATTTTCATGAAGAAAATTTTGGATGATTCATTTCAAAAATTTTTGGAGCCGTTGCAATAGCTTCATTTTCTACTAAAATACGCTCAAAGAATCACATTTTAGCGAATTTTTGAAGAAAATTAAGCTATTGCTCTCGCCTCAAAATTTGTAGAATGTGAATTTTTGAAAAAATTTATGCAGAAATCCGTTTCAGGCTATTCTGAATCATATTCTGAAGTTTAACGCATTTTTTTATGTATGCTTGTATGTATGTATGTATGTATGTATGCATGTATGTATGTATATGTATGTATGTATATAAATATGTATGTATGTATATATGTATGTATGTGTCATTCCAGACGATAACTGTCCGTAGAATTGTGCTAGAAACTTCAAACAAATTTTAAAATGTTAAGGACACAAAACGAAAGTTCAAGTTCGTTGGTCAGCATGATCGGATTACATCTTTGGGTTGAAATTTTCAAAAATGTAGTCAAAAATTTCAAAATAGCCTGTTTTTTGCGATTTGTTGTGCGAAATAATTTTTTCAGCATACTAACATGTGGTATATTCGGAATCAGCGTAAAATTTCCTATAAGAATATGTATCAAGTTTTCAAAAATTTCAAAGTTGAAAAATCAGTCAAAAATCGAAATAATGCCGTTCGCTAGTTGTAAAAATCGGTAATATTTGCATGAAACATTTGCATGAAACATCTTCGAAAATTCGCTCATGGGGTCATGCTGCATGACTGGACTTTTTTTGTTGTCCTTTTTGTGATTTTTTTAGTACATTTATTGAAATTTGACCAATTTGATGTGTTCAAAAAGTGTTGTCCAACGAACTCATCCTTTCTTTTGAAATGCTTGATTTTCTGGCGAAAGAACGTTTCGCAAAAAGGAAGAAATTTTCAAAAATGTAGTCAAAAATTTCAAAATAGCCTGTTTTTTGCGATTTGTTGTGCGAAATAATTTTTTCAGCATACTAACATGTGGTATATTCGGAATCAACGTAAAATTTCCTATAAGAATATATATCAAGTTTTCAAAATTTTCAAAGTTGAAAAATCAGTCAAAAATATAAATAATGCCGTTCGCTAGATGTAAATAGCGACTGAAATGTCGAAGATTTCTTCAAAAATTCGCTCATGGGGTCATGCTGCATGACTGTACTTTTACTGATATAACGCGTGCTATGTTCTACACCGCAATGACCTTGTTTATATTGCTAAATGAAAACCCTATGACGAATAGATTTCAAACGTGTAGCGCATACAGAATGGCGCAATTGTATTGTAGGAACTTACGTAATTTATGATTATACAAATATGTGAAGTTGAGATCTCCGTGCGAATGGACGGTGTTCACTCATCATGCGCCTAAAAACATTCAACCGTACAGAGTGCTAACTCAGCAGAACAGTACTGAGTGACACAACGAGCTGTCCAGGAAACTTCTTCTTGTTCTTCTGTTAATATAGACAATTGATACGATTCCACACGCTAACGGCGATTAGCTGACTACCTTATGTAAAGCTGCCTCCACCTGAAACGTTACAACTGGTGCAAAGTTATATATAGGTGTAAAATAGGATAGGATAATTTTTTTTATTTTTTTTAAAATAAACTACATCCGAAATTTAGTTAAACCTCGCAGGAAAAAGTGAGACGGAGGGAGTGAATGAATTTATTGACAAAATTATAAAATCTTCACGTTAAAAAAAAAAGTTTCAGTCATGCAGCATGATCGTATGAGCGAATTTTCGTAGATTATCATAACATTATATTACTTATATATTACTGTTTTGAAATTTGTGCATTCCGAGTACAAAGAAATTGTTAACCACCAATTTTATGGCAAATAAACTCGTTCCAAATCATATTCTACGAATAAAAACAGATTTTTGATGTTTAGCAATTTTTCAGTTTTTCAATCGATTTTTCAGCAAATATTGATGAAATTCAAGTACATTTTTCACCATAATTTTGTGAATACATTTTTGAATGTTTTAGTTCATCGTCAATAAACTTCTTTCGACTACGACTCTGATAAAAATATAAATTTAACAGTTTTTAGACGTTTTCAGCAATTTTTAGTGATTTTTTAAGCAAATTTTTTGAAATTTGACTAATTTAATGTGCTCAAAAAGAACGACGAAATAAAAACGAACTCATCCTTTCTTTTGAAATGCTTGATTTTTTGGCGAAAGAACGAAGTTTTTATCTCAATTCTATCGAGAGTTATCGTCTGGAATGACGCGAATGACGCATACATATATATATATATATATATATATATATATATATATATATATATATATATATATATATATATATATATATATATATATATATATATATATATATATATATATATACCTACTTATAAAAAAGCGTTAAAATCCAGGAATCATTTCAGAATGCCTCATAATAGATTTCGATGAAGAAAATTTTAAAATTTTTGGAGCCATTGCAAAAGCTTTATTTTCTAAGAAAAGTCGCTAATAAGTCTCTAGTTGCCGCATTTATTCTGAATATAGCATTTCCGAATTGAGTTAAACTTTTTCCTAAGGACTAAACCTCCTTTTTCATTTTGGTTTAAACCTTTTCCATTTAGGTTTAGACCTTTTCCATTTAGATTTAAACCTTTTCCATTCAGATTCAGACCTTTTCCACTTAGATTTAGACTTTTTCTATTCGGATTTAAACCTTTTCCATTTGGATTTAAACCTTTTCCATTTGGATTTAAACTCAGGAAATTATCGTGGAGTTAGAGGTAAAAGTACCCAAGTCACAAATTCAACACGTGGGAAAATCAAATGCAGAATATTATGATTATTTAACTGTTGTTATTATTGGTGATCAATATCATCAAACTATGTATCCAACCTAAGAAAATAATTTATTATCATATTTACCAAACTAACTTTTGAAATTTTAATTTGATTTTCGCACAATATGAATGTGCTCTCTCTCGGACTCTTCGGTACTTTTACCTCTAACCCGACGTTATTATGCCACAACTTGAAAATTAAATCATGCAAGTGTTTTTTTATGCACAGAAATGTAATATATATATAATAATGAACACATGTTTTTTGAACACAAGAATTTCTCATGAACGGAAGTTATAAATTAACAAATTCCTTCCCAACCAAACGCCTTTGGCTCCTTATTTATTACCGAGATTTCCAATTCATAACAAGCTTTCAAAAATGGGTACTTTCTCTTACCGATTCCTTTTTTTTTTTACTTCTAGCCTAATGACATTTTAGTAGGTAGGCACTTACTTACTATTATGGGGCTAACTACTGACGTTTTGATGGAGTTTAAATCCAAATGGAAAAGGTTTATATCTAAATGGAAAAGGTTTAAATCTAAATGGAAAAGGTTTAATTCTAAATGAAAAAGGTCTAAATCCAAATGGAAAAGGTTTAAATCTAAATGAAAAGGTCTAAACCTAAGTGGAAAAGGTTTAAACCTAAATGGAAAAGAACTAAACCTAAATGGAAAAAGTTTAACTCAATTCGGAAATGCTATATATATAGACTGTAGTATCTGGAGATAAGGTTTCAATTTTTAAACCACTTCCTTACCCCAGTTTCTCCCTCACTAAGGATCACTAATTACAGTCTTTATCTAATTTTCGTCGAAAATGAAGCTATTGCAATCGCTCCAAAAATTTGAAATAAAAATTTTCAATAATTTTCTTCATTGAAATCCGTTTTGAGACATTCTGAGATGTCTCTGGGAGCTCAACATTTTTTCACCCAAACACACACACACACACACTCACATCTATATATATATATATATATATATATATATATATATATATATATATATATATACATATAAACAAACTGTAATCAAAATCATAAACTAACATTTCTCTACACGATCAATAGCGACTGAACTGTCGAAGATTTCTTCAAAAAGTCGCTCATGGGGTCATGCTGCATGACTGGACTTTTTTCATTGTTATTGAGTTTGGACACCAACCTCACAATATTACCGCATTGCTCTTCTAGTCAACGTGCCTGAAATGAAGGTCACGAATCAGCTGGTCCCACCTTCAACTTTCACATCAATTTGCGTATTTCAACGTAGTTGAGCAAACTTTTTCGTAATTACCGCCAAAATTACGGCGGACGCAATCATACAAATCTTCTACAGCTCGAATCAAAGTCGAATGGAAAAAGCTGCTTTGTTTAATACCACTTCAATCATGTGGTGAACCTCAATAATATAGTAGGCGCACATAGAGATTAGTCGAGCTTCAAATCTGTGTAATAACGTTTGATTGTTGGACTATGCCGTTTTAGGAAATATTTTGGTTACTCTTGAATGATAATCTCCTGGTAAAGCTAAAGAAAAAAAAGTTGTTTGATTGTCCTTTCCTAAGACAGTTGTACAAGGCTACACCATTCCAGATTGGCGAACAAATGTAGCCAATGTGGGTGGACATAGCTTAATTTATGTTTGGGACGGGTTTCAACGTGTTTTTCACGCTGAATCGAATGGTAACACTCGCAGATCTCCCCATCTCCGTTATAACCGAGTTTTACACTTAAGGTAACTAGTTTCACCCTTAAAAAACACAAAAAATCGTGAGTTAAAGTGTATAACTCAGTACCAAACTCGTATTGTCTTAGGGGGTCATTTTTCACGAAAACCCTAGATTTCATAGAAAAAAGTTTCACACATGCAGTACGATCGTATGAGCGAATTTTCTCAAATTATCTATCATATTATTTGTTGAATTGTACTGAAATTTAAGCAATTTCAGTAGAAAGAAGTTGTTAAAATCATTTTTATGGCAAAAATACCCGTACTGAATAAAATTCGGCGATACAAAATTTTTTTTGGATTTTTAGGTTTTTTGAAGTTTTCATAGGTTTTTCAGCAAATATTCTTGAAATAGTTAATTGTTGATAATTTTGTTTTGACTGAAACTTGGCTAATATTATTAATTTAACCAAATTTAACGGTTTTTAGCCATTTTTAGCTTTTGGTTCAGTACATTTTTTGAAATTTGAGTCATTCAATGTGCTCAAAAATAGTTGACCAAAGAACTCATCCTTTCGTTTGGAGAGCTTGATTTTTTGGCGCACGAAGGGAATTTTTATCTCAATCCTAAGGAGAGTTATCGTCTGGAATGATATATATATATATATATAGGAGAGTGCCCAAAACCGGACCCCTTTTTTTGTTTTTGAATGAAAACTAACGTTTTCAGTTAAAGTAACTGAAACTATGTTTTAAAATCATCTAATATTTACTTTGTAATGTTGAGCATCATTTAACTTTTACTTTAAAAAAATCTAATTCAAAATTAGTACAAAAAAAATTATTTTATTAAACCTTACACTTTCTCAATTTGTGATATAGTTGCCGAAACCGGACCCCTTGTCAAAATAACAATAAAAAAATTTAAAAATGGTATTAAATCAAAGAATACTCATTCTAGTTTCAAATATAATTATAATTTAACAATCACAATACAATATAATACAATAAGATGAAGATTTCAATCTCAGAAAATGATACAGAATGTATTTTAAACAGGGTCCGGGTTAGGCAACAAGAGGGGGTCCGGTTTAAGCGACTAAAGCCATCAGTTTGTTAACCCGATTAATTTTGAACCAAATATCTAAATGAAACGTTTTGAAGATAAACAATAAACTTAAACCTTGCCATTTAAGAATATATATAGATATAAAGGCTTACCTGAAAATATCTGGGAAAAATAACGAAAACTGTAGCACTGCTCAAAAACTTTTTTCACTATCAAAACATGTAATGGTGAACTGATAAGCAACAAGTGAAGTGGGCGATGTGTGCGCTCCACTACATAGTGGTAGATGCCTAAACTACTGTTTACAGTTGAATAGGATAGAGTTCAGGAGAATGCAGTGTCAGAAGACCAGGGGTCCACTTTAGGGTACTTTCCTCTATGTATATATATATATATATATATATATATATATATATATATATATATATATATATACGAAAAAACGCAAACTTCAGGAATCGTTTCAGAATGCCTCAAAACGGATTTCAATGAAGAAACTTTTTGAAAAATTTAGATTTTAAAATTTTCCGAGCCATAGCAACAGCTTCATTTTCTACGAAAATTCGCTAAAACCATGTTTTATAACATACATACCTACTTTTCTCCCCCAATTAGCAAAGTAAAAGTTAAATTGACTAAATCGTTCGAACGCTGACGGTGTGAGAAAGTGATTCCAGTAACTTACGGGAGAATTCCATCGGATTGTCCATGCCGAGAATATCGGGTTACATAATACGTAGTTTTTTATTTTTGACAATTTTTTACTGAGGGGTAGATTTCTGACTACGACCTGCTTAATCTCTCACGTTACTTAGCCTATCAGAAATGAAATTTAACGCTCTTCTCAACAGTCTACATCCTCAATTTTGCGTTTACACAAAAAATTAAAGTAGTTGAGGCGTAATCTAAGGTTGAAAACACAAAACAAATCTTTAAAACTTAATAACTTGAAAACAAAGCGTCAAAAAAATCTCGAAGAGGAACTTTTAATCAGAAATTAGTGGTAGAATCGAGCCTTAGTAGATTCTGGGCCAAAAGTGTAAGGACCCTATAAGCGGAAACGAGATCAAATTTGCTCAGAATGCTTTCAAACGCGAATAGGAGAGGATGTTAGCGAATTTTTGAAGAAAATTATTAGCGAATTTTTGAAGAAAATTAAGCTATTGCTCTCGCCTCAAAATTTGTAGAATGTGAAGTTTTGAAAAAATTTTATGCAGAAATCCGTTTCAGGCTATTCTGAATCATATTCTGAAGTTTAACGCATTTTTTTAATGTATGTATGTATGTATATATGTATGTATGTTCTTCGGGTTGAAATTTTCAAAAATGTAGTCAACAATTTCAAAATAGCCTATTTTTTTGCGATTTGTTGTGCGAAATAATTTTTTCAGCATACTAACATGTGGTAGGTATATTTGGAATCAGCGTAAAATTTCCTATAAGAATATGTATCAAGTTTTCAAAAATTTCAAAGTTGAAAAATCAGTCAAAAATCGAAATAATGCCGTTCGCTAGTTGTAAAAATCGGTAATATTTGCATGAAACATTGTCCAAATTCAGATTGAACTACTCTTATGGAAGTATCCCTGTATAACCAATTTTAGAACCATGCTGTTTAAAACGTAGGTAGTAGGTGCTTAAAAAAAAAAAAAAAAAAGTAATCACAACTGATGAGTTTACTCTGTGCATGTGTTAATAATTTGATTCCATGTTTGTCTATCAAAATCATAAACTAAAATTTCTCAACACGATCAATAGCGACTGAAATGTCGAAGATTTCTTCAAAACTTCGCTCATGGGGTCATGCTGCATGACTGGACTTTTTTTATTTAGAAGGGCCAGAAATGAATTATCTTCGAATGCTATCGTAAGACTTCTGCAACCTTGGTTGACCTTGGTTGAATGGTTTTGCTGAATTTTGCAACTCTGAAAAGACAGATATTCTGAATCATACATCATCATTCCAAAAATTCTTCTCTTGGAATGGATTCTCACGGAAGTTGGAGGCACTGATGTGTTCTGGCGGTGATTTTCGAAGCCTCCCATGCAGTCCGGCGAGTCTCGCTAGCCTCACGTACCCGCCTCGCCTTTTTGTAAAGGTTACCGCTCACTTTCCCCGTCCTGCACAGCCAAGGCTTCAGAGTTCAGTGGTCAAGGGAACGCATTGTTTAAACAATACTTCCTGCATATCGGCGGGCTGAATCACGTGTTTCCTCACACAGCATTCCACATTTAGCTCCTACACCTCTACAATTATTATCAGGGAAATTGGAGCGAGAATGTCTCCACCGCGCGGGTTGAACCTGAATTGCTCGGGAAACTGCGGCCAGGTGCGTGATTTTTTCTCAACGACGGAACTATGGACTTGTTCTCTACCTTCGGTATTACTTGCAATTAACGCTGTAACATCAACGTTGTAATATCAAATCATTATATTAATATACACACCTCAAAAGGATTAAGGGATCACTTTTTCTTGTAGACATTAAAGACCCCAATCAATCGGACAAAGTTCGCAATAACTGTTTGTGAAATGCAATAACTGTGTGTAATTGTTTTTCATACTTTTAGTATTATATATATAATTATATAAACTCCTAATTATAATCAAAAGTGAACACGTTGTAAAATGTAAGTAATAATATAGTATTGAATAAAATTACAAAATTAAAGTAAAAGAATTATTTATTTATATCAAATGTAGGCCTTTTTTTACAACGAATAATGGTATCAAATGGAATATAAAGTTGGGACTGGGAGTTGAAAAATTTAAGCTCACATTTAAATATATATAACAATATTTATTTTTAACTTGTAACGTAACATCAGTACTTATCTTTATCACTAAAAATCAAAGACAAACATTTAAATGCCACCAGTTACTGGTAACGTCATGAAAATTGACATTGTGGTAACGTTTACGGTAACAAATCTTATAAAAACAAGGTAAACGTAAACATGTCCTACGGCAAAAATTACAAAGACAAATATAAATATCACCAGTTACTGGTAACGTCATGAAAATTGACTGTGTTAATGTTTACGGCAACAAAACCTTTAAAAACATAATAAACGTAAACATGGCCTACGGCAAAAATGACAAAGACAAACATTTAAATATCACTAGTTACTGACAACGTCATGAAAATTGACATTATGTTAACGTTTACGGTAACAGAACTTTTAAAAACATGTCCTTTGGCAAAAATTACAAAAAAATACTGCTAAATTTGAACTCTTTGCAAAGTGCTTTGGTCTTGGCAAAGTCTCTCAAAACTAAATCTGTGTCCTGTGAATTCAGAACGTCGTTTTCAATTGCCAGTGTTGCCAATCCACTCAGGCGTTCTTGTGAAGTGGCTGAACGCCACATAACTCTTGATTATTTTCAACTTCGAAAAACTTCTCTCTCCACTGGCCACTGACACTGGAAGTGTTATTAGAATTCTTATTGCAATAAATACATTCGGAAAAATGTCAATCATGCCACTTTTGGTGAGGTAACTTAGTGTTGCTTCAGCCGAACTGTCTTTAGGTAACAAAGGTGCAAGCATGACTATTTCTTTGAACAGGTCTTCTCCATTTATATCTTTGTCATTAGATGCCGTCAATACTCCTTCTAACTTATTACACTTTTCTTTAAGTTCTTCTTTGTTCAGTTGCTCTACTAGTTTAAGGTCATAGAGAAACTGGAAATGGTTACCATGATTTTGTAACAATTCAAATCTTTCCTCCAAAGAGTTGATTGCTTTGTCTAAAACAACAAAAAAGAAATCTACTTTAAACGATTCTTTTCCTGAGATAGCAGGTTCATCTTCGCTCTCGTAGGAAAATTGCCTTTTTGTCTTTCTTGGCCTTACTTGGGCTTCAGTTTTGAATTCTGGTGGAACTTCTAGTTTTTCGGCCAGTTCTCTTGCATCAGTTATTATGCTGTTAAGTCCATTTTCAGATCTCATACCATTAAGAAACTCTTTGACATTGTCGGAAGACGCCCTATTCCGATGTAAGTTTCCTATCTCAAAAAGAAGTGTTAAACATAAATAGACCTTTTCTTTAATATCCAAAAAATATATGTCTTCAGCAAAAAATGTTTTGGTTCAGAAAAATGGACTTTAAAAAATCTTTAACACGCCGTGCAGCCGGCCGCGCCGTGCCGTCGCGCGCCGGCTTCGCCGGCGCGTTTGCGCCCCTTTCCTCTCGGCGCCCCATGTTCCTGGCCCTAGCCTTTATTTACAGTAAATCCAACAATTTATCTTTTAATGTTAGCAAATTTAGTATTACTACTTTTTCACGATCTCCTAATACTATTAATTTTGATTACACAATCATGCATAGTAGTCTTCGCCGCAAAATGTCAGTATCTGACTTGGGAGTATTGTGCGATAGCCGTTTATCTTTTAATGAGCATATTGACAATATTTATAGTCGAGCCGTGCGGTCATCGGGATGGCTTAAGCGTAACACTCGAGGTTTTGATAATATAAAAGGATTAGTTATCCTTTATAATGCTACGGTTCGCCCCCTTCTCGAGTATGGAAGTACGATTTGGTCCCCATACTATCAAGAACACAAAAGGCGTATTGAATCGGTACAACACAAATTTCTACGCTATATTGCTTTCAAAAAACATATTCGACAGGATGATGTTGTTTATGATTCACTGATGACCGAGTGTGGTCTTTTATCACTAGATAGACGAGTCGTGGGTGAACTTTTATTTTTGTTTAAATTACATAATAGAGCGTTTTTGGTGACCACTAACGTACCCTTAACGTCACCCTAACGTACCCAAGAGTACGTGACCTTGAGGGGACGTTAGCAACGTCGTACGTTAGAATGGCTCATTTAACGTCACCCGTTTGGGGACCTAAAGGCACACGGCACCAGCCTAACCTTCCTGTAAATGTAACCCTACTGCTCACCTCAAAATTACTCGAATACTGCTGAAGTAAACATAATAGTTTTTCTTTTTAAATGCCTTCATTACCAACTAATTATGTTGATGTAGAGGGTAGGTTTTTGAACACCCCTCAAACTTGGTTATTTTACGTTTCAAGTCGCGTAGAAACCGAATGTGCCATCTGAAGTCCGCCTCCGCTGTCCAGCTTTACTAGCCTTCAACTCGATCGAAAAGTTCCGTTCTTTTGCGCTCAGGCTCTATTTGGTCGATTAGAGCCTTGTTTCTATTATTATTTCACATATTTTAAATGAAAAAACTGAGTTTTAAGACACTACTTCGCAGTATTGTTCTTAGTTTACCTGAACTCTCAGCTATTTTCTCGTGAAGATCGCGTGAAGTGCTGCCTCCACTGATGAATTTGTCAGGTAAAATCCTGTTTCATTGTCATAGAAATAAATATTTTTTCATACTTGTTGATAATTTGCCCAACGGAAAACCCAAAAACATGAAGTTCGTAACTACTAATGACCCATAAGTGCAACTAAACCGCTGTTCCCACTTCCACACTTGAGGCTTACTATCCATCCCCTGTTTACGAATTGAAAACTAAAAGTCCAGTCATGCAGCATGACCCCATGAGCGAATTTTTGAAGAAATCTTCGACATTTCAGTCGCTATTGATCGTGTAGAGAAATTTTAGTTTATGATTTTGATAGACAAACATGGAATCAAATTATTAAAAATAATTAGGAGGTACTCATACTTTATTATTATTAAACTAATCTTGTAGATTTAAAGACAAATGTAGGTAAATATTCATAGATTTCGATGGAGGGAGGCCTTGAGATTAATGTTACTGACGGCCGAGCGGAGCGAGGCCTTGGGTCTGCGTGCTAGTACGTACATAAATAGAACTTCTTCATAATTTCATGGCTGATATTTCCTAAGCCACAGTCAGTATTAAAGCTACATCAAGTCCTAAAACAGTTGAGCGTAAAACATTAAAGAGAGCGACCGAGAGAATCGGAGGACGGAATATTTCACAGAGTAAACTCATCAGTTGTGATTACATTTTTTTTTTTGGTTATACAGGGATACTTCCATAAGAGTAGTTCAATCTGAATTTGGACAATGTTTCATGCAAATATTACCGATTTTTACAACTAGCGAACGGCATTATTTCGATTTTTGACTGATTTTTCAACTTTGAAATTTTTGAAAACTTGATACATATTCTTATAGGAAATTTTACGCTGATTCCGAATATACCACATGTTAGTATGCTGAAAAAATTATTTCGCACAACAAATCGCAAAAAACAGGCTATTTTGAAATTTTTGATTACGTTTTTGAAAATTTCAACCCGAAGATGTAATCCGATCATGCTGGCCAACGAACTTGAACTTTCGTTTTGTGTCCTTAACATTTTAAAATTTGTTTGAAGTTTCTAGCACAATTCTACGGACAGTTATCGTCTGGAATGACACATACATACATGTATACATACATATATACATACATACATACATACATACATACATACATAAAAAAATGCGTTAAACTTCAGAATATGATTCAGAATAGCCTGAAACGGATTTCTGCATAAATTCTTTTCAAAAATTCACATTCTACAAATTTTGAGGCCAGAGCAATAGCTTAATTTTCTTCAAAAATTCGCTAAAATGAGAAATTAGCCCGTATTTGTATTGAAACCAACATGAAATTCGAATTCAGGATTGAAAATCGGCGTTTCATATCGATATGAAGAAATTGATTAGTCAACCAGTAGACAACAAGACAGCTGGGGGAAAAATATCGCGTTACCCAACCACCGTTAACGTGACATCAAAATTAAGGCAACCGTTCTCCCGGTTCCATTTGGGTTAGCATCTTCGTTTGCTCCCTCAAGACTACGGTAACGGGTGACGTTAAGTAGAAGTTGCCAAAAACTCTCTATTAGCAGAGAGTTATCTCCCAGTTATCTTATTTTGATTTTCGTACGCCGATCCATCCCACAAGAAGTAATGATTTTTTTGCCGTCCCTTTTGTCCCGTTTAATTATTTGTTCAATAACCCCCTCTATCGCATGATGATGATATTATTAATGCAATAACTATTTGAATAGATAGGAGCTCAAATCGAGAAATATAAACATGCGTATATAATTATAGAAGTATAGGTTGTGGCAACTCGAACTCTGGAGGAGTCTGGACGGGCCTTATGACGTACGCAATCCAACTAAAACTACGATCAAACTCAATTGAAAAAATAATAAACCTTTGTGAAATAATTTGCAGCGTTTTTCATGAAAATTCGCTAATTGACATGAATATAATGCGAAAAATCACGAAAGTTCGGTCCTGTGATGATGCTGCACGGATGGATTTTTTTATTCCTTTTATTGAGCGTTGACCCCTCAAAAAGCACAAATTAAATAAATGGGGACCTCAAACCTAAAATAACCTTCTCTTATTCTCAAGGTTTCCTAGGAACTTACATCGCCTGACTTCCCTCGAGTCTTCATGAATGGATGAGCGTTGATGCGCGATAGCAGGTTCCGAAACCGTGATGGGTTTGGAAGGCTGGCCAGATGAAAAGTATTCCTGGTTCACTTTCACTGTCGATGACACACATACGAGGTCTGGCTAATTTCGGAGATGATGATCGTCGGTATGTGGCGGTCAAAGAAAGTCGATTTGGCGACAACTGGATGTTGTTAAGAGCATTTTTACTTTACTTATACATTCTTGGCCAGAAAGGTCACGGCAAATATAGGGCTCCGAACTAACAAGGTCAACCGCTAGGAGCGCTAGGGGGGCAGAGCCCTAAAGAAAATGGTTGTTGACATGATATTCCCCTCGACGGTATCTTGCGTCGCACTGCGGGGCAGAATCGAAAAAAACCTGGCCAAAATAAGAAAAATCGAAAGTTATTTCTACCGGATAGCTTGTGTTTTGGTCACCTGACATCCCTGAGAACTCATTTCATAAGAAACGACCTCTGGACCCTCATTCCGGCAGAGTAACAATCGGAAAAACATTGACGTGCCCCGATCATCGATCAACCTGTTAATAGGTAAGCTGGAAGAAACAACTGCTAGTTAAGTATTGTTCCGATGTTCAGTAGTGACGTTTCGAGCCGGATCTCGTTGAAAACATGTCAGCGAATGGTAAGAAATTATTATCACAATTTAAAAGTCGTTTTAAATTAGATGAGATTATTTCATTAGTGAAAGTAGTAGTTTTTCAAAAACGAGATTATTTCATTAGTGAAAATAACTAGGTACGTATTGAGGCGTATTGAATGTCGATTCATTTTTTGTTCGATAGGGTAACTATTCTACTAACTTAATCCACTGAGATCGCCCGCTAATATGCGCTATTCTTGACGTCATCAACTTTTGTAGTTGAAAAACACGATTTCAGTTAAAGTAACGGAAATTTTGTTTTTCTGTAGATTGCGCCGGTGTGAGTAACTGCTGTTCAGCAACAACTTCAATTGCGAGGCTTCAGCTTTGTGAATGGTTGTGGAATTCTAATAAAATAGAGTTGGACGATAAAATTTAATTTCTAGCTGACCAAATTGTTGATTACTTTGGTCTATGTGAATACGATCATCATCAAATTAAGCTCAAGATCAAAACATTCAAATTCGAATATCTGACAAGAATGATCAGAGCCAGCAGAAACAAGGCTTTTGTCATCAAGAAAAATTCGCAGCTTTTAATCGCGTCCGATCCGTTTCCATCCTCTATGCGGGAAATTAAGAATACGACTGCAAAACCATTCTTTTCAGAAACAATAGCTTTGTTTGAAACCCCAATAATATGCTCTTGTATTTTTAGTGATTCAGATGATTCTGATTGATATGCAGGCATGTATCTGTCTGTCTGTACATATATATATATATATATATATATATATATATATATATATATATATATATATAGCATTTCCGAATTGAGTTAAACTTTTTCCATTTAGGTTTAGTTCTTTTCCATTTAGGTTTAAACCTTTTCCACTTAGGTTTAGACCTTTTCCATTTAGATTTAAACCTTTTCCATTTGGATTTAGACCTTTTTCATTTAGATTTAAACCTTTTCCATTTAGATTTAAACCTTTTCCATTTAGATATAAACCTTTTCCATTTGGATTTAAACTCCATCAAAACGTCAGTAGTTAGCCCCATCATAGTAAGTAAGTGCCTACCTACTAAAATTTCATTAGGCTAGAAGTAAAAAAAAGGAAATGGATAGTTATAACTCAATTTATAACTTCCGTTCATGAGAAATTCTTGTGTTCAAAAAACATTTGTTCATTATTATATTATACAAGTGGAAAAGCCCGTGTCACCACGGGATGCAAGTACAAACTTTAATTATGCAAATGCAAAATCTTTCTGTTTCAACTTAATTTTTATTTATAATCTATTATAATAATAGGATACATTCCACTCGTTTTTGCACTTTTTCTTGTTTTTTAATATGAAGGAATCTGATTTATAACTTGGTAGAATTATCTGCACCAGAATTTCCCTCGTTTTTGCACTTTTTCTTGTTTTTTAATATGAAAGAATCTGATTTATAACTTGGTAGAATTATCTGCACCAGTTTTCTTCATGCCGGTCAGTTTAAAAAAAATTTGAAGAGAATCGGTGCAGGCGTTCAAGCGTTATCACTTTGTATGTATCCTATTATTATAATAGATATTACATTTCTGTGCATAAAAAAACACTTGCACGATTTAATTTTCAAGTTGTGGCATAATAACGTCGGGTTAGAGGTAAAAGTACCGAAGAGGTTAATTCATAATGTGCAAAAATCAAATTAAAATTTCAAAAGTTAGTTGTTCAGTAAATATGATTATTTTCTTAGGTTGGATACATAGTTTGATGATATTGATCACCAATAATAACAACAGTTAAATAATCATAATATTCTGCATTTGATTTTCCCACGTGTTGAATTTGTGACTTGGGTACTTTTACCTCTAACTCCACGATAATTTCCTGAGTTTAAATCCAAATGGAAGAGGTTTAAATTCAAATGGAAAAGGTTTAAATCTAAGTGGAAAAGGTCTAAATCTAAATGGAAAAGGTTTAAATCTAAATGGAAAAGGTCTAAACCTAAATGGAAAAGGTTTAAACCAAAATGGAAAAGGACTAAACCTAAATGGAAAAGGACTAAACCTAAATGGAAAAAGTTTAACTCAATTCGGAAATGCTATATATATATTGCGTGAACGCGTTCTATTTTCTTATCGCCTTTAACACACTTCCTGTAGGTGTAAAATATGTTAGTTTACGTTAGCAATAATTTATTTTGAAACAACAACATTAGTTGGTCTATACCGACTATATCTCTAGCATTTTTTTCTATACCTATTGTTATGGACTTCAACTCATATAAACCTCATTATCTGAATAAATTTCTCACCTATGCTTCTCCAAACTACCTCAATATTGTTTAGTGCCCAGCACAGTAAATAAGGGTATCTCATTAGTTTTCCCTAAAATTTCAGTAAAAAAGTTCACATTTTTCAAGTTTTTTAAAGAGAAAAATACCTTTAAATATTTTAAAGGAACTGTTCTGGACTTTTTTCAATATTTTTTTTCGTGATCAGCGCCCCCCAAAACATAGAAAAAGATACCTTCAGAATTTTGGCCAGGTTTTTTCGATTCTGCCCCACTGTGCGGCGCACAGTGGGCTGAACTGTTCAAAAACCCCCAAAAAAAATTTTTTTCAATCCAGCTGGGTTTGTTATTTTTTCATAGCTAGATACCTAGTGATTAGTTGTACGTAGTAGATTTTCAAATATTCCAACGACTTAGGTTAATAGTGGCCTTTTTCTCAGGCAGTTTCGCACGACTGCGTCATGTCAGTAGGTACCTATGATACCTATACCTATGATCGTGATATGGTGTATTACATATTTTAATAATTAAATTACTATTAAATTATTAAATTACATTATTATTAAACGGTTTATGGGGTTATATATATTTTTTAAATATTAATCATACGAGAAATTTACAGTTTTCGTAATTTAAGCTGAAAAATCACGTATTTTTATTAATGAGAAGGGCTGGAAAAAAAAGTGTTACCAGCATTTATTGAGTGAGTGAAATATTTAGAAAGGTGAGGTATTAGAGTGCATTCTCCATCAGTTTCATCGCCGACTTCCGCCGACTCTTTTCACAGTTCATTTTAGAGTAAACAAACAATTGTTAGCTTGTGAAAAACTAAACACTCTTGGGACTGGTAAAGTCTACGACCTTTTGTCACACTGGCATTACAGTCTTATCCTATTCGATGATCAGTTATATATCGGTAAACCGACGTTATACGCTCATTCATTCGTTCCCAGTTAGTTCATTAATATGTCGGAAATAACTATTCCTTACAGTGTTCTGTGCGAAATGTTATTTACTCCTAACAGGACACTGGAAGAGAGTTTGCGGGACCGTTACCCCGAAATGGAGAATACCATCTTACTCCAGGTAATTTCGGAGATAAAGGGAAGATTGCTGTGTAATTTTAATTAAAAAAATGAGGGATGTGACTCATAACAAAGCCACATTCTTATCCAAGAATAGTGACTGGTTGAAGGGAACATTTGTTATCCATACTGATTTCTCACATTCCTGCAGTGGATCTAATAAAGTTGGGCGGCCCTCAAATCATAGTTTTCGTTTTTTTCTTTCATATTTTAGTGTTATTTTACCACGCACCATTTGTTATACTATTGAAAAAATACAGCAATATGAAAGGATGTGTTCCCGTTTCAACTTTTCTCTCATTTACCCTTCTCAATTTCTAAGACTGCAACAACAATAATTAAATAAATAAACAAAATGATGATTACTGTATCAAGTTTTCGAAACCGGAAAAACGGAATGAGTGACTTACAAGTAATACTTTGATTATTTCACTTTTTCAGTTCAGCACGGTCGCTGAAATTGCCTCAAAACTGAGATATCTTGAAAACGACTGAGCACATTGTTCTAAAACTAGTCTTATTCGATTCAAAAAATGAAAAAACCATGGGAATGCATTTCAATTTTGACAGATTACCTTGAAATCAGGTTTTTGAACAAAATATGCCATTTCAGCCCACAGTGCGGCGCCCCCCTTAACGTCGAATCGAGACCATATTGAGCAACGTCCACACCAGCGCTCCGAATACGCTCAGTTCCGAGCGCTATTGGATCGGAGCGTGTATGCCGAAATTTTCCATCAAGACGGTCCAAGCGCGCTCTGAGGGTGATCCGGGTATAGCTGGGTTTACACTATGTAGCAGAGGTATATAGCACAGCTATATAAAGCTCAGCTATATAGCTCGGCTACAAGTTCAAAAAGTGACACTGGATATAGCCCGGCTATATAGCAAATTTAACCCTATTTTCTCTGCTATATAGCAGATATCGTGCTATCCAAAAGTTTCGGTAAACATCAAAGGGAATCTGAGCTATATCTAGCTCTGCTACATATAGCTCTGCTACACGTGCATTTTTGTTTGTAGCAGAGCTACATGTAGCTACCCCCTCCCTAAATGCCGCCGCGGGACCTTTGATTTCGCATGTTTGTTTACTGTTTAACTCAGCTTGTGGTCAGAGTCCTTTGAGTGTAGGAATTGCATCTCTGAAGGACGTATCTTGTTTTGCAATTTTGTGTCCAATTGCAATAAGCAAATGTTCGAAATCACCACTTGTCATACGGAGAAAGTTTTTGAAACTTCCATCACAACGAATTTCATAACTCAAGTTGTCTATATCATCCTCGTTAAGGTCTTTCAAAATGTCACTACCACTGTATCGTGTCCTAGCCTGAAGTGAGGGCTTGATCCAATATCTTCTTCTCTCTTTTTTTTTTTTTTTTGTTGAAAATATCACAGTAGCTGCTGCAAGAACTACCTTCTTCTTCGACATCTGGCTACGAACTGAACAGCTGTATACTGTATAGCTCTGCTACACGAAATTAGCATAAAAAATTCACTTACAGCACAGCTACATCTAGCAGAGCTATATGTAGCTGACGGAGCTATTTAGCTTAATTTTTTTATATAGCTACACTATATAATAGAGCTATATAGCTCTCCAGCTATATAGTGTAAACCCGGCCTATTTTTGACGATCCTTCCGCGCTTGTTTCCCTTCGCCCGGCGCGCAGCGGGCCAGAAACCGATTCTAGGTGGACAAAATTATTTTATGAGCTATTCTTATAGGATTTTGCGCTGATTACGAATATACCCCACGTTCCTATACCTAAAATCACTTATTTAAGTGGTTTTAATCAAAAAACCATTATTAAATTTGTCACACACACTGGACAATGGATTTTTTCACGGATTCGGTCTAATAATGGCCTGAAACGGATTTGTATGCGGTTATTGTGGTTTTCTCATGCTTGGGTTGTCCTCCATCCCCCAAGATCAATTCTACTCGTAATAAGCGTCACTCTTGTTAACGAAGCCTTGCCTATAAGACATAGCTTCTGAGGGACGTCCTAAAAATGGAATCCACCAAAATTTTGCTTTATAAATTCAAGAAGTTCGACTAGGAATTTATTTATTTATTTTCATTTTTTTAATTTATTAATTTGTTTATGGGATTCAAAACGGGCCGGAACCGCGATAGTTCCGAATCCACTTTCATGCTCTCAAACCGCACGTGAATCTCATAGGGCGGTTTTACCATTAGAGCAAGAGAACCTGCTTCAGTAAACATTCGATTCCGCCAGCGCTTCCGTACTGATCGTTATTGCATAACGTTATGTAACCGGACAATGATTGAAGAATTTGCTGACCACACAAAACCGGTTCTTGCGGACGATCATTCAACTCCGAATCCGCTGCATCCAATATGAACCAACAAACTTCGCACACGTGCCACAGGTTCTTCCCGACGTCGTCATTTCATAACCGGCGAGCACAATTTTTTCAACAACCAGCTTCTGAACTGGCTATGTGGGCACTTTCTTTTCCTCAAGTCTTAACCCTGGAATGTCCCGGCTAAATTTCCAACCTTAACTCCCCGGTGGGGTGTGTCAAACCCCAACTTTGAAAAATAACTTACACTTGAATCAAATTTTATTTTTATTCTGTTATCAAGAGTCTAATAAAACATGAAGTAGTTACCTAAACTCATGACGAAAAAAGTAATAGTAAGGCAAACCTCACGCTCTGAAGAAAAAAATAATAGCAGAGAGGTACCTCATTGTAACAAAATTTCAATATAAAATTAGCACATTTTCATTTAAAAACAAAAATAAATAAAATCTACAAAACAATTTTCTGAAAACCCAAGAACAAGATAGAAAAGGTAACATAAAATTGGCACCAAGCAATAGGATCAACATTCTCAACACTTTGAAGATCTATGATGTTCACAGAAGAAACATTGAACTAGTTTCTCCAAAACGGTCACTTTTGACGGTTCTTCATCGGAGGCAACTTCTTGTAACTCTACATTATCTTCCGTGTTTGAATTTTCTCCGCCAAACTATACATCTTCCTCCAACTGTTCCAACATGGATCTAATGTCTTCAGGATCCGAAAACTTGTGTTTTTCAGCCATTTCTAACGATGAGCCAATAACAAAACTGTGGGATCGCCCACAAAAATAACACTTGCTATAGAGAAAATCACAAGCGGTTAACTCCCCGGTGGGGTTTGTCAAACCCCAGGCACAAGAAAGTACTACACTACACAGAAGCCCTGAACGTAGTAAACTGGGAAAAGGCTGAAGCCTTTAGTGAAGAAGTGGGGGGGTGATATATAGAAGGGGGCGAGAAGAGCCAGACGTGCGGGATTCAACATGATAAACTGACTTCATGTCGCGATTGGGGTTTGACAAACCCCACGGGGCATTACAGGGTTAATCCAAATTATGGGATGCATCTCTCAACCAAACATACACAGGGTGTACACATTAAGCTCGCACAACACATTTGATTCAACAATTAATATCTGATCATAAGTGTCTCTTAGCAATTTTTTCACTCCGCTAAAAAAAACCAAGTTTTTTTCCATTTTGAAGTTTTTTGTGTGTTTTCGACCCTATGAGCCTGGGCCGCCCAGGGGGGGCCCGGTCCGGTCCTGTATTTAGTAAATAAAGTATGTTAGAATTTTAAGGCCTACATAAAACAGAGTGTATTACACTTGACGGGCCCTGATCAGATTATATTTGATTTACTACACCAAACTGCTTCTCTTAAACAGTTGCGATGATTAAGATGGCCCAAAATATTACTCTTTACCCTTTACCGTCTTTACCAGTAGGCACTCGACTGAAGACTTGGGAGAAAGCATCCATGGGCCAAAAAAAGTTGAATTCCCTTGCCATTCTCAGCATTAAGCATAAGTTAGCATCCAAACTTGACTTTTCTAAGGTTATTAAAGAATTTTCACTTAAAAAGGCACGAAGGTTCTAAGTGTTTTGTCTTGTATTTTTCAAATGCAAATACACTTTTCCTCACTTCACTTTATTAGTTTTAAAATGTTTCATTTTATAAAACATGAAATTATAGCCTATTACAGTTTTCTATATTTAAAAAGTTTAACAACAACAAGAAAAACAATTTTTTTACCAGAAACAACAATAAAACAAAGATAATAGTCAAAACAAAGCGGGAGAAGAGAGCACTAGAGATTTTAGAGATGAAAGGGGACTATTGAAAAAGTCAAAATCTGGATTTAAATTTAAGAAGAGGTTTGCAGAACGGGGGATGCCGTGCAGTGGTCGATTCAGAAGATGGTTTGTCGGAGAGAAAGTAACGTGGAAAATTTCAGGCTGACGACTTGAGATACGTGGGATGGAGAGACGAATTTCTGCCAGCAACGGAGGATAGTCGATACCGCCGTTCACAAACAAGCTTGTGGAGAAATGACAGTTGAGTTCGAGATATTTTTTCGACACTTAATAGCGGTTGGAAAATTTCAACCTCCTAATATATTCAAATATTTACTTCGAGTGAGTGTATCCATTCCTGAAACTTGACATAAACTTCTTCACAAGAGCATTGGACTCCTCGAACTGACAAAACGCTCTCTTTCTATTGTTCCATATAAATGCGAGGTGAACGGAGTTATTTTTGAACAGTCGCTGTACACATTTTTGAACACTTGGACGGCTAATTTGACCTGTGTCTTTGGTTTACCCACATAGTAGAGATCCCATTGTAATGAAATATATTTCTTCCGAGTCTACCTAAAGGTAGCGGAAGCATTGTTTTCACTTCGGGAGAAAAAAAAATGTTAGTCTCCAAAATTAAAATTTTTACTCGCATTTTACGTTTAAGACCATTCTGAACAACTTTGGTTACGTGTCTGTCTGTCGGTCCTTCCGTCCGTGCACGGGTGCGTGCGTGTGTCTGTCAGTCTGTCGTGTGTGTCTGTCTGTCGTGTGTCCGCAAATTCTTATAACAAGCTTATTTTCCACAGTTTTCATCCGATTTGGATGAAATTGTCGGGCAATGTGCGCGTTAGGGGGTAGACGGTCCCCTATAATTTGTTTCGTCGTTCTTGACTCAATACTTCACTCTGCGCATGCGCCAACGTAAATGCTATCAAGCATTATTTTCTCACGCCGTAGCCGTTTTTGATCTCGCTCAAATTTGGATGATTGTTGGGGGATGACAATTAGATCATCTTATATCAATTTCAACATGATTGTATCATTAATAGCTATGCGCATGCTCCAATATGAAATCCTTGTAACAAGCTTATTTTCCACAGTTTTCATCCGATTCGGATGAAATTTTAAGGGAATCTGCGAACTAGGGGGTGGACGGTCCCCTATCAATTTCATCGTGCTTGACTCAATACCTCACTCTGCGCATGCGCAAACGTAAATTCTACTAAGTATCTTTTTATCAAGCCCTAGTCGTTTGATCTCGCTCAAATTTGGATGATTCTTGGGGGATGACAATTTGATCATCTTATATCAATTTCAACATGATTGTATCATTAATAACTATGCGCATGCGCCAATATGATATTCATGTAACAAGCTTATTTTTCACATTTTTTATCCGATCTGGATGAAATTTTTAGGAAATCTGTGGTCTAGGGTGTTGACGGTCCCCTATCAGTTTCATTGTTGCAGAATTAATACTCCACTCTGCGCATGCGCAATCGTAAATTCCATCATAATCCATCTTTTTCCACTCTAGTCGTTTGAGTTTGCTTAAATTTGGATGATAGTTGGAAGAAGATGATAGATAAATGAGGAAAAAATGTGCCTCACCCAACTTGGCAGACGTTTTTGGTTTATTATTTCCAATAATAAGCCTATGTGATCATATAGCAAAAAAATTTTATAACCCCCCCTCAAACTTTGTCACTTTACGTTTCAAGGTGCGTAGAATCCAAATTTGAAAAATGTCCGTCCGCCGTCCTAAGAATTGACTTAAAAAACCCGTTCTTTCGCACATAGACTCCATTTGGGGTCTTGTTGGTCCTGACGTTTAACCATCCCGATCGCTTTACTCGCATAGATGCTATGGGCCAAAAACGGGCGAAAAGTGTCTTTTTCGAGACTTGAGAGGTATACATACGCACGCGCGCACGCCTGGCGTGGAGTGGTGGAGTGAGAGGAGGGTTCTTTGTTCTTCTTCTTCCCAAAATCTTCTCAGATAGTTCGAAGCAAATCGTTTTTAAATTAAAATTGCATTACATGGGCAGGTTGGAGTCTGAACCCTCTGGATGAATAGCTGTTTACTTATATTTCTGCCATAGGTAATTGGGGTGTCGTCACCCAAGTAATTTCGGACGCAGAATCGACTGGGATAGGTCCCAGATGCTTTTGGAATCCAGTGTACCTACGGTTTTAGTTTGATTCCTATAGAAATTAGCTCCGTGGATTGAATGAGACCACTCGGGTGGCTGTACGATCATCTATTTGCTCCCCATCGGGAGCTCAGCCTGTAACGCGAGAACAGAGGTGGATACTAGAAAAGAGACTGGCGAAAGCCCCAGAGCATGCTGGTTACTATAGCTGGCTATCTGATTCAGAAATAATAAACCATTATGTAATAATTTGCAGCGTTTTTCTATGCAGTTTCGTTTTTTGAGTTTTGGCCAGGTTTTTCTGGATTTCGACCACTGTTCGCCGCCGTGGTTGTGCCAATTCACGGTACTACATAATCACAGCTTGAGTAAGGAAAGTTTAGGTGTGTTATTTAATATTATTCATTTCTCTGCCGTATGCATCTACACCTACGCAGACACTTTAGATACCTACCTACACAATGATGCGTTTAATAATGTAGACAGGTGTTCTGCGTAGAAGAGCCATACAATACAGAAATAATAAACCTCTGTGTAATCATTTGCAGCGTTTTTATTCAACACTGAACAGACCACCCTGTATTTATTTATTTATTTATGACATACGGGCAGAAGGCCAATTACAAGAGAAATGTTAGCATAAATATTATAAAGGTATAGACATATTGATAAGCGAACGCAAAAGAATGACTGATAAAAATAAAACAAGAAAATAAAACAAGGATTTCTAATTATAAAGTATCAAGTATTTTTTTTTTACGATAAAGGGTGCTGATATCTGATATCTATTTTCTCGGAGACAGAAGGAATATTGAATATGCGTTGAGCTCACTGGAGTGGATTGTTGAGCAGGTAATTTGTGGTTGTGGTAGGAGTATAAAATAAGGTGGAGGTTCTAGTGCGATACAGGGGGGCACGAAAATTTAGAAGCTGAAGAAGTTCGGGACAATCAATTAAATTATGGATCAGCTTATAAATGAAAACACAATCAGCAGTCAAACAAAAAACACAATGAATACACCATATATCAAGAATATCATGATTTAACATAACATTACATTACAAGGAAATTTAATTTCTGTTGCAGTGGTGCTCCTCCTGGCATTGTCAGGTCTCGTGTCCTCCAACGGACCCGTCTACCAGACGCATGTAGATGTCCAGAGTTCCACGGAGAGTCCCAGTGAAGAACTCACCACCCAAACCGTCTATGGATTCCTCGACTTCACGACGACCATCGGCAACACGGTGATGGTGTTTTCACCTCAGAGTCAAAAAGGTTAGCTCCCCTAAAGTTCTCATTACGAAACTCGATAATAATAATTGTTTTCCATTCAAAGCAAGAGCACGAGTTTCTGAGTTTGAGTGTGTCTCAAAAAGGATTTCAATTAAGAAAATTTTCGAAAATTTTGATTTTAAAACTTTTGGAGCCATAGCTTCATTTTCTACGAAAATTCGCAAATTGGTGTGTGCTGTTGTGCGGTCCAAGCACACAACTTCCTTCTCTTCATGATGATAAAAAATAAATTCATCCAGTGATAATAATAAGAACGGATGACTTTAAATGCAAATAACAGTGTGAGTGAGAAATGAGGGATAACAGCTATATTAAGGAGGCCTTTGTCCTTTATAAAAAAATTTTACTATTTCAATTTGTTCTGTTAGTACCTACTGATTTTATATGTATAACGATTGAATCAATACGAGAAAAAGTCGAAAAACGCCATTATTTTTTAAGGTAGAACCGATAAACAGCGCTTTTTATACGCACCACTAACTTTCAAGAGAATTTTCAGCTTTTGCAGTATTGCTACCATTAAACGAAACGCATCCTAGTGATAAACAGGGTTTACTAAATAGGAATAAAAGGAGAAATCCGTAAAAAGAAAGAAATAACTAGGTAGTTGAACTGATAGAAAATATAGGCACCAAGTAGGCGAAAGAGCTTGCTTAGTCAGATTACGTACGTGTACCTACGGCAACCGCGTAGGCGATTTTGTCAATCAATTCAGGATTGAATGTGGTGAAGGGGAAAATGAGAAGTGACTAGAATTTCCATTTTCCTGAAAACCAAATTAAGGATTTGAGTTCTTTACTCATCCTTCTTATTGTATTATTGTGCTCATCTGCTTATTGAGGTTATAGTAGGTCATTAGCAGTTATAGTAATTAGCAATACGTAAATCCAATAAACACAATGAAAATTTAAAAACAAAAATTAAGTTCTGTTAAAGTTTTCATAATGATAAAAGAGGATTGTCAAGGGAAATGTTTCTTCCAAAGGTGGGATTCCGCATAGAGCGTTTGCGTCCACGTCCTGCGTCCCGGGGACGCCGCAGCCGGACGCTCTCCACTCCTTCAATGCATTTCAATCAGACTGCTTCCAGATATGCGTCTGGCAGCTGTGTCCGTAATATGAGAAGCTGCGTCCGTAATTTGGGAAGCTGCGTCAGTAATTCGGGACCTTTTGACCAAAAATTTTGAAATGTCCTAGTTGATCGTTGACAATTTAGTTTTGGCTAAAATTATGCTAAAAATTATAAATTTAACGATTTTTGGCAGCTTTTAGCCATTTTAAGTGACATTTTTAGTACATTTTTTGATATTTTACCAATTTAATGTACTCAAGAATTGTTGCCTAACGAACTCATCCTTTCGTTTGGAATGCTTGATTTATGGCGTAAGAACGGAATATTTATCTCAATCCTAAGGAGAGTTATCCTCTGGAATGACACACACACACACACACACACACCACACACACACACACACACACACACACACACACACACACACACACACACACATACACACACACACACACACACACACACACACACACACATATATATATATATATATATATATATATATATATAATATCCCGTTAAACTCTAGGATCCGATTCACAATGTCTCAAAACGGATTTCAATGAAGAAATTTTTCAATAATTTTGATTTTTAAATTTTCTGAGCCATTGCAATAGCTTCATTTTTTACGAAAATTCATCAAAAACGGCGTAAAAAATTCGTTCCCATGCAGAAAAATCTGTCTTGGCAAAAGACAGGTAAAGTTCGTGGGCCAGCACGCTCGCTCTAAAATTTCAGGCTCAATTTTACAATTTAATGGCCCAAACATTTTTTGTCACAAGGGCATGTGGGTTGTCGAAGTATTTTTTATTGCTGAATCGATTGAGACCACTCCCAGATATCTAAGATTCATAAATAAGTGAGAAAAATCGATTTCAAGTGAAAAATATCCATAATTGACCAAATTTTCGAGTTTCGCTGCGTGTTGTAAAATGTTCTTTCCCTTTTATTTTCAATAAAATTGACTTTCTTCCCCTTGAACTTGCCCTTAGGATATGAGGTCTTCCTTTTGTTTTTGATTTCATTGATTGTGAGTTCGTAGCTGAAGGGGTTGTTATGTTATAATTTCCAACTGTGAGAATGAAATTTTCCGGTATTTCTTTCTATTCTGAATTGTCTTTAGTTTCGTTATAATGTTGTTGAAAAGATTCTGGTTCCATTCGCCTTGATTTATGTTATTGGCTGGATATTACATATTGCTTCACTTTTATTTTGCCACATGTTTATTTGTATTTCATTACTGTTAGTAATTACAGATAGCAACAAAAAAGAACTAAAAACCAAACGCCTGTTTTGATCGGATAATATAATTTATAACTAGTTTTTCTTGCCATAAAATCGGTAGTTGACGATTTCTGTCCATTCATAGAGCTCAAATTCCAAAATAATTTAACATAAATATAATACGATGAGTTACCAAAATTCGTTCATACGATCATACTGCATGACTGTGACGTTAGGTTAGTTCAAAAAGAAAAAGTTCTGGGATTTCTTGTCCCCATTGTTTTTTTGCTTCCTTGGTATGTCAGGATGACCCTCCTAAATGTTTAGCAAAAAATATTACCTAGTCCTAACTACCACCACTTTACCTGGGTCGATTTTGGCCAGTTATCGACCGCTATCGTAAACCAACCTCTAAATTGGTGCCGAGGTGATGATTTGAAGGACGGATTTCAATTTTTTGGGTCAATTTATGGGTTTTCGCATGCGCTGAACACGATGAACTTATTTATTTTACGCTCCGTCCACTAGTTATCCGGTAAACTGGCAGAGGGCGCTGCTTGAAGATAAGTAAAAATCGAAAATTTCACCGAAAATGCTGTCGCCTGGTTAAGAATTGTACTAGAAACATGCTATTATGGTCGGATAATATGCTTTGGCATGTTCTGAACATGATTCCGTTTTTTACTATACTTTTCAGCCGATGATTGCTTCGTTTATCGGCCATAAACCTCAAATTAATTGTAGGGTAATAGACAAATTCACTCTAATTTCACCGGAAATTATGTCGCGTTAATAATTTAAGGTCCCGAAATACCTTGTGTCGATAAAATTTGGTATTTTCCAGGATACTCGGTACAAAGCCGTTGGTAATTTGGCAAGGACTTGAACCGGCATTCTACTTATTCGCTTAACGATTCGATACCATTGCACATGCTTTTACACGTGACCGATACCGCTGAAAATAGCTAGCCCTACGCTCAAACGATCCAATCATTAAGTTTTTTATTTAAGTTCAAGCAGCGCCCTCTACCAGTTTATCGGATAACTAGTGGACGGAGCGTAAAATAAATAAGTTCATCGTGTTCAGCGCATGCGGAAACCCATAAATTGACCCAAAAAAATTGAAATCCGTCCTTCAAATCATCACCTCGGCACCAATTTAGAGGTTGGTTTACGATAGCGGTCGATAACTGGCCAAAATCGACCCAGGTAAAGTGGTGGTGGTTAGGACTAATATTTTTTGCTAAAAATTTAGGAGGGTCATTCTGACATACCGAGGAAGAAAAAAACAATGGGGACAAGAAATCCCAGAACTTTTTTTTTTTTTTTTTTTTTTGAACCACCCTACTGTGACGTCCACAATTCTATAAAACTAATTAAAACTTGTATACAGTAATGTAATAGGTTTGGAATTTAGCGTGAAGCCTCGCACCAGATGTCTTTTCTATTCAAGGTCCGAGAACAGGGGTAGGCTCGACATGGAAATTACCAGTAGGAGGGCACTCAATGTCGTCCTTTGAAAGGTAAATCTTGACTGCGGGATCGGGAGTGGATGGGAGCGATCCTCGAGAGCTTCATGACTTGAATATCCTTGGTGGCAGAATGTGTACCAAGGATCTCCATTCCTAGCGATAGGGAAGCCCGATGACCCTTCTCTCCCCAAGTCACAATGCTAAACCTCACGATTGTCTGAGCTTCTGCATCCCTACGCTTTTACTATCTTCGCACGTTGATACAATAGGGTGGATACAATTTATGGTCCATTTCGAAAATCGAATCATCGACAATTTTATCCACCGAATATGCGCTTCTTCGTCGAATCGTCGAAAATCGAAATGCTGAGGGCCCACTCCACCATGGAAGATCACGAACTAATCCAGTGTTAATCCAGATACGTCACTGCCATTTTGGTTTATTATTTCCAATAATAAGCCTATGTGATCGTATAGCAAAAAAATTTTATAACGCCCCCTCAAACTTTGTCACTTTACGTTTCAAGATGCGTAGAATCCAAATTTGAAATGTCCGTCCGCCGTTCGCCGTCCGCCGTCCGGGCCATAAAGGGCCTAAGAATTGAATTAAAAACCCGTTCTTTCGCACATAGAATCCATATGTTGTCTAGTTGGTCCTAACGTTTAACCATCCCGATCGCTTTACTCGCATAGATGCTATGGGCCAAAAACTGGCGAAAAAGTGTCTTTTTCGAGGCTTTGAGTGTTAGACTTACGCACGCACGCACGCCTGGCACGCTTGGCAGGGGGTCACGGTGGGTGGTGAGGGGGGGTGAGCGGGGGGTGGAGTGAGAGCAGAATCGACTGGGATAGGTCCCAGATGCTTTTGGAATCCAGAGTACATACGGTTTTAGTTTGATTCCTGTAGAAATTAGCTCCGTGGAATGAATGAGACCACTCGGGTGGGTGGCTGTACGATCATCCATTTGCTCCCCATCGGGAGCGCAGCCTGTAACCCGAGAACAGAGATGGGTACTAGAAAAGAGACTGACGAAAGCCCCAGAGCATGCTGGTTACTATAGCTGGCTATCTGATTCAGAAATAATAAACCATTATGTAATTATTTGCAGCGTTTTTTATGTATGTACCGCCCAACTCTGGTTTAACCCGCTATGGTGGAACACGCCCGAAGTAGCTTCCTTGCGAGAATTGGTCAAATCAAACGAGGTCTAAATACAATGCTTATATATTGTACTCGTCTTATAGAAAGTATTACAAACATTTGACTACGAACACATTCAAACCAGTGCACTTTATGTGCCTATTACACCAAAAAAGTCCAAAAAAAAACTATAGTCATGCAGCATGATCGTATGAGCGAATTTTCGTAAATTATCGTATTGTATAATGTTAAATTATTTTGAAATTTGAGCTTTTTGAGTGCAAGGAAATGGTTAACTATTATTTTTATGGCAAAAAACGTATTCGAAATAATAATATCCTATTCAAATAGAGGTTTTGGATTTCTAGCTTAATCGCAGTTTTTATGGATTTCTTAGCAAATTTTAATGAATTTTAAGTACATTTTTTCAGCATAATTTTGTACATAAATATTTGACTGTTCTATTTTATAGTTAATAAACTTTATTTGAGCAATTTTCTACCAAAAAATATACATTTAAGCCGTTAGTAGCCATTTTTAGTGATTTTTTTTAGCCCATATCTGAAATTTAACCAGTTTTATTCGTTTGAAAAAGCTTGATTTGGCCCTAGAACGGAATTTTTATCCAATCCTAAGGAGAGTTTACGTCTGGAATGACACACACACACACATGCACACACCACACACACACACGCACATGAAAAGTGTTAAACTCCAGGATTCGTCTCAGAACGCCCCAAAATGGATTTCAATGAAGAATTTTTTCAAAAAATTTAATTTAAAAAATGTCCGAGCCATTGCTATAGCTTCATTTGCTAAAAAGAATTCTGGCTCAATTAAGAATGAGTAATAAAACACGGTTATCTCCATATTTAAGATAAGAACTCTCTATAAAAATCGAACAAAATGCCCCTAGTATATTTTATGCAACTTGGGAGCGAAGGAGAATGTACGCCATTTGATATGTGAGTGTGCTCGATTAGCGGTGAAGAGAGGCAACACTATGAAGATGGCAAACTGGTAGTGGGAATGCCTCGTACTCTTAAATATAAAAACGAAAACATTGCATTTTATTGAAAGATTTCAAGGGACACTACCCAACTCGGGTTTCGGGTTAGAAACGATAAGACATGTATGTCCAGCTAGTTTAGAAGTGTTGCAGCTGAATCTCTTTATTTGTTGCAGCTGAAATCAAGCCAACACCAACAGTGACGAAGATAGAGCCAACGAAGCCTCCAGCAGTCGAAGTCAAAACCGAAGTTCAAGTCAAAGTGTCGACAAATGAGCCAGAACATGTGAAAATCGCCCCAACAAAAGCCAAGTCCGACGAGCCGAAACCTAAAAAGCTGAGCGACCCATCAATTCCCATCAAGGAGTCGAAGAAGAAGCCTTTGGCCGTCGTCAAGGTGGAAGGTGGTAAAGAGGCTGTGGTCAGCAGCAAGCAGGCGACGCCAGCGCCGCCCAAGCACATCGTCGAGAGCATTCAAGATGTTATGCAAGAGGACAACAATCTCGAGGACCTGTCCAAGGCACCTTCTGACAGAATCAGTGAAACATTCAAGGTACGTTCCGTCAGACAATTATATATTGAGGTTGATTGATAGGGAATCGCCCAAAGCATTTTCTGATAGGATCAATGGGGCAGTTATGGTATTTTTGCCATCCAATAATTATAATCTGAGGTAGAAAGTACCTTCTATATGCTACCCGTGATAGTAAACTTCATATGTTAGGGATTTTAGCGTTAACATCATAATCACGTGAAGGGATATATGAAAAACATTCAAGGTATTCTTCATCATCGAATAATAACACTATGCATCTCGATTTCTGTAATATCTATTTGAAGAGGGAAATTTTTCAACCCACCATTATAACATATGCTATATGACACAGTCTTTTGTTTTAAACTTGAAGGATGCTTCCTCGAACGACCATCTATTCAATTAATTGCAAAATTTTCGCGAGAGATTTCGATGCCAGGATTAGTGAGACGGTGTTGTAAGCGTACAGTTAACAGTTTTGTTACTCCTACACCAGCTTTGTATATATTCTGAGTGAAGTCTGTTCATTTTGTTTTTAATAAGATAAATATAAGATTGTTTGAGTTTCAAAAGGTTTTATTTGTGTTACATACGCATATTTTCTTACCATATGAATATTTTTGACACTTACGCCTATTAAAACATACAAAAAGCCAACTCCTGACTTCAAAAGCTATCATTTTTAGGAACCCAGGTCATTTGCCTCAAATTTAAGATTAAACAATCAATCACATTCAACTCAAACACTTTTTAGCGAATTTTTGAAGAAAATTAAGCTATTGCTCTCGCCTCAAAATTTGTAGAATGTGAATTTTTGAAAACTTTTTATGCAGAAATCCGTTTCAGGCTATTCTGAATCATATTCTGAAGTTTAACGCATTTTTTTATGTATGTATGTATGTATATATGTATATATGTATATATGTATGTGTCATTCCAGACGATAACTGTCCGTAGAATTGTGCTAGAAACTTCAAACAAATTTTAAAATGTTAAGGGCACAAAACGAAAGTTCAAGTTCGTTGGCCAGCATGATCGGATTACATCTTCGGGTTGAAATTTTCAAAAATGTAGTCAAAAATTTCAAAATAGCCTGTTTTTTGCGATTTGTTGTGCGAAATAATTTTTTCAGCATACTAACATGTGGTATATTCGGAATCAGCGTAAAATTTCCTATAAGAATATGTATCAAGTTTTCAAAAATTTCAAAGTTGAAAAATCAGTCAAAAATCGAAATAATGCCGTTCGCTAGTTGTAAAAATCGGTAATATTCTTCAAAAATTCGCTCATGGGGTCATGCTGCATGACTGGACTTTTTATTTTCAAATTCTTTACACAGCGTAATAAATTAGGTATCTACTGAGAAAGATCCCTAATACTACCTCAATGAAATATTCAAGGCAAGTTATATTGGACAATTAATTATCCACTGATCTAAATAGTATTTACCTATATATGGCAGCTAAGGTGGTAAAATACATTAGGAACCTGCCAAAGTACAATAATTTACCTTCAGGCAAAATAAGTGAGCCATTCAAGGTATTTGCCACCATCCAATAATAAGAGAAATATTTCATTGGTCCGATCAGACTCTGTCTAAGTGTATTCAATACTGAATTTGGTACACGACCATAGGTATTAAGGTAAGTGCTATATTCCTGAAGGTAAAAGTTAAAAGATGAACCCTCCTTTAACTTTATGCAGTATACTATAAGTAGTCCAGAAGTCATACATTCGGCATAATTTACAGTTTTTGTGAATAGTCATCAGAAAATTTCATAAAAATCGGTCCATTAGTGTCGGCGTTTTGCCTGTAATATATATACACAACAATTACTACTCAATCAATCGCGATATTGTTCATAGGGCTTCTTCCTGGAACATGTTCGCATCTACCCCCCGAGTTTGAACGAAAACAGACCAGAAGGTGATGAGAAATCGAAGGTATAAGAAATTCACGTTTGCGCTTGCGCATAGGCTACGAAAGATATAGGGGACCTCTTGGAACTAACCCGCGCAAACCCTTACGATTTCATCAAAATCGGATAAAACTTGGTATAGTTTTGGGCGTGACAAGGATTTACCACAGAGATTTATCCACTTATTGGATTTATCTTCATGAGCGCATGTTCAGTTATCCAAGACGCACAGCTAGTGGCCACTCAACACCATCTTGGCTGCTGACCGAGGGACCAGTTTTGCTCAGAAAATTCAACCGTCAGTCGAAATATCAGCCCATCGTCGAGGAACTTACGCTCGTTGATGGAAACCACGAGTACGCTCTCATACGATATCCAGATGGACGTGAGACAACAGTGTCAACTCGACATTTAGCTCCTGCAGGTTCAGACAGCACCCCCTCGTATGAAGAACATGAGGAAATCAACCCATCTTCAGATTATGAAAATCCTGCAGATGAGCTATCACCGCAATCTCCAGCACCGAGCTCTCCCAAAACAATGCATAATTCTCCTAAATATCAAAAATCGTCTTCCCATGCTTCTATTGGCTCTCCTCAACACGCCTCAACCTCTCCTCAACATCTATCCAGCTCTCCTCAAATCTTCTCAAGTTCTCCCGAACTCCCTGGTCGTTCATCAGCAGTTTCAGACGATTTAAGTGAGAACCCCCAGCTTCGGAGGAGTTCCAGAAATCGTCGTCCTCCTGCCTATTTGGATGACTATGTTCAATCCTGAAGAAGGGGTGAATGTTATAATACTCGTATTATTAATAACCCATCAAGTGTTTACGTTGTTGACAGTTACCAAGTTTCAACTTTGTGTATTTCTGTAACCCGTTTCATAATTGAGATGAATTCCGTTCAATAAAGCCTTTCTTAAGGTATTCATTCGTATACTTCTATTTCACACACAGACAGACACGGAATCAAAATTGATCGGCAATCTCTAAAACGCCAAATACAAGTGAAAATTTTGATTTTAGAAGACAAAAATATTGTCGACTTCTCGCTCGAACACAAAATTTCCATACCTTCGGTAGTGAGGAAACAAAATTACCCCGGTAGGTAGCGGAACCTTTTCGTGAGATGAAAACATGTTGGTAAGAGATGCAAGAATTAGAGGCACGTCCCAATGAATAGACTGTGTACAAAGTACATCATAGAGGTCAATGGTAGAGCAACAAGTCAAAAAACAAAGCCAGGAACAAGTGAAAAACTAAATAAAAAGTTAACAATCAATTTCAAATGTGCCTGATGTCAAAAAAGTGGCGAACTTCATACAGCTCCTTCTCCATCAAAAAGTTCCTCATCGCATTGCAAAAGCAGGAGGTGGGAGAATCCAAGGAAATCGAGGTTATATGCTGAACATGCTGAATGAAGTGGTTAACGGTGGTGATCACGAAGTATTCGGTGCTCTTCTTAAAAAATTGAAGGTTGTGTGATGGCACTCGCAGGAGGGACTTTCCATATCTTGTTGCATGGGTGTGGTTGAACTGGACTAGTTGGAAATCGGATCGATGTTTTTTGTAATAGAGCAGAGCTTCCAGAACGGCAATTGAGGGCAGCGTTAGTAGCCCAGCAGACTTGAACTGACCTCTGACCTGAACTGACAAGAAGAGTTATGAGGCAATCCCAGCAGGATACGGACTGCTCTCTTCTGGAGAGTGAAATCTGCCGCCATATTGTGAGGATTGGCCCACGAGAGGATGCCAAATTTCGCTCTAGCCAGGAACAGACCATGATAGGCCACCAGCACTACGTCCTTAGATGTCACGGAACGTAGTTGCGGAGGACAAAGCACACAGAACTTAGTTTGGATCCAAGGGCAGCCAGGTGTTCGTGGAAGTTTAGGTTAGAGTCAATGACGGCACCTAGACCATTGCGCATTATAACCATTGCGCGTGCGAAAAACTGAAATTGACTGACAGAAGCAAAGCTCCGAGTCCTGTGGACGGATTCAGGTGGAACTTTCAGGGATTGTGCGGGTTATTCTTTAGACGGCCTCCTATAATTTTCAATGATGTCGGATCAATAATAGTCTGTGCGCATGCGCAAACGTGAATTTTTTATAACGTCGATTTCTCATGATCTATCAGTCCGATTTCTTTCAAACTCGGGGGGTTGTTGGGTCCAGGATGGTGCCCTTTGTATTCCATCGCATTTGTTTGAATAATAACCAGGCATTGCGCATTCTAAAAGTCCAGTCATGCAGCATGACCCCATGAGCGAATTTTTGAAGATGTTTCATGCAAATTTTTCATGCAAATATTACCGATTCTTACAACTAGCGAACGGCATTATTTCGATTTTTGACTGATTTTTCAACTTTGAAATTTTTGAAAACTTGATACATATTCTTATAGGAAATTTTACGCTGATTCCGAATATACCACATGTTAGTATGCTGAAAAAATCATTTCTTACAACAAATCGCAAAAAACGGGCTATTTTGAAATTTTTGACTACATTTTTGAAAATTTTAACTCGAAGGTGTAATCCGATCATGCTGGCCAACGAACTTGAACTTTCGTTTTGTGTCCTTAACATTTTAAAATTTGTTTGAAGTTTCTAGCACAATTCTACGGACAGTTATCGTCTGGAATGACACATACATACATACATATATACATACATAGGTACATATATACATACATATATACATACATAGGTACATATATACATACATATATACATACATAAAAAAAATGCGTTAAACTTCAGAATATGATTCAGAATAGCCTGAAACGGATTTCTGCATAAAATTTTTTCAAAAATTCACATTCTACAAATTTTGAGGCGGGTGCAATAGCTTAATTTTCTTCAAAAATTCGCTAAAACAGTTTTTCAACTTTAAACTATAGCTTTCTTAACTAATTAGCAAAGTAAAAGCAAAATTGACTACACTGTTGGAACGGTGAGACCTCGACGCAGTTTTTACCATACTTGCATCCTGAAAATAATAATTGGTTCTCATAGTTCAATCCCCGATTGAACAAACTTGAGGTTTCCCAATTTAGGTAACATTTGCTTTTCATTTTCTTCAAAAATTCGCGAAAAACTAATATTGGTTGACACTCCAAAAATAATGGACCGATTTTGATGAAAATTTCAACTATTGTGCGGGTAAACCTATAGACAACATGTGCATGCGCAAACATGAATTATAACCCTATTTTGCATTCTAGCATGTATAACATATATCAGGTACTTTTCTATCTTACATCCAATCATCGACTCGTACTTTGTTCTTCAACTAAGTAATTCTATAAGTACGTCCACGTTACAATGTGTGAGGAAGCTATGCTGCCCACCCATCTTGGCTGACTTAGCTCCATTCTAATTATTGTTTACCTACATAATCACATGAGACTCTTTAGGATTTATTTTATATATTTTTATGGACTCATTTATTTATTTTATGTATTTATTTTAAACGTAACACTTCTATTTAATCCAGCAACATCCAATACCCCCACCCTACTTATAAAACGATAAACGACTTTGGAACTTTGATCAAATAAATATATAGATATTGCAGTTTTATAATTTTAAGCCTATATTAGCCATACAGTATTATTAGGTAGGTACCTGATGAGATAGTACTCGTTAGATGAAGCCTGCCACTAGATGGTCTGTTTTCCATTGTTTCGACCCTGATAGAATTTGTTGTCACCGTTAATTTTTACCAGGTTCGGAATCTGTTTTGAAACTATCGGGTAGGTTTGATTCTTCGGATAGCAATTCAAACCCCGCTTGGGGAAAATGGTTCTCAAACAACGGCTTTCCTGTACAAATAAATCTGTCGTCCAGATAACTTGGACTGGTTTTCCTTAGAGGGAACGGACGCAATAAACTCTCATTTCCCATGTACTAGCGATTCTACCAAGAAACTCAGTTAACGTCGAAGGCTACTTTGCCATTGAGATTACAATCACAGGCAGATTCTGTTCGTTTTTTCGTTCGTCTACAAGGCCGCACTTTTAAGTGAAAGATAACTGATTACGCTATTGAAAGCTCCCGTCACTGTTAGCATCCCGCATAATGTGAGACGCAGTCACCTTGGAAGTTACTTTAAAATCCAATTGTTAAAAAAGGTCAAGATTTCATCCTTTCCTTGGTTATCCTAACAAAACTCAGAAAGGATTCCCACCAAATTCGACTCTATAAATCTTCCTTCTTACGGGCAACAAGAAATAAAAAAGTTCCAGTCATGCAGCATGATCGTATGAGCGAATTTTCGTAGATTATCGTAACATTATATTACTGTTTTGAAATTTGTGCATTCCGAGTACAAAGAAATTGTTAACCACCAATTTTATGGCAAATAAACTCGTTCCAAATCATATTCTACGAATAAAAACAGATTTTGGATGTTTAGCAATTTTTCAGTTTTTCAATCGATTTTTCAGCAAATATTGATGAAATTCAAGTACATTTTTCACCATAATTTTGTGAATACATTTTTGAATGTTTTAGTTCATCGTCAATAAACTTCTTTCGACTACGATTCTGATAAAAATATAAATTTAACAGTTTTTAGACGTTTTCAGTCATTTTTAGTGATTTTTTTAGCACATTTTTTGAAATTTGACCAATTTAATGTGCTCAAAAAGTGTTGTCCAACGAACTCATCCTTTCTTTTGAAATGCTTGATTTTTGGCGAAAGAACGAAGTTTTTATCTCAATTCTATCGAGAGTTATCGTCTGGAATGACATATATATATATATATATATATAAATATATATATATATATATATATATATATATATATATATATATATATATATATATATATATATATATATATATATATGACAGTCCACTATATATATAAAAGCGTTAAAATCCAGGAATCATTTCAGAATGCCTCAAAACAGATTTCGATGAAGAAAAGTTTTGAAAATTTTTGGAGCCATTGCAATAGCTTTATTTTCTAAGAAAATTCGCTAAAAATTCCATTCATGCTGCATGATCTTCTGAGCAAATTTTCTTAAAGTCTCTATCGCATCATAATTTATGTTAAATTTGTATTGAAATTTGAGTAATTTCAGTAGAAAAAAAAAGTTAAAATCAAATTTTATGACGAAAAATATCGTACTAAATAAAATTTGGTGATTCAAAAAAGATTTCCAATTTTTAGATTTTAGGTTTTGTGCAGTTTTTAACGATTTTTCAGCAAATATTAATGAAATGTAAGAACATTTTTCAGCATAATTTTGTGGAAACGTTTTTTAATGTCCTATTCTAACATTGGTCATTTTGTTTTGACAGAAAATCTGCGAAACAATATAAATGTAACGATTCTTGGCCGTATTTAACAATTTTTAGTGATTATTTTAGTACATTTATATAAAAGTAAAAGTAAATTGACTACACCGTTGGAAAGTCTCCGATTTCGGCGCAGGTTTTCCCGTCTCCGGGGGTATTATAATCCAATAGAAGACTTTTGAGCTATAGCGATCCGAATTTTGACCGATTTCTTAAGGTTTTTCAAATTTCCACTTTCAGCCGGATTTCTCCCCCATTAAACCTGATTACAAAATTTTGAAGTAGTATCAGGGTTGTAGGAAACTTAACGTTCTTTCCAAAGTGTAAAAGGAGTTATGGTTATTTTAGTGATATAAGGTTGAAAACACGCAAAATAAACTCAACACTTCGGACGGAACATGTTTTCGATTCGCACCCAGAGGAAAACCTGCCTTATAGGCATAAACTCAACAGTTGGAGGAACATAGGTATGCCTTTTAGGCAGGTCATTTTTTTAATATTTTTATTTTTGTTGTTTCGAATTAAAAACGCTGCAAATTATTTCACAAAGGTTTATTATTTAGGCCCGTCCAGACTGATCGGCGTGTCCTATTTCGAGTTGCCACAACCTGTATACATACTTCTATAATTATATACGCATGTTTATATCTCTCGATTTGAGCTCCTATCTATTCAAATAATTATTGCCTTAATAATATCATTACCTAAGTACGTACGAAAAGTCGAGAGGATATGTTATTAAATATGCCTCGAAAAACACACTTTTTCACCTATTTTTGGCTCATAGCACCCATGGGTATGGAGCGATCGAGCTGGCGAGAAGTTGGGACCAACTAGACCCCAAGTGGAGTCTATGTGCGAAAGAAAGGATTTTTTAAGTCAATTCTAAGGCCTTTTATGGCCCGGACGGCGAACGGCAGACGGACATTACAAATTTGGATTCTACGCACTTTGAAACGTAAAATGACAAAGTTTGAGGGGGGGTTATACAACTTTTTTGCTATACGATCACATAGGCTTATTATTGAAAATAATAAACCAAAATCAGTTACTTAGACAGTTCAATAAATAGCTACTGTATGGATAGGACCAGTTAACCCCCGAAAATGTTTTACAGGCATCAGCTACCCAGACAGTTCAATAAATAGTTAGGTACTGTACGGGTTGAACCAGGTAACCCCGCCAGTATTTTAGAGGCATTACTGATGATGCGGGATGATGAAACGGGAACAAAAGATCCCAAGCTTATTTTGGAGTCGGAGCATTTCCAAGCTGTAGAGCAGGTCTTTCAAGAGAACCGCATCGGATCCTAATTTGATTTCTGTTGGTCTCTTTGATTCTGTCCAGATTGTACTTTCACTCCAGCTAAAACAGTTCTTTTTGGAAGGGAAATAGCTGCTAGATTGCTGTGCCCTACTCGTGCTAGGCGTTTCTTCAACTGTCTCTGACTATTGATGTAATAATTTTGCACGAGAGTCGTCTTCTTCGGACCAATGATTATGAGGTCGCTGCTGTTTTCCACGTCGGATGGCTCAACTTCAGTAATGGCTGAACCGTCAACAACATCGGCTGGGTTGACATTATAGATAGGGTTTACATCCATATCATCATCAAAAAATTGAAACTATCCACATAGCAGAACATATATGATTTTTAGGCAGGAAAATGTCTCCTACTCTTACAGGAACATATGCCTCATCAACAAAACACATGCCCCTTCAACGGAACACATGCCAAAGAAGCATGCAAAACGTACTACACTGAGAGGAACATATGCCTGTGAGGCAGGAAAGAAACCCTCACACATACAAAGGAACATATACCGCATTGGCAGGGTAACTTCTAAGAAAATGGGACTTGCTAACAAGCCGAGCCAAAGAACGAGACGGAAAAGGCCCCAATACCACGGCCAAGAGGCAACTGACAAACTCCAGGAAGAAAACTAAACAGGTTGCGTTAGGACGGCGTAGAGCGGCGAAAAGTGAAACGCACATGCCTAAAAGGAATGTTCCGTTTGAAGTGTTAAATATTGAATTACCCAAAAACTAAGCGTTTTAAAAGAAAAAAGTTCCATTCATGCATCATGATCGTATGAGCGAATTTTCGTAAATTATCGTATTTTATAATGTTGAATTATTTTGAAATTTGAGCTTTTTGAGTGCAAGGAAATTGTTAACCATTAATTTTATGGAAAAAAACGTATTCTAAATAATAACCTGCTATTCAAATAGAGGTTCTGAATTTTTAGTTTTTTTGTGCAGTTTTTATCGATTTTTTAGCAAATTTTGATGAATTTTAAGTACATTTTTCATCATAATTGTTGAACACATCACATTTTTTGATGTTCTATTTTATAGTTAATAAACTTTATTTGAGCCATATTCTATCAAAAAATATAAATTGAACGATTTTTACCCGTTTTTAGCCATTTTTAGAAATTTTTTTAGTACATTTTTTGAAATTTGGCCAATTTAATGTGCTCAAAAAGTGTTTTCCAACGAACTCATCCTTTTCTTTTGAAATGCTTGATTTTTTGGCGAAAGAACGAAGTTTTTATCTCAATTCTATCCAGAGTTATCGTCTGGAATGACACATACATATATATACATATATACATATATATACATATATATATATATATATATATATATATATATATATATATATATACATATATATATTCATATAAAAAAGCGTTAAAATCCAGGAATCATTTCAGAATGCCTCAAAACAGATTTCGATGAAGAAAATTTTTGAAAATTTTTATTTCAAATTTTTTGTAGCCATTGCAATAGCTTTATTTTCTAAGAAAATTCGCTAATATCTCTTGGAGGAACTTTTTGTTGCAAATTTGTTGTAGAATCGATTCCTTCTTTGTGTGTCACCTGTTTTATTAGTGCTGTAAGTGCGGTATCTCCTAACTTTAATCCCTTATTTCTATATTTATCCAACAGGTGATTGGAGTTGACTCCACAGTGAAGTCTCGAAGTGAGCCCACTGGATTGGTCACAAAACTCGGAGGAACTGTCGTCAAAGATGGAACTACTACCGTCCACGAAACGAGTGTGATTGGAACCTACATTTCCGGTATGTGCCATAGATATTGTACAGAATATTCGGGTCTTTTCATCATGATGTTTTCACTATTCTCGTCCGATTTTCGTGATTAAATTTTTGTTCAACTTTGAATTTGGTCTAGTTACGAAAAATGTCTGAGTTTCAAATCTCATGGTGGAAGGGGGTGAATGGAGGGGGTAATACTGATAAATCATGATGTTCTAACTATTCTCGTTCAATTTCCGTGATTTTTTTTTTTTTTTTTTTTTTTTTTTTTTTTTTTTTTTTTTCAACTTTGAATTTGGTCTAGTTACGGAAAATGTAACAGGAGTTTCAAATTTCATTATGGAAGGGGGTGAATGGCGGGGGCAATACTGATAAATCGTGATGTTTTAACTATTCTCGACTGATTTTCGTGATTCTTTTTTTTTCTTTTTTTTTTTCAACATTGAATTTGGTCTAGTTTTGAAATATGTAACAGGAACTTTAAATTTTGTGATGGAAGGGGGTGAATGGAGGGGTAATAACGATAAATCGTGATATTTGTATTTTATTCATCAGACTTTTCGTGACTGTTTTTTTAGCGAATTTTTGAAGAAAATTAAGATATTGCTCTCGCCTCAAAATTTGTAGAATGTGAATTTTTGAAAAACTTTCATGCAGAAATCCGTTTCAGGCTATTCTGAATCATATTCTGAAGTTTAACGCATTTTTTTATGTATGTATGTATGTATATGTCATTCCAGACGATAACTGTCCGTAGAATTGTGCTAGAAACTTCAAACAAATTTTAAAATGTTAAGGACACAAAACGAAAGTTCAAGTTCGTTGGCCAGCATGATCGGATTACATCTTCGGGTTGAAATTTCCAAAAATGTAGTCAAAAATTTCAAAATACCCTGTTTTTTGCGATTTGTTGTGCGAAATTATTTTTTTCAGCATCCTAACATGTGGTATATTCGGAATCCGCGTAAAATTTCCTATAAGAATATGTATCAAGTTTTCAAAAATTTCAAAGTTGAAAAATCAGTCAAAAATCGAAATAATGCCGTTCGCTAGATGTAAAAATCTGTAATATTTGCATGAAACATTGTCCAAATTCAGATTGAACTACTCTTATGGAAGTAAGAGTACCTCCTAATTATTTTTAATAATTTGATTCCATGTTTGTCTATCAAAATCATAAACTAAAATTTCTCTACACGATCAATAGCGACTGAAATGTCGAAGGTTTCTTCAAAAATTCGCTCATGGGGTCATGCTGCATGACTGGACTTTTTTATTGTTTGTTTGATCCAAATATTAGTCCAGTTATGCAACCTCGGAAATTTCAAATTTGCCGTTGGTGAAGGGGTGAAATGGTGTTAAGGGGGGGGAGGGGGAGGTTCCGAGAAATCATGATACTTTTGTTTGTTTTTTTCTCTTATTTTAATTCTCTCCAAAATTATATAAAATCCATTCATAGGGACGTATCTGTAATGCATGCATTACTTACCAATATGTTTTTAAATGATTAAACACATAATATATTTCAGGGAAATACGCTCAAGTGCTGAAGAGCAGTTCTCATGTGGTTACTCCTAAACCGATTCCGACGACCATACATAAGCAATTGAAATCATCGAAAGCTTACAACGTAGAACCCACAGTGCTGGAAGACAGCCTGCCATTGGAAGCCCTGTTCACTGCTCCTGTGGGACAAAACTTGGTGAGACATTCGCGGAGGCCTGCAGTCTCACCGCCATTCAAGAATCGACTCCAAAGAACGAAAAACCCACCACCGTCAAATCCCACATCACCACCACAACCACCGCCAACTGAACCCCCACAACAAACGAAGCGCCCTGCTGCTCAGAGGGCATCATTCAAGTAAGCCTTTCAAGGTTCTTAAAGCACCTAAATTGTCAAAATTCTAAAACAGAGTTCAATACAAAGTACCTTCCTTTATCTCCAAAAATAGTCTTAAAGCTCATATTTTAAACCTGTAGCTTATGAAATCTTAGGATTATTTTTGGCTCATGAAAAATCCCTTGACATGGCCACTGCTTCAACGCGAATCCTTTGCACAGTGAGAATGTAAGCTGGTTTGGATAGTATCTACCTATGCATAAGTAAGTTAATATACGAACTAAATCACTCGCGATGAAGTTGTGGAAACCCATTTAAAAACGGAAGTTAGTGAAAAACGTTGTCTATTTCCACGAAAAATAAAGAGTTACACTGTTAAATCGATTTCGACGGTTAGGCCATCATCAGTAACAAACAATAACTATTAACAATAGTTATAACAATGACAATAACAATACGTTATTGTTTGTTACTGATGATGGCCTAACCGTCGAAATCGATTTAACAGTGTAACTCTTTATTTTTCGTGGAAATAGACAACGTTTTTCACTAACTTTCGTTTTTAAGTTAATATCTTTAAAAAAAAAATCTCAGGTCCCTGGGGGTCCTTTTACAGGCTTCTAGCACTGACGAAAAAATATGACCAGTGTGAATAATATTTATTTTGTCTCAGCAACTGTGGCTTTTTCCACACGGAGATATTTTCTTCCAAAGCTTGGCAAGTAGAAAGAATTCTTTACTTCAAGGCAGCTTTGTCGCATAGAGGACAACAAGTTGTATACTCCAACTTATTGTATTAAGCAGCCTATAAAATTCAACACCAGGTACTTGACAATATTTACGGCGTTGCCTAAAACAGGTAATTCAGTTGGGGGCTTAGATAGGTACCAGCTGTTTGTCAAGGGAGTCTCCATTGACCTACTGCAGTGGGATGTCCCTCACAGGCAATGCTCCACAGTTTTCCTGTTTTAGCATTCACATCCAGATAGCCCAGCTGGGGTTTCGTCTTTTCTCTTCTGGTTACCATCTTCTTATTGGGAGTTCCGTCAAGTGGGGTGACTTGGAAACATGGGGTGACTTGGATCAGTTGGGCGAAATTTTTTTGTTGGTGTGTTGTCAGTCCTGAATAAATATTTATCAGCTGTTTAAGGTCGGGTTCTCTTTGTCTGTTTCTTGGCTATTTTGTGGCATGAAGTTGGGCTCATAAAAGTATGTATTTCTAGGATTTTTTAAATTATGAATGTTGTATCGTAATATCCGCACTTTTGAAGTACAACAAACGTAGGTTCGTTTGTTACTAAACGTCACTCCTAGGGTGACGAGACTCTCAGGGCAGATTACTGTGGATACATACTTCCAAAAGCCGAAGCCATACCCCCCATTCGTGCATGGTTGTTTTTTCATAATTTTGTAAACAAAAAACTCCATATGTCGGGGTGACTTGGAAACCCCGATCCAAGTTACCCCAACATTCTGATTCATTATTTTTCAGCCATATAGTGCATTTCGTGTAGTCGTAGGTTACTAATTGGGTAAAAAAAAAGTGTTCAGGCATTATGAGGACATACAAAAAGAAAGTGGGGGGGGGGGGGGGAAGTATATGGATTATGACCAAGCAACACTTTAAAAGGCAGTTTCTGATATAAAAAAGAAGAACATGAAAGTAAAAGATGCAAGTAGATTGTATGGGACAGCTGTATCCACACTATCACGCAAAGTGTGTAATTTGAACCCTAAAAAACAAGGGGCCAATGAAATTTTATCAATAAAAGAAGAGAATTACATCTTCAAAAATTTGGATATCGCATGTAAGTAGGGTTTTCCATTAACATCTATGCACGTCAGAGGGGTTGTGCGGCAATATTTGAATGTGAAAGGTGTAAAATACGTGAATTTTGAAGTCTGTCTTTTTTGATCCAACTTTTGTGATAATTGATGGTTTTTGTGATTTTATAATAAAATACTTTTTTTTAATGGAATTTCTGTTACAACCTTTTTAAAAAATCATAAAAGAGTTCCAAGACGCCCCTGGAGTATGTTCAAATGAAAACTGAGGGGTTTGGAATGGGGTTCCCACGGGGTGACTTGGAAATTAGCACTTAAAAAAAAATTTAAAATACAAATGGTGCAAATAAAACAATTTCAAAAGGTGGGTTCTGTAGAAGAAGTAGCGTAACATGTTTCAAAACAAAAGTTATCACTTTATTGTTGATTTTTGACATATTTACAACTTGTTGAAGTTCGAAGTTGTACCAAGTCACCCCACTTGACGGTTCTTCATTAATTCGTTGTTGGTTACTCTGGTATATTAATTTGTTTTCCATCCCTATCCGTCACTGGACTAAGATCTTGAAAGTTCCCCACCTCTACTAGTTCTGTGTAAAGCCAAACCTCATAGCCGTAATGCCATGTCACAGAGGTGGGTCTAATATCCTCTTGTATAAATGCAATAAAATTGTGGATTTTCACCGACAATTATTATAAACTACAAAAGATAAACTCAGTCTACCGTTGATACAAGTCTGCACTTACATAACAAAACGTAGTGTGCATTTCACATGAACTATTTCCTGCAGCACCCACCATCAGCACCTTTGGGGACAGTCACTTCTAAATGTTCCATTAAAAATAATCATCTCATCTTGGGACAAATTTACAAGCTTAAATAAAAATAAATTCCTACAGCAGCCGACAATACTGATGAATTTAATCAGTTGTTCTATGGAAGCTTTTGATACATAGTATGCATGTAGGTAGGTACCTACTTCCAAATCTAATTGGAAAATTCCCAAATTAAATTCAAAAATTTCTTTAAAATGCTCTTCAAAATGCTGTATGTTGTTGTATTGTTCTCATTTATGAGTAATAGGAACATATATACATGTTGGACGAATTTGATGAACAGCTGAGAAAAGGAATTTCAAAGCAAAGAATTTGTTACCGCCTTGATTAAAAAGAGAACCAAGTAGATGAAATAAGAGAACCTATCCATTGCTTTAGTCGCTGGGTCATTTTGAGTTATAGACAGCCACAATTTAGCATTAAATTGATTGTTTCCGATAACACATGAACTTGTTTTCCACCAAGAATATTCCTCGCTGGTGATTGAACGTTTTGAGAATAAACTCGCTGTTAGACTAAGCGTCAAAGAATAACGTGGAAAAATGTAGGGTACCTACTTAAGTTTATTGCATAGAATGCAGTTGCATCTACCAGCTCTTGAAGTAATTATTCAAAACCAGTAATAGGTAATTAACTAGAGTTTCTGGAAGTCTGTTAAAAAATACCTTTACTGTTGACTGGCAGGGGTGTCATAAGACACAGATAGTTAAACAGTTACTGGTACCTACCTAACACAGTAGGGACACATCTTTTCCTGGTGGTTGTTTGAAATATTTTCATTAATGACATTTGCTGAATATTTCACATGTTGCAAGTGATTAACATACCTACAGGAAACAGGGTAACAACAATAAGGAATGTTGACTTTCCTTTTACATTAGTATTTCTACAACTAGGTAGGTACCTACCTACCTAGTTCGTGAAATTTGTATTCCTTTAATTTAAAGTGTTGAATTTGGTTTTGAAAATGTAAAATTAGGAAACATTTTGTCCAAATCAATTTAGATAACGTTCAAATTAGCTGGAATCAATATTCAGTAACAATACGGTTTGGAAATGCTGTGTATTGAGTTCCAATGCCGTCTGACCACTATGTGTCTTGTTCAAGAAGTTTTGATTTTTCTGGTGGCAACGGCTGTAGATACATGTTCATTGAGGCCAAAGATTCTATTTTCGGGACAATTCTTGGTTTCTGCAGGGTATCGTCCACCATCACACTCACATAAGAAAGCTTGTGTATTATATTTCAAAATTAATACGAACTTTCGTTTATTAGAAGATATACCTACCTACAATTAATTCTATACTTAATCCTAATTTGAATTTTATTCAACCTATTTTTCACTATGTTGTAGGTTGTCTCACAACCGTTTCACCCGAAGCAGCAGTACTTCTGAAATTCCAACTGTGTCAGTTTATCCAGAATCAACCAGAAGATATCACAGGCAGCGATCAGCAACTTCAGCTGTTTCCAGCAACAACATAGAAAGTGGTGGCAGGCGGTTCAAACCTAAGCCCAGTCCTGTTCAGTCAGAGAGCAGCACAAGCTTGTACAAATTCAAGTTGGCTCGCCCTCAAGGAAGATGGCAATATAAGACCACGCCAAAACCTCGAGTGGCCATCAGGAGACAGGATCCCCAGGTAGGGTTAAGAAAAAACAATTGATATGTACTGCATTTTACGTATGGTATTAATGATCCATCTATAATTTATCAAGGGCTAGGAAAGTAGAGTGATTCCACCTTCCTAGTTGTTTCATTTCATAGTATAATTTTCACGACACAATACTATGATGATCGTGAGTTTGAAATGGTGTTTTTTCTATATTCAAGAAAGTCTAGTAAACCTGAATTTATTATTTGAATGATAGGGGTGGCGTATTTTGCACAACGTTCACATCACACGATGTTTTAATTTAGTTCTCATACGGTTATTTGCTTCCTAGGAAGAGAATATTGCCAGCTCCTCAACACCAGTCCTTCAGGAAATCGAGGTCAGTGAAGAACAAGCCGCCGAGAACCTCGAAGTGTCAGCCACTCCAACGCCTACCCTTCCAATCCAAACACTAAAGGTGGAAATATCAACTCCAGCGAATTTCAGCAGCGTTTATTATGAAATAGCTACAATAAAATCTCCATATACCTTCCAAGTGAGTAAGATATATGAATTCAGGAACTTCTGAGTTTTGCTGTAAGTAGATTTATAGTGGGTACCTACTGATGTCTATGTCTGCACTTGGTTCCCCACGACAAACAGCGATATTGGTGACAAATACTCAGCGCTCGTTGGTTTAATTTTTAAATTTTTTTTTCAACGATAGATCTTGTATGGATCTAAATACCTGTAGAAACAGATTTCAAAACCAATAATTTCTCGTTTTGTGCCAACCACACGAAGTTTAGTCATTCAGATCACTCTTTTGCGCCAATTTGGTAATCCATCCAGGAGTGTTTAGCTGGATATAATAAAATAAATAATTCCGCAAATTTGAAGATTCAATTGTGACTTCGTTAAAAACAAAATAAATAAAAGAAACAAAACTTGTTTGAGTAGAATCAGAGATGATGGGTCGGATTTTTTAGAAAACGCAACTTTTGAAGAGAGGCAAAAAACAAATGACTGTCAACATCAGCACTTCATCATGGTTCAAATGAATAAAATTACTTTATCAATGAATCTTAGCTTCATCGTCAAGATTGAGTTGTCATGACAAATTAAAAGATGAAGTTGACAGTTTTCCTTGTAAGGGAGTGAATGATGATGATGCCAACTTTGGAAAGGGTAGATCGTTGATTCTGTGTGTGCTCCACCCATAGGTGTGGCAGCCAATGTAGGAGGTACCTGTCGCAGGACAGAGTTCTGGCATGAGATCTTGGGTTTTCCATGATCCAAGAAATGATACAGTACAGTGTTGTAGCTCAGTGTTTGTGCTGTGTGCTGAGCACATATCACAACAGCTGATAAAAAAAAGCTGAAAATGGAAAGATTAAGAGTTTTGCAAGACGGAAATTTGAGTAAGAGTTGGTAGAGGTGGGTGATGCAGACTTTGGGGCGGGTGGATTCTGAGTGAATTTTATATGGTACCGGTAGGCTTTTTTCTTTTTTACATTATTCGATTTTCATTTTAGGAGCATTAAATTGAAGGTGACGCATTATACACGAAAAGCACTTAGTCATGCAGCATGGTAAATAAAGCGAATTTTCAAAGAAAAGTTGTGAATAAAACTGAAGGGTCAGCCGTATGACGAGATTGCAAAGAAATTTTAGAACACTCAGCCGATCTTGAAAATTTGGTCAATATTATGGGATTTTTTCACCTAAAAATCTATTTTTCTCACTTATTTCTGAATCTTAAAAATTTGAGTGTGGTCGTAATCGAATCAGCGCTGAAAAAACTTTTTGACAGTATAATTTGATTTTTTAGAATTTTTTGAGACACTGTAAATTGCAAATTTGAATTTGGCGATTGGGCTGGCCAACGAAATCGATCTGTCTTTTGCCAAGAAGGAACGCATTTTTTAAGCGGTATTTTAAGGGAGTTTCTGGGAATACACCCTATATATATACCGTTTCAATCTAGGATTGTATTCTTTGATGTACGAAACGCCCCCTTCCTCCCAATTTTAGCGAATTTTCTTAGAAAATAAAGCTATTACAATGGCTCCAAAAATTTTAAAATCAAAATTTTCAAAAATTTTCTTCAGTGAAATCCGTTTTGAGGCATTCTGAAACGAATCCTAGAGTTTAACGCTTTTTTATATGTATATATATATATATGTGTGTGTGTGTGTGTGTGTGTGTGTGTGTGTGTGTGTGTGTCATTCCAGACGATAACTCTCGATAGAATTGAGATAAAAACTTCGTTCTTTCGCCAAAAAATCAAGCATTTCAAAAGAAAGGATGAGTTCGTTGGACAACACTTTTTGAGCACATTAAATTGGTCAAATTAAAAAAAATGTACTAAAAAAATCACTAAAACAGGCAAAAAAAGCTAAAAATTAACGAATTTATATTTTTTAGCAGAATGCTACTCGAAAAAAATTAATCGAACATGAACTAGGACATTTAAAAATTTAAGCACAAAATTGTACTGAAAAATGTACTTAAATTTCATTAAAATAAGCTAAAAATCGATAGGAACACTTGAAAAAATTGTAAAAATCCACAAATTCGTTTGTTCATTGGAATATTACTGACAAAAAGTTAATTTGCTATAAAATGTATAATGAAATTTTTATTTGTCCCCAAAGTGCTCAAATTTCAACAGAATTTAACATAAATGTAATACGACCATTTAGGAAAATTCGCTCATACGATCATGCTGCATGACTGGAACTTTTAAATTATGAAGCCATCTAAATAGCTCGATTTTTTCTTAACAAATTCGTAAAAATGACAAAAAAGTATTTGATTTCGATATTTTTTGTCAGGGGAATATGAAGTTCGGTCAGGGAAAATTCAAGGATTTCCATGTGAATAAACATTAGGTAGGTGTACTAGTGAAAATAATTTCATCAAAAAACAGATACTCCACAGCTCGTTATGTTTATTTCGTGTGCCTGCAAAGGTAATATTCACGTGCTTCTTGTTTCTAGGTTGGAACAGTCAAGAACACGCGGTATATAACATTGACATCAACCCTAGAGAAGTTACTGATAGATCCAACTTCCTCGTCCATAAATACTGAGCCTTTGACGGAAAATATCCTGACAACATCGTCGGCATTCGACAAAGAAGCGTCTATCGTATATTTACCTCCAATAGCGATTGCAGCTGGTGAGACTTTGCCTCTGGAAACCACAACAGACACCTTCAGCACGAGTGAAACGTTGCTGAAAACTCACCTTCTCCCAGTGGTCGTGGACAGTAACACAACCACCATCACTTTGGTTCAAACTTATGAAGTCACCAAGATTGTGAGCGCCACCAAGACTCTGCCACCAACTGAGCTCTTCCAGTTCATCCCTAGCAAGACCTTGAACGAATTCAATACAAGGTAAGGAGCAAGTTGGTCTCATGAGTTTCTGGTCTACCTAGGTCAGGGGTGCTCAAACTTGAACTACTGGCGATCTACCTCAATATTTTTAGACTACTTACGATCGACTCTGAGAGGCTGCAAGAATGTGTGATGCAGGGTTGTCGTACATACACGATACCCCTACCTAGGTAGGGTGTACCGTAGCATATATAGATATTAGCTTTCCGCACAATTTACATTATTTTAGTCAAGGTTTGGGTTAGGTTTACTTAAATTCTTCTCTACAATATCAATGAAAAAACTCCTAGTTATTCAAAATTGCGAGTTTATTCGTTGTTACAAAACAAAAGAGTTACAAATGGTGTTAAACTCAACTAAGGAGTGACTTTGGATGTTGAAGCGTGGCACTGCATGTCCTCAGCATACTTTTCATAAGATGGTGCGTAACCACTGAGTGCCAATCGCAAGCATGATGACATATGATCGTCAGTTAGTCGATTGCGATATTTTGACTTAATTATCTTCATTTCAGAAAATGCAGACTCGCACAAGTAAGTTGACCCAAACATTGCCGTCAGTTGAAGGGCGATTTGCCTTAGATTCGGATATTTATCTTCAGATATAAAACACCAGAAATTTGTATCAGATGCTGTAGCTTTGAGATGTATATCTGATATAATCTGCACCAACTCATTTTCAACAGAACATGAGTTCATATTAAACTGACTTGCTACTTCAGTAGCTAATTCCTTAATGGTTTTACATGAAAAAGGATAACTCGTAAATGATGCTATATTTGCCAATTTACTGCAATCATAAAAACGCATTTCGAATTGTCCCAAAATATTTGATAATTCAGCCTCATACGTATCATAATTCAACTGAGGAATCCTTGCTTTCAAAGACGGAAAATGTTTCAGATCCTTTCTTTTCAGTTGATCTATGGCGCCGCCCGAAATGGTCTAGTACAGTCTAGTCTAGAAACAACGCGGCTTTTCTTTGACAAGTACCGCGCGTTCCTTTGATAAAGCCGCCTTTTGCCACAAGCAGTGTTATTACGTAATAAATTTTTGTAGTTTAGTTACCTACTTATTAAACATTTTTTTCTTCTCGAGATCTACTCAAAAAGCACTCGCGATCGACTGGTCGATCGCGATCGACCGTTTGAGCACCCCTGACCTAGGTGGTGTAATAATTGTGTTTGCTCTTGTTTTAAATGATTAATTTTTGCACTCCAAAATGGATTTGCAATCCACCTCCCCTGACCTAGTGGTTTTGCACCTGTAATTTACGTTTTAGGCCTTTCTAATCAATTTTGGTTTTGTATCAGTCTGTCTATGCCTACTTAACACGCCATAAGTTTATCAACCTCAATATTCATATAACTTAGATGAGGCTCTATATTGAAAATATGTAGGAAAATAATAAACACAATATAAATTTACTAAAATCCACTCCTGTGATAAGAAGAGATGAAATTGACAATGATTTCATGCACTCGTATAAAAGCCTTGCACATCATTTGTTTGTTTGCTCAAATTCACTCAACATCACCCATTTGACAATCCCTGCTTTAAAATAAAAAATTACCTACTTTTGTTACTACTTGGGACAGTATCACAGCAAAAGTTGTAGGAGAATGATAGGATCAAAAATTGTTTGGATGATGTTTTTTGCACTGTTGAAATTCAATAAAACCGTTTCTCACAGGTTGGATGAAGCTGGATCAGAGTTGCACTTGGAGCTAGAGTTCGGTGACAATGACAATGACGAGGAGCAGCGCTCAGTGGCTGTGCTGCCTGACTTCCCCAATGCTACGATAGAAGAAGTGCCGTCATCCACCCCTCAAACTCCTTTGCTTCCCCCGCAAGAACAGCTGACCCCAGAGAAGCTCCAGCAACTCGCCTTCCTCAGGCTGCTCAACCCCAATCAGCCACCAATCGTCACGACCACTCCAATCATTACTGTGCAGACTCAGTACGAGACTCACGTCATTCCCGTGTTCAATGGCCTTAACACTGTCTTCAGCACCATATCTCGCCCGGTCAAAACATATACGAGCACCCAGTTCCAAACCAGCACCATTTCTTTGCCATCACTTCCACTTCCATTCCTACCCACACCCCAGCTGCAGCCCATGATCACTTCCAGCCCGGTTGTAACACAGACTGTGGTCACAGCTACCAATTCCAAAGTCCTCAAACTTACTTTTGGAGCAAAAACAGCATATACCACGTTGTACTCAACAACAGTAATGCCCACAGTTCTCACTACTTACGTTACAACACAACTTGCTGTACAGCCTACTGCTGGGTTTGGCGCTGCTGCTCCCTTCCCATCCCCATTCTTTCCATCACCATTTAATCCGTTCTCTCCTTTCGTAGGTTGAGACAATATCTCCCTTCAATGAGATACGAAATCACGAACATTGGTGCTACTAGCTCTCTAAACGCAAATAGAAAAAGTAAGAAACTCAAGTATGACAATTTAAAATCACTATGGATGCTTCCCAATACAGACAAGGAGTGCGTTATCTTTCATGTATGAAGCCATAGTCTTTGATCAATGATGATACTGGAACCAAAAACCGATGAACCTCAAATTAACGTCCCCAAACTTTGTTACTTATGTGGCAATCGTGTTAATTTTTTAGCATGAAGATGCTACATACTGAAACACCTCAAACTAGGTATAGTTTACCTCGTACTTTGAAAACCTGAAATTTTCGAAATATAATTCTATAGAGATCTATGAAAAATCAGTTTGAATGCCATAGGAAAGCAATTTCACTACTTGGAATGTAAACTGTGATACGATTTCGAACATGTCTCATTTTGTTTAGTTGGGAGCTAAGCTTAGTAGCGTATCTTCTAGATCGTGATCATACAGCGGTGAATAATTTTTGGTGCTTGTGAACTTCAACACAAACAGTAAGCCTACTTATTTGTCAAGAATTCGTGATGACATTACTCTTAACGTTGTTCACACTGAAATTACGACCGGTTTGGGTAGTTACTCGTAATAATAAATTCGTGTATTCTGATGAAATGCGGATAGCTCCTGGCAAATAATACCTAACTCCTTCAGGTGGGTTGTTCAATATGCTGCATTTCTTCATTGTGAATGATCGTCCACTTACTCAAGTATGACAATAATGAAGTCCTGTAGGAATTACCCAACGTTGAAATGGTAAGAGCATTGTTATTCCTCATGGATGTACAATGAAGATTTACCAATTAATTGAGTATTGAATGACATAATCGCATGTTACCTTTATTGTTAGCTTAATATTATGAATCAAATGTAATTATTTTGTTATATAGTTAGTAATTAGTTAGACTAAACGTTAATATAATTGTGCCGTATATAAGCATATGATGGAAAGAAGAAGAGAAATTTGGACTGAAAGTATCGAAAAAAATATCACTGCAAAAACTATTGCTGAATGTGGTAGAGCTGCTGTGTTTATAAGTGCAGGTGGAGCAGGAAGGGGGTTACGTTCCTATTACAGAAATATCTAACGATTCACGGAATCAATTTGTTGACAATATGGGCTGAACTATTTTTCACATGACATGAAAGCTACATGCTATTCAATTTAGCGTAGGAGCAGAGCAATTATTTCTAGTTTCTTCGCACGATTTTCTCTGGGAAGATTCTCCAATTTGATAGATTATGGCCTGATAAAACGAAAACAAAAAGATTAAGCAACTATTAGAAAGCACAAAGAATCATACGTGATAGAAAAGCTGTTAGTACCGTTTAACGCTAATGCTTCTTTAAACTAAAACATTTCTGATTGGTTGTAGGTACTATAATGAAGGGTATATCATCCCTCTCAGTCCCCTGTACAAAAGAACATTTTTTTCGTATATTTTCAGGGTAAATTACAACGATATTCACTGTATATTTCCTACCTTATGGTACATAAAAGATGGAATATCTTTTGTAGTATACCTGTCTGAATAGTTTGGTGGGTGGATTAGGTATGGAATCCAATTAACGAACAGAATAACCTTTCGCTCTAGGAAAAAGAGAGAGAAAGTGGTTCATTACTTTAATCCGAGTAAAGTAAAAAGTCGACTGTTTAAACTACACTGCCATTGTAAAAGTCGTCTTTAAGTTTATCGAGTGACCGTTTTTTTCTTCTGTGTTTTGTTTATTTATTTAGTTTCTTTTTTTATTCGCATCTTAAGTTAAGCACATGATAGTTTTATGGAACATCACATTTTTTGATTCATTTAGTGCGAGTTTATCGTCAACAAACTACCTACCTAACCATGCGTTGGGATTAGATAAAATTTCAAATTGATGACCAAACAAATCTTCCTACTCAACGTAAACTCGTGAATTGAAAAACAAACAAGACATTATTAGGGATGTAATTTTACATAGGAAAACATGAACACAAGTATGCAGGTAACTACATAAGATCACCTTGTAGGTACGAGTTTTCATATTAACGATGACTCGGAATAATTTTTTATAGGATATAAGTTAGTCATTTATTGCATTTCGTGAATAAATAACAAACCTCTTATCTATCATGACGATTTGCATACGTTATCCTCAAATTATATCTCTTATTTGGTTGTTTGTTGAAAATTCTCAATGGATATTGATTTGATGGAGTCAATTTTGTGAAATATAACAGCTCTCTTAATAGTTTTTCCTAATGGTGTCCCCGATCGAAGGAAACCATTCTTTCACGATATTATACGTTTACTATAATAAATTGTATATAAATCCGTTATTGGTCTTTCGATCAATAACTAGAAGTAGGACCTGTGATTTTTACCCTACGTTTGTTTGTCTAGGATAAGTGATAACATTCACCTTGTATTTTTATAAACTGTTTTTGTACTATTCTACATTAGTTCTTAAGTACGTTATTTGAATAAAATATGTTAGCGCCGATTTAGTATTCGTTCAATTAATACCCTTGTTCATCAACCTGTGGATTCGGACGATGAAATATTATTCGAATATATTGACTAATATTTGTCATAGCTGCTTCATTTAGATACCTTCTTTTCAACAACTCTCTCGAAAAGCAACCAGCACGTTTCACAATCAGCTTATAAAGTGTAAAATATCGAGTAGAAATGTTCAGGTAAAGTAATATATTACGGACAACCATCTTGGGCATCAGAATGTGGAACCTGTGTTTCTTCAACATGGTACATACATGATAAAGTTTTAAATAGTCAGTGAATCAAGATCAATGATTATATTATCTTACGGCCCAAAAATATTTGATTCCACGGACGGAGTTCGAACTCCTGTCCTTACTAATCAGGGGAAATTTCCCATTAGTTGCAACACTCCAACAGGTTGAGCTATGAGGCCAATGTAATCAAACCTCTTCGACTGTGGGATATTTTCCTTGATCATAAGTGACAGAGTTCCCGTCGGGAACTCAGAGAATGCGCTGTCGTCGCCCCCTTGGTGAAGAACGGGCGTCGCACGCCTTTGCTCGTGTTTTTGAGAAGCTGAGTTTGGCATTGGATGGGTGATCCAGGTCCCTGGAAACCAATCTACTCCGCACATAGCTCATTAATGCTATTAGTAGGAAAGGGTATCTCTCTGACGGGATACTGTCGACCTCCTCTACCTTTTTATCGAGGATTTAGGCGCCCATTGCACCTCTGGGGGGTACCTAGATCCCTGATATGGTAGCAGAGCGTGGTTTGGATTATGCACGGCTGACGCCTAGTAGTCCAATCCACTATTTTTAGGGCGTTAATGTTTCAGAAGAAACATGGCCAGGGGTTCCAGAAGGAATTCCCATCATCACCCTTTGGTATATAAATAATTTCATTGGTCTTTGACTTATAATTTCTCATTTATTCCCCACTTATATTTTCAATTTCATACCTATGGTATACCTGGCCTTTGCCATTTTTATTATATATTCTTTATACCCGGGCATGGTTCCCAAGTATTCAAGGGCATTGTTCTCAATTATTCAATTTCCAGGGCTAATACCCAATTTAAGTCCCCAGTGTTTGGCATAATAATCTATATCTATTTCATTTTCCTTAAGGTATAAGTCTCCATAGTTGAGCCACCGTTTATTCCCGATTGTTCCAATCTTTGATTGGGGGTTAATTACCTAATGAATACTTCTTCTTTAATCAAGTATGTCCTTAAGTGGGGGAGTGTGACAGAGTTCCCGTCGGGATCTCAGAGAAGGCGCTGTCGTCGCCCCGTTGGTGTCGTCACACGCCTTTCCTCGTGTTTTTGAGAAGCTGAGTTTGGCGTTGGGTGGGTGATCCAGGTCCCTGGAAACCAATCTACTCCAAACATAGCTCATTAATGCTTGACGGGATACTGTCAACCTCCTCTACCTTTTTATCGAGGATTTAGGCCCCCATTGCACCTCTGGGGGGTACCTAGATCCCTGATATGGTAGCAGAGCGTGGTTTGGATTATGCACGGCTGACGCCTAGTAGTCCAATCCACTATTTTTGGGGCGTTAATGTTTCAGAAGAAACATGGCCCGGGGTTCCAGAAGGAATTCCCATCATCACCCTTTGGTATATAAATAATTTCATTGGTCTTTGACTTATAATTTCTCATTTATTCCCCACTTATATTTTCAATTTCATACCTATGGTATACCTGGCCTTTGCCATTTTTATTATTATTCTTTATACCCGGGCTTGGTTCCCAATTATTCAAGGGCATTGTTCCCAATTATTCAATTTCCAGGGCTAATACCCAATTTAAGTCCCCAATGTTGGGCATATTAATTTATATCTATTTTATTTTCCTTAAGGTATAAGTCTCCATAGTTGAGCCACCGTTTATTCCCGATTGTTCCAATCTTTGATTGGGGGTTAATTACCTAATGAATACTTCTTCTTCTTTAATCAAGTATGTCCTTAAGTGGGGGAGTGTGACAGAGTTCCTGTCGGGATTTCAGAGAAGGCGCTGTCATCGCCCCGTTTGTGTCGTCGCACATGCCTTTCTCGTGTTTTTGAGAAGCTGAGTTTGGCGTTGGATGGGTGATCCAGGTCCCTGGAAACCAATCTACTCCAAACATAGCTCATTAATGCTATTAGTAGGAGTGGTATCTCTCTGACGGGATACTGTCAACCTCCTCTACCTTTTTATCGAGGATTTAGGCCCCCATTGCACCTCTGGGGGGGTACCTAGATCCCTGATACATAACATTTCCCCGGAGTCCAATACCAGCCGTCTCGGCTGGTTTTAGGTCGAAAGACAAAGCGAAACCGTAGGCTATGTCAGGGAATGTGATCGTTTACAGTCTTTTGGCTCGAGAGGGATTTAATTAATTATTGTTTCATATTATTTTTAGGCCTTCACTGACTACGCCAACTCTTAGGCCGGCTTCACACGAGGCGGTTTAGTTGATTACACTAAGATGCCTGCCCTTGGCAACTAAGTTTACCGCCGTGTGAACGCTCCTTTCAGACGAGGCAACTTATCAGACAGGCCGCTCGTACTTTCTCTCTCATGAGAGAAGAGCTATGAGCATTGAAAATGTCTCAGTAATTTCAATGATTTTTATTGTTTTAAATAGAATAACAATTAGAAAACATAAAATAAATTATTGACCCACAATTACTGAATTTGCTGTAAGCTAGTCTCGACGATGCCCAATTCTTCCACGAATATGAATTCACGTCGTCATGGTGATAACATTGCTAGTATACACAATCCTAACAACACCTACCTTGTTTATAGGTTGCGTGGCGTTTTTTTCTTTGCGTAACAAAATTTCCAGTTGACCTGTCGACTAAGACATTTTCAATGTCAAAATCAAGTTGATACTTCGTAATAGGTCTTGGTTGTTGACATTTGGAATTATAGGTAAAATTCTTAATTTAATAATTAGGTACTAGAATAATTCAAATAATTTTGATGAAATGTTCAATTACTGATTCCACTCTGTTGGGTTGGCTCCAAGTCGTCAAATGCACCATGACATTTTCTGGCCACTTCCCTCCACGCCTCACTTTTGGTTTATTATTTCCAATAATAAGCCTATGTGATCGTGTAGCAAAAAATTTTTATAACCCCCCCTCAAACTTTGTCACTTTACGTTTCAAGGTGCGTAGAATCCAAATTTGAAATGTCCGTCCGCCGTTCGGGCCATAAAAGGCCTAAGAATTGACTTTAAAAACCCGTTCTTTCGCACATAGACTCCATTTGGGGTCTAGTTGGTCCTAACGTTTAACCATCCTGATCGCTTTACTCGCATAGATGCTATGGGCCAAAAACGGGCGAAAAAGTGTCTTTTTCGACGCGCGCACGCCTGGCAGGGGGTCACGGTGGGTGGTGAGGGTGGGGAGGTGAGCGGGGGGTGGAGTGAGAGGAGGCGCCGGCGCCGCGGCACCTTGTGGTGGGTACGGCGTTCCTTCGAGGCATGAATATGTTTTTTTCAAGGTCATATTTGTGTGTTAATACCAAAGCTTTTCCTACGCATATTTAATAACATATCCTCTCGACTTTTCGTACGTACTTAGATAATGATATTATTAAGGCAATAACTATTTGAATAGATAGGAGCTCAAATCGATAAATATAAACATGCGTATATAATTATAGAAGTATAGGTTGTGGCAACTCGAAATAGGACACGCCGAGGAGTCTGGACGGCCCTTATGACGTACGCTAGCCAACTAAAACTACGATCATACTCAATTGAAAAAATAATAAACCTTTGTGAAATAATTTGCAGCATTTTTTAAATTTTATCACCATAATCACTAGATCTCATGTCCCATATCGCGGGACAAATTCGAATGGCTTCAATAAAATTTTCCACATTCAAACTGCGAAGAGCTATGCCTTCCATGGTGGCTCGAAGTTGACTAAACTAGGCGTCTCGTGTGAAGAGCTCATTGCCGGTAGCGTTCTTTGAGTTGAATCAACTAGTGGGGATGAGAACGGTGCAGGCACTGTGCCGGGCTCCCACGTGCACGGGTGGAAGAGTTGACCGCGTGTGAAGGGGCTCGGGAAAGGTCATTCACTTTCCACAAAGCTACACTCCTTGCACCGGCCCGTTCAACTAGTGTAATCGACTAAACCGCCTCGTGTGAAGCCGGCCTTAGGCCCCATTGCACCTCTGGTGGCGACCTAAGTCTGTCGCAAAACATGGATAAAATTTGTACGGAGTCCAAATGATCTTGCAAGCTATTGCCAGGTAAATTCTGATCCACCTTTTGAAGGATAGCTGACGACATTTGTGACCCCAGGATTGGCAGGGTGACAAACATTCAGCTTGGAATGGTTGGTTACTCAACTTAACATAATTTACTCATTATAGCCAAATGAAAATCTACTTGCTATGAAGTTGGAAATCCAAATTCTTAATAACTATTTGTTATAATAGACTTAACAGTCCCTCGATGGAGGAATGTCTCAATAACACAGTTAATGCCAAAAGAAAACACAGGATTAGAAAACAACAATTATAAATAAATTTATTTTGTTAAATTTGTATAAACGTATTTGTTTTTTCTCAGTGAGTCATTTCTGCCGTGCATAGCAAAATTATCAGTCGGGCATCCGTTCCTCATGTTGGGTGGTGGTCGACCTGTAAGCAGAATATCATAGGTGAGTTCGATGGGAAAATAATTTTTCCGTTTACAAAAGGGTGAATGCCGTGCCTAGAGTCTCCTCTAGGGTGAGTGCCTAGAGGCTAATATTGTCAATGACCAGTCTATATCATTGGCACTAAAGCTAAATCATTACGATTATTAACATTTCTTGGGTGTTGTTTCTATTTTCAGTTGATCATTGCAGTTATGAAGGGGGGGGGGGGGGGGTAAATGATAGTATTTTTTTACAAAAGTACCTATTTCATAACGTTGATATACAAGGTAGATTCAGATAACACTTAAACAAATTTGTGTGTAAAACTAGACCAAAAAGGAGTGAAAAACTGTCAAGCGCAATTTGTAGCTCGATCCATGATCAAGGTATCGAGTTTTTAAGGTATATTTCATTTTTAAAGTTTTTTTCCCCACGAAAACAATTTTAATCTAAAAAAAAAAATAAAATAAATAAAATAAAAAAAATAAAAAAAATAACAAACCTGCTATATTTCAACCACATTTTGTGTTTGACCATATCTTCGAAATTGGCGATAAATTTCATGAAAGAATTTAGTTCTTTGATTATTGAAAACTAACACCCAAAGACCATAACACCAGTTGAAACGTAAACGATCTTGAACAATAAAAAATCTCAAGTTTTCTACATCCCTAAAAAAATAAAAAAAATAAATAAAGTAAAATAAATTATTAAAAAACAAATTGATAAACTAAATCCTGAATATTGTCAAATTTCTCTAATACTTCCTCAAGTAAGTAACTTTCAAAGGGAATTTACAACTTGATTTGGTAAAGCAGTTCTAGCCGGAATGTGAAAAAAGTCCTATGTGTAGGTTATGGAAGGGGGTGGAAGAAGTTTTAATCATGTTTGCATGATTTGTCAGCTCATGGATCTTCGCGGATAAACTCTGATCCATTCATACGGTTATAGAGTAATAACTAAGTAATTAATAATAAAAAATAAAAAATCCATCTAGTTCTGCCTTAACCTTGAGAGTTTCAAATTTATGATAGGTGATGATATTGAAGGGGGTAATTTCGATAAATCATCATATATTTTGTAGTAGCAAAAATCATAATATATTTTGCGAAGCAAAAAAAATTGTAGTAGCATAAATCATAATATATTTTGTGTAGCAAAAAATTTTTATAACACCCCCCCCCCCCCCCCCCTCAAACTTTGTCACTTTACGTTTCAAGGTGCGTAGAATCCAAATTTGAAATGTCCGTCCGCCGTTCGCCGTCCGGGCCATAAAAGGAGGAGGGTTTTTTTTAATTGACTTAAAAAACCCGTTCTTTCGCGCATAGACTCCATTTGGGGTCTAGTTGGTCCTAACGTTTAACCATCCCGATCGCTTTACTCACATAGATGCTATGGGCCAAAAACGGGCGAAAAAGTGTCTTTTTCGAGGTTTTGAGTGTTAGACTGACGAACGCGCGCACGCCTTGTGGGTGGGAGAGGTCGGGCGGGAGAGAGATTGAAAGGGAGGGCGAGGCGGAGGGAGTGAGAGGGAAGGGAGGGCGAGAGGAGAGGGAAGGGAGGGTGAGGGAAGGCGAGAGAGAGTGTGATGAAATTAATTCCAATTAGAAGAGATTGTTTATGAGTATGAAAATACTCATAATTCTATTCTACACTTTATGATATAAAGCTTCGCTTCCTTCGGGCGTCCCTAGACGGCCCCATTCATTTATTTTTTCCTTAACTTTACTATAAAGCGTAAAATTATGGGGTCCTGGAGCTGTAATGCAGTGAACGAGTGAACCAAATATTGGAAGCACGAAGCCCCGAGTTTCGATACCTAGTAAATATACTATAAGTGAGGCTAAATAATTACGGTCAGTTTTCTACGTAGAAGGTCTGTATGATGTAGAAATAATAAACCTTTGTGTAATAATTTGCAGCGTTTTTTCTTTTATTCAATAACTTCTTCTTTTATTAAATAAAAGAAAAAATATATGTATAGTTCCTTTCCCCTTCAGTCACTCCTCCTCATCACCAATCCGTCAATCTATCCAAAATACCCGATTTTCCACTCATCTGTGTAGAAAATCGGGTATTTTAGTTAGATTGACGGATTGATGATGAGGAGGAGTGACAGAGGGGGGAAGGAACTATACTATTTCAACAGATTTTAGTGTTTAATTTTAATTTCAGTCCGATCATATTACTATTTCGCCCAAAGTATTTGGTCTCTCTTTGAAATCATTCTCAGTAAATTCAAATTTCACGGTAATATGGAGTGGGGTAGTGGTAATATAGATAAATCTTAATATTTTGTTCTGTTTGACTTGAGAATCTTTTTGTAGTACTTGTCCACTTTGTTGCGGTATTTTGAAAATCCAAGTTTCGGGCAGATGATGGCGTGGGTAGACAGAGGATCCGGCAGGTAAAAAAAGGTTCCTTTTTTACTGGAGGTAAATTTGTTAGTCGCCAAAAGGGACGTCCCAGTAAATACATCCATTCCTTATCCTTACTACTGATGCTGTTATTGGTTATCTACATCTTAAAAGGTTTTTTTTTTTTTCATAGCAAATTCTGGAACAATAGTTGAATACGTACAAGATTTGGACCTTTCCTGTAATCCAACCACCAGCACTTCCAGCGCAGCCACCAGACGACCACTAATCTAAAGCATCGTTATCTTTGTTATCTGTTGTTTTTTGAACTATAACCAATGAAACTGGAAACTAGTTGCGGTTTGAACAACAACCAATGAAACTGGAAAACATTACGTATGTAGGGCATAACGTTTTGTATGTGGGGCAACACCAAAATGAGAAACAAGGCCTAGTGAGGGACCCATCCGATAATTATGCAGGAAATAGTTGCCTTTGGCCACTTGTTGAGTTTTTGTTAATTTTTAATATTTTATTTTAGTGATTCAATGGTAAGTACCTAGTTTCAATGTTGGCTATTGTTTCTCGTTTGGGGTTATGGGTTTTATTGTTTTAATATACGGTGGTAGTTACATTCATGCTTAACACTCATCGGCGAATTTTTGGAGAAAATGAATGAAACTATTAAAATGGCTTGGAAAATTTTAAAATCAAAATTTTTGAAACATTTCTTCATTGAAATCCGTTTTGAGGCATTCTGAAATGATTCCTGAAGTTTGCACTTTTTCATCTGTGATGCCGCTCCGGCTCGCTTCGCTCGCCTCCACGTGCAGCTGGGGGGGGGGGGGGGGGCAAGGCCTCCCGACCTTCCCGTTGAGCTGTATTACAATTGAAACATGTAGGGGATGTTGCTCACTTCGCTCGCAAACGGTAGATCACTAAGGGTAGGTTTTACATGTGTAGGGGATGTTGCTCGTTCGCTCGCTCTGTGTGGCCGTATATCTGTAAGATAACCTCATTGAAATCTGACGTGTGTAGGGAATGTTGCTCGCTCGGTGAGGCTGTAATAGATATGATGGTCTTTTACTGTCGAGTGGGACTTATAGAATGATTGGAAACGGTAGATCACTGAGAGTAGGAGGGGATGTTGCTCGCTTCAATCGCTCGGTATGGCTGTATATGTGTAGGAAAAACTTCGTTGAAATCCGATGTGTGTAGGGAATGTTTCACGCTTCGCTCGCTCGGTATGAGATGTATAGATGCGAAGGGATATAGTGGGATACCATCGAGACCTACAGCCCATGTTACAATATGTGAGGAAGTTATACTGAAGAAGAAGATTTATTTGGCAAACAAAATGCATACACATAAGCCTCGTGGGCCTTTCAATTGTGTAAAAAGTGAAATTACAATAAAATAAAAATCAGCTCTTTTTTTTAGACTAATTAGGTAATAAGATAGTTAGGTATTTGTAGTAAAAAAATATAGATAATTAAAAACAAAAATAAAGTATGCTAAAACATAGAATAAATAATTCAAGCTCCAAAATGTTTCTCAGCCAGCAAAAAGAAGGCAGGAAAGTCAGAGCAACGACGGGTGGCAATGGGAAGAGTGCTCCATATCCTTGCACCAGCGATACGAAGGGAATTAATTGGAGACCATTCGATGGGGTGACACATTCAAGACATGGAGCCTCCCAAAACGCCCATAGGCAAACATGCCCTCTAGGTATTCTGGTGTAGCAGGGCCCTCACCATACAAAATCTTAAATACAGGGTGGTCCGTAATAAACGGACACATTTCAAAATCCTGTCACATTCACGAATTCGATTGTAGGGATTAAAAAATAAGCAGAACGTGCAGAGAAAATCAGTAAGTTTTATTCACAATCGAAAAATCGGAAAAAAAATTATCAAGTTTTAAAAATTATGTCATTTAAATGACGACCCTGTTTGGTAACGCACAGTTCAAGACGGTCCTTGAAGTTCTGCATCACTCTTTGCACCATATCTTCCGGTATTTCAGCGATTGCTCGCCTTATTGACTGCTTCAATGCATGAATGGTTCGTGGTTTGTCCACGTACACTTAAGATTGCAGGTGGCCCCATAGAAAAAAGTCACAGGGGGTGAGGTCTGGGGAACACGGAGGCCAGGGAACATCCCCATGTCGGGAGATCACGTGTCCAGGAAAAATTGTTCGCAAAAAGTTCAATGAAATCCTGGCCGTGGGGGCTGGTGAAAACCCTCGACATTTACACCAAAGGCCTCTACACTCTGCCAAGGTAACGGTGTGGTGTGGAATTTCCAAACTCGGAATAATTGGGCCCTATTTTTTTGAAGATGGCAGAGAGAATGCAGTGACTGTTAACTCTGAACGTTATCTCGCAATGCTTCAAGAATTCTTCATTCCTCAGCTTGAGGAAAATGAAGTTGACACCGACAACATGTGGTTCCAACAAGATGGAGCAACAGCCCACACGGCCAGGATTTCATTGAACTTTTTGCGAACGATTTTGCGCATGGGGATGTTCCCTGGCATTCTGTGTTCCCCAGACCTCACCCCCCTGTGACTTTTTTCTATGGGGCCACCTGAAATCTAAAGTGTACGTGGACAAACCACGAACCATTCAAGCATTGAAGCAGTCAATAAGACGAGAAATCGCGGAAATACCGGAAGGTATGGTGCAAAGAGTGATGCAGAACTTCAAGGACCGTCTTGAACTGTGCGTTACCAAACAGGGTCGTCATTTAAATGACATAATTTTTAAAACTTGATAATTTTTTTCCGATTCTTCGGTTGTGAATAAAACTTACTGATTTTCTCTACACGCCCTGCTTATTTTTTAATCCATACGATTGAATTTGTGAATGTGACAGGATTTTGAAATGTGTCCGTTTATTACGGACCACCCTGTATGAATACACAAATTCGAAATTTAAAATAGTTTACCAAAGAACAGCCAATCAATTTTTCAGAAAATTCAGTAATGTGGCTATATCGGCCTTTGTCAAATACATATCTGGCTATTGAGTTGTAGCAAACTTGCAATCTATGGAGCTCTTTGGATGATAAACTTTGAGAAAAGAATTCACAGCAGTAAGTGAAATGAGGTATTAATAATGATTTTGCTAAGGTCAATTTTAAACTGAGTGAACTATAAACCTTTTTCAATATGTGAGAAACTTGTCGATTCCAAGACAGCTGTACATCAAGGAAAATTCCCAGATCATGGACACTTGACACAGGCTTTATGGTGTGACCATCGATCCTTAGATCTGATAATGCGGTGGGTGACTTAATAGATTCTTTTGAAAGGGTGATAAATTGAGTTTTACTGGGATTAATGATAGTGGGCTGCCCATCCAACATGGCAGACGTTTTTTTCTGTTGGAAATTCTTACAAGCAAATTAAATCTTATAAAACAACGTGGAACCACGAAAAGTTTATTAGGGGATGTTGCTCGCTTCGCTCGTTCGGTATTGCTGTATATGTGTAGGAAAAACCCCATCTATTATTCTTTTTTTTTTTTTTTCTCCAAAAATATAACTTTATTGCAAAAAAATGCATTAAAGTTTAGAATAATAGAAAACAATAGCAATAACATGATACATGGGTGGGAGTCGGAGTCCAGTGACTCTCTCCCTCATATGCTATTAACAATCCGGTGTTACATCCTTGGTAGGGCGTTTGTGGTGAGGGTTATGGGGAGATTATGGTAAGAGGTTGACGTTTTGGAGTGCGGGCAGAAGATCGGTGTGGCGTTTTCTTTTTAGCCTGCGATTGGGCCGGTCAGGTGGGATGGTATTCAGAATTCCAGCTGCAAGTGGGTTAGGATGATGTAAGAGCCGTTGGTGGAAGCGAGTGTACGAGGCTTGTAGTATGTCCTGCACAGTGGGAATTATCAAATCTTTATGTAAGTTGGCGTTCCTGATATACCATGGTGCATCAGTTATCACCCTAAGAGCACGGTTTTGGAAGGTTTGAATACGTTGTACCTGCGAGTTAGATGCACCACCCCAGATTTGGCTCCCATACTCCCATATGGGTCGTATGAGTATCTGATAGATAAGACGCTTGGTGTTTAATGAGAGTGGGGATCGCTTCCCGACACAGCGGTCAGGAACTAGACAAAAGTTCGGCTGCGATGCCGACGAAAACCCATGGTGAAAAACGATACTTTGAAGTACCAGAAAACCAAAAATTCAAACACCAAAATCAAAGCGGTGCATCTCCAAAAACGGCGCATGAATTGAGAATGTATCGGTTACAACATTTTTTGACGTTCGATTATGACCCAAGCACAACGATAGGGTGGTTAAAAAAAAAAAAAGTTCTGGGATTTCTTGTCCCCATTGATTTTTTTGCTTCCTCTGTATGTCAGGATGACACTCCTAAATTTTTAGCAAAAAATATTAATCCTAATCACTTTACCTGGGTCGATTTTGGCCAGTTATCGACCGCTATCGTAAACCAACCTCTAAATTGGTGCCGAGGTGATGATTTGACGGACGGATTTCAATTTTTTTAGGTCAATTTATGGGTTTCCGCATGCGCTGAACACGATGAACTTATTTATTTTACGCTCCATCCACTAGTTATCCGGTAAACTGGCAGAGGGCGCTGCTTGAAGATAAGTAAAAATCGAAAATTTCACCGAAAATGCTGTCGCCTGGTTAAGAATTGTACTAGAAACATGCTAAAATGGTCGGATAATATGCTTTGGCATGTTCTGAACATGATACCGTTTTTTACTATACTTTTCCGCTGATGATTGCTTCATTTATCGGTCATAAATCTCAAATTAATAGTAGGGTAATGGACAAAATCACCCTAATTTCGCCGGAAATTATGTCGCGTTGATAATTTAAGGTTTTGAAATACCTTGTGCCGATAAAATTTGGTATTTTCCAGGATACTCGGTACAAAGCCGTTGGTAATTTGGCAAGGACTTCAACCGGCATTGTACTTATTTGCCAAATATAGCGGCAAAATGGAAAAAATAGCTAAAATTTCCCAATTTTTCTGTAAAAATTCCTTAGTTCCATCGGTTTTCCGGGGTCAAATTCGTAGTTCTGAATTGTCTGAACTGTGATTGGCTCGTTTGAGCGTAGGGTTACCTATTGTCAGCGGTATCGGTCACGTGTAAAAGCTTGTAGGTACAATGATTTCGGGTCGTTAAGCGAATAAGTGCAATGCCGGTTCAAGTCCTTGCCAAATTACCAACGGCTTTGTACCGAGTATCCTGGAAAATACCAAATTTTATCGGCACAAGGTATTTCAAAACCTTAAATTATCAACGCGACATAATTTCCGGCGAAATTAGGGTGATTTTGTCCATTACCCTACTATTAATTTGAGATTTATGACCGATAAATGAAGCAATCATCAGCGGAAAAGTATAGTAAAAAACGGTATCATGTTCAGAACATGCCAAAGCATATTATCCGACCATTTTAGCATGTTTCTAGTACAATTCTTAACCAGGGGACAGCATTTTCGGTGAAATTTTCGATTTTTACTTATCTTCAAGCAGCGCCCTCTGCCAGTTTACCGGATAACTAGTGGATGGAGCGTAAAATAAATAAGTTCATCGTGTTCAGCGCATGCGAAAACCCATAAATTGACCTAAAAAAATTGAAATCCGTCCGTCAAATCATCACCTCGGCACCAATTTAGAGGTTGGTTTACGATAGCGGTCAATAACTGGCCAAAATCGACCCAGGTAAAGTGATTAGGATTAATATTTTTTGCTAAAAATTTAGGAGTGTCATCCTGACATACAGAGGAAGCAAAAAAATCAATGGGGACAAGAAATCCCAGAACTTTTTTTTTTTTTTTTTTAACCACCCTATCGTTGTGCTTGGGTCATAATCGAACGTCAAAAAATGTTGTGTTTTTGGAGATGCACCGCTTTGATTTTGGGGTTTGAATTTTTGGTTTTCTGATACTTCAAAGTATCGTTTTTCACCATGGGTTTTCGTCGGCATCGCAGCCGAACTTTTGTCTAGTTCCTGACCGCTGTGCCGAGGAGAGGTTTGAGTTGTTTCAGGCGGTGGCGGCATCTTTGCAGGATGGCAGTGATATGATCATTGAAAGTGAGCCTTTTATCCAATGTAATCCCCAGGTAACGGACTTTAGTTGTAGAAGGAACAATGTCTGCGCCAATGCTCAAAACTGGAATATGATGGATATGGAGGTATGTGAATATCACAGAGCTGGACTTTTGAGGGTTTAATTTTATTTTCCATCTTGTAGCCCACTCGTTCAAATCGAACGCGTATTCTTCGAGTTCCAGTCCGGCTCTCTCACCTCCAGATGAACTGCAGAGGAAGGCTGTGTCGTCCGCGAATTGGGCAATGGTCATTGAAGGAGAATTCGGAATGTCACCAGCATTGACTAAGTAGAGGAGGGGGCCCAGAACGCTTCCCTGCGGAACGCCTGCACGGATGATGCGTGCTCTCGACATGGCCTCTCGATATCGGACAGAGTAGGTCCGACCTGACAGATATGAGAGGAGGATGGGGTAGTATGTATCTGGGAGAGCCGATTTCAGCTTATAAAGTAGTCCGGGGTGCCAAACCCGATCAAATGCTTGTTCTGTATCAGCGAACAGTCCTATGCATGTTTCTTTACACTCATATGTGTCAAGAATCTTGTCGACTACACGATGCAACTGATGCACGCAAGAATGGGCATTTCGGAATCCGAATTGTGTTGCTGGAATGAGTGGTTCAAGGAAGAGGAGTAGCTTAGGCAAGAGTAGTCTTTCAAATATCTTAGAAAGCAAGGGGAGAAGACTAATAGGGCGATAGCTATGGGGATTGTTTGACGGCTTGTTTGGTTTGTGGACAAGTATCACTATGGCATGCTTCCATTTTGATGGTACGTAACCGAGTTTGAGGCAGGCATTGAATATCTGGGTTATGAGGACCAGAGTCTTTCGAGGTATATGGATTAGGAGTGGCCTTACAATGTTATCGCTGCCAGGTGCTTTCCTACAAGCTGAACGGCGAATCGCGTTTTTGACATGGGCTGGGAGAAAGAAATCAGTGAATGGACTCAACTGTAGAGGGCATGCCACAAAATCTAGTACCTCATCCTCGATTGGACTCGGTAGGGAGTTGGGGGTGAACTGTTCTTCCAAAATTGAGGAGAATAAATCAACTTTCTCGTGTGGCGTGGAGTACCAGCGTTGGTTCAACCTGAGAGGTGGTATATCAGGGCGTTCTTTGGTAAGCCACTTCGTTTTTTTCCACAACGAACCATCACTACTGTCCAAGACGGTTAGATCTCTACAGGTGGTTTCTTGTCGGTCTATTGCAAGTGCTTCATTCAGTTCTTTGGTAGCTCTGTTCAATGCCGTTTTGTGCTCAGGGAACCGTGTTAGGTCCCACAAGGTTCTAGCGGATCTTTTGACCTGGAGAAGCTGCAAGATATGGGGAGGTGTTCTTCGTCGAGGAGGAGGTGCACTGATGGCTGGTTGCTGAGCGGCTTCTGTTGCAGCAAACTGGATGAGTCGCGTCAAGTTGGAAGTAGCCGCATCCACATCTGTTGGTGATTTGAGGGGGACTAGGGTGTTTGTTGAAACTGCAAGAATTTCCTCGTACTTTTCCCAGTCAATTCTGTTCGTTAGGATTCGATCATTACGTGTTGCATTCGTGGGAATAGTTTGGATTCTTAGCAGTACAGGTAGATGGTCGGAACTTAGGTCGTGTAAGACGTCGGGATTTGTGCTGTTGGAATATATGTTTTTTGAGAGGAAAAAATCCAGAATGTCCGGAGAATGTGCACGATTTTCTGGGAAATGGGTGGCTTCAGTCGGGAATAAAACTTCCAGATTACGGGTTGTAACCACATCGATTTAATTCATCCCTCTAGGGTTAGATGTAGTAGAACCCCACCGTGGGTGTTTGGCGTTAAAGTCGCCTCCAAGGATGAAGTTCGAGCTCATTGTGTCGATGGTTGTTAGGAAATCAGATTGGATTACAAGGTTCTCTGGTGCAGAATAGAATGCACCTACTACATACGTACGTCCAAGTATAGGGATGATTATCCGTGCCAGTTGAAAGTTGTTTCCTCGGATGGGCGGTAGGTCATTATGACGCAGAGAAGCCTTTATATAAATGGCTGAGCCACCTTTACGTTGATTAGATGGATGATCGGCGCGGGTAAATTTGTAGCCAGGTATGAAGAAATTGTTTGAAGGTGATAATTTAGTTTCGGTTAGCAGAATAATATCAATATCATTGGATTTCAGGAAGAAATCGAGCGCATGAAATTTTCCATAAACACCTCTGCAATTCCATGTGCAAATATTGAGTCTCGGAGGAGATGCAGCATTCATGATTTGAGCAATTTCGGGAGGATTTGAGTTAGAGCGGAGACAAGAGGTTGAATGAGAGATAGCAATTGATCGATCCTTTGCAGGAGTTGTGACATATGTGGTTCAGAGTTTTTTGAAGTAACTTTGGGAGTCGAGTGGTTAAGAACGTGTGCATATGTTCCAAGGTTGAGCGTCTTTGTTATGTTAGTGTCAATTTGATTGGGGATCGCTTGCATTGGTTTGATCCTGGAGGCTGGTAAGACTGTTTTTGATTTTTGTAGCTGAACGTGAACTGGGCATCCCCTATAGTTAGCCGTGTGAGAGCCATGGCAGTTAGTGCATATAGGAGGTGTACTAGTAGGTTTTGGACAGAGTTGTGTTGAATGTGATCCATCACATCTGACACACCTTTCTTTTTTGTGGCAGTAGTTCTTAGAGTGCCCAAATTCTTGGCACTTTATACATTGGATTACGGTACGCTTTGGACGAGGGGGTTCTATTTTTACCACAGCATGGTACAATCTGTTAAGGCTATAGATTTCCGAATTCTTTGGATTGGGTTTAAAATCAACAAAGAACATTGATAAAGGAGACTTACTAACCGGATGCAGAACGGGGAGAATTTGGGTGGCTTCGTACCCTAGGGTATTTAGTTCCTCCTTGATTATTTTTACATCAGTTGTATGATGAAGGCCTCTAATAACCACTCTGAAGGCCCTTTCACTTTTGAGTTGGAAAGTGTGGTATTCTGCCTTTTTATTTTCAAGGAATTGAATTGCTTTTCGGTACCCATCAATTGTCGAGAAGTTGAGTTTGACCTCATTGTTCAGCGATACGTATTTGAATGTTGTAGGTTCAAAACTACGAAATTCATTTATTGCCAAGTTGATGTTAGTTATGTTATGTACAAAAATTGGGGGCGGTGCATTCACCCTCTCGACTGGCTCGTGGGATGAATCTGTGTTCATTTGATCATCCTCAGCAAGCGGTGCAAATGGGTTCGGTGATACTATTGTAGTAGTATTTGTTTTCATTTTTTTCCTTACCGGAAGACCGGGATCGGTATCGTCCGATCCCATCAGTTGGTTGAAGTTCGGCGATAAGAGAGCTCGATAGAATGAAGAACAAAGTCGTTTTGTCAACAAGGCGACACGGAACCGATGTTATTGCTACGAAAGCTCGGACAAGACTGATCTATTATTCTGTTGAAATTATTTTGAACGGAAAAGTTCCTTCCTTCAAGACAGGGGCCGAGAAGGTTCGAAGGCAAAGATAGAGGGGTACCTACTCGCCTGCGTCGTCCATGGCACAATTAACTTCTCGTTTTAATCACTTTGCCACCCTTCCCCTCGCATTTTCACCAACTTCCCGTCACTTTTTTCGATATCAAATTTTGGATTCAGATTCGGCGGAATCAAACCTGTATTTCGCCCGCCAACACCGTCCCGAAAAACTTACCTTTATGGGGTATATTTTAATGAAAAAAAAAAAAAAAAACGAAATTTTTCGTCAAAATTTTCGAAAAAACGGGTCCGTACTCTCTCATTTTTTTTTTTTTTTTTTTTTTTTTTTTTAATGCATTTCCCGATACTTTTTGCGATCCGATCGCGCCGTCGTCTTCTTCGTAGGAAAAACTACGGAACCGGTATTTTTCCGGTATTTCCGACAGCCGTTTAGAAAGGTAGGGGAAGCGGGGAAGTCGAAAAGAATGGCATCAAAACGGGCTCTGACCCCCCCTCCCGCCATACATCCCATGGTTCGGGTGCGATTAGAAAATTTTATACACCTCTCTTATAATCCCAAGAAGATCCCACCACTCGTTGACTCCCGCCACACAGCCGTTTGGCCATGCATAGCATGGGCAAATAGACAAACAAACAGACGGAGTTTATATAAATATATATATATATATATATATATATATATATATATATATATATATATATATATATATATATATATATATATATATATATATATGTATATATATATATATATATATATATATATATATATATATATATCATAGACATATATGTCATTCCAGACGATAACCCTCCTTAGGATTGAGATAAAAATACTGTTCTTGCGCCAAAAAATCAAGCATTCCAAACAAAAGGATGAGTTCGTTGGCCAACAATTTTTGAGCACATTAAATTGGTCTCATTTTGAAAAATGTACTAAAAAAATCACTAAAAATTGCTAAAACAGCCAAAAATCGTTAAATTTATAATTTTTAGCAGAATTCTAGTCAAAACTAAATTGCCAACATTAAGTAGGATATTTAAACATTTTTACTCAAAACTATGCGGTAAAACGTACTTAAATTTCATGAATATTTATTTGCTAAAATATCTATAAAATCTGCAAAAAAATCCTAAAATTTAAAATCTCTTTTGAATTGCCAAGTTTTATTTAGTATATATTGAGTTTTCTTGCTATAAAATTGGTTTTTAATAATTTCTTTCTACTGAAATTGCTCAAATTTCAAAACAATTTAACATGTTAGATTTATGAAAATGTGCTCATACGATCATGCTGCATGACTGGAACTTTTTTCGCACCACCATCGTATACTAAGTGGAGGCTGCGCTGTAGGAGCTGGCGGTCAGATAACAGAAAAGGTCCCCAAGATTTATGTGACTAAGACAAACTTCAATTTCATTCATTTATAAACGTTTTGGTTTCTTACTAACACATTTCAAGACTGAAGCACGAAAAAAAAAAAACGAGTCGGGGAATAATGTGAATTTAAGGGCCTGAAGGTTTGGTAATCAGTGAACACAAAATCACAAATAGCTTTAAATATAAATCACTCACTTAGCTTGGAATGCTGATGTAGGGAATGGAAATGAGTGTCTTCAGGACTATCATAGTCTTCGGACGGTATAATTTGATCCACGTATGGAAGCTGAAAAGAAGAGATGAAATATCAAATGAAAAAGCCTAATTTATGTAAGGAACCAGTACATATTCTAAATTAAATCTTGGTGGCATGAAGAATTGTTCTTAGAATGATATAGGAACATAATTATATATTAATTCCATTTAGGAATTTATTCTAGAAGTTCGCAGATGGTTTTGAGCCATTCACAACGGTAGGTACTTAAACCATTTGTATTGTAATTCAACATTGACTTCTTGCTAATTAATAGTCCGGGAGCCAGGGCCGAAAATAATTAATAATTTGAGGAGAAGGTTTCTGAGTGAGAAAATATTTGTTTGCCACATCTTAAAGTTTTTCTCAAATAATTACTAAACCGCACATCCTACAGACATGTTTATACGTAGCAATGTGGTAGAGCATTACAAAAAAAAAAAAAAAAAAAAAAAAAAAAAAAAAAAAAAAAAAAAAAAAAAAATCTAATTAGACTAATTTTGGGTGAGTCCACCCCCCCCCCCCCCCCCCCCCGGTCAAGACTTTTGCTCTTCATAATCACCTAGCGGCCTTGATGCTGGTCTGATTTAGTAGGTCTGCCAAACTTCATTTCATTCATGGTGAACAGGTACTCACTTAAGTTCATATAATTTTAGCTCAGACCCTTTCCCATTATAGAATAAAAGAGAACGCCGATTCTGCGAACTTTATGTGTAAAATGACATACAATTCGTGAATTCTGCTGTAAGTCAATGAGGAAAGGTCTCTGCTAAAATATTTTCGATATGAACTTTAGGAAGTGTTTAACCCCGAGTGGAATGACGTTTGGCAGACTGAAATCAGGCAACGCCACTAGGAGATTTTGAAAGGCAAACGTCTAAATGGGGGGGAGGAGCGGACTGTGACAGAGTTCCCGTCATAGAGTTCACGTCGGGATCTCAGAGAATGCGCTTTCGTCGCCCTGTTGGTGAAGTTTGGCGTTGGATGGGTGATCCAGGACCCTGGAAATCCAATCTACTCCGAACATAGCTCATTGTTACGCTCCAGGAAAATAACTCTCACAGTCGAAGAGGTTTGGTCACCCTGGCCTCATGGCTCTGATCGTTAGAGCGTTGCAACTCCGGGAAATTAATAATAATTTCTCGTAGTTGTGACGACGCGAGTTCGAACTCCTGTCGAGGTATCAAATATTTTTAGCCCGTTACAGTGGCGCAGTCGAAATAGGACCCGAAATCATACGAAACAATAATTAATTAAATCCCTCTCGAGCCAAAAGACTGTAAACATCACATTTCCTGTTGTTATGCCTTTCATTTCCTCACTCACTTGAGTCAAAACACACCGTGACAATGACCTTGCTCGACTGCTGACTTGTTCCAGCGAGCATCTGCTGAGCCAGCGGCCTGCAGTTACACTTCGTCATTCGTCCGACCCCAAACCAGCCGAGACGGCTGGTATTTGACTCCGGGGAAATGTTACGCTCCAGGAAAATAACTCTCACAGTCGAAGAGGTTTGGTCACCCTGGCCTCATGGCTCTGATCGTTAGAGCGTTGCAACTCCGGGAAATTAATAATAATTTCTCGTAGTTGTGACGACGCGAGTTCGAACTCCTGTCGAGGTATCAAATATTTTTACCCCGTTACATCATTAAACGCTATTAGTAGGAGTGGTATCTCTCTGACGGGATACTGTCAACCTCCTCTACCTTTTTATAGAGGATTTAGGCCCCCATTGCACCTCTGGGGGTACCTAAATACCTGATAAGACTGACCCAAAATTGGCCCGATTTTCAATTGTTGGTTATTTCTCGATTGCCATTCGGTATTCCAACAATTTCGAGGTGGCCGACAGCGATTGTTTTACTGAGAATGGACTATATTTTCAAATCTAATCCTAAACCTTCTCTTCAAATTAGGTACTACCTATTTTTGGCCTCGACTCCTGGACTATAAAAATTGTATCTGTCCATTGTTTTTAGCGAAGTAAAATACCAATCTGTTGTAAACTGAAAACCGTTTTAGAATAAATATCGAAACGAAGGAATCATCTCATTTCCAGAAATTAGTGATGTAACAATAATAGGTAGAAGCTTTAATTCGTTATCATGGTACTATTGACACCTTTGAAATGCCATCCTTCGATCCACAAGTGTAGGTAAGGCTTGAGGAGGATTGGGGACACGCTTCTTCTTCTACCTAATATAAAACGTTATCTCAAGATTAAATTCAAAGATTTTAAGGGTCCCTTTCCCCCGCTACCACTAAAGCTAAATTTATGTTTTTTTTTTTTTTTAAATTCTGTACAACCACATTTACTCTCTAATCTGACATTTTTTTACCCCTTACGTTCAGTAACTGAATTTTTGGGACAAAAACTCCCACACCCTCTTTTTTTAATGTGCACTCTCTTGTTTTGAGGTTAGGAAAAAGAACAAAAAAGAATGAACTCGATAAGTGGAACTCAACCAAAGAAAATGTTCTTAACACGGGCGAAAACATAGTTTTGAGTAGGGATGAGTCGATTCCCGATACCGATTCTCGATACCACCGATTCTTAGGTATTGGTATCGATATCGAGTTTGATTACACTACGGTACTATTGCAACCATCTAACAACGAAGATGGTTGTACCGTGCAACCATTGTGTTAGGTTAGCAGTTGCGAAACATGAATTGTCCAAAACACAACTTACAATTATAACTTTGTTTACAAGTAGGCTTGTATTATTTTGTTTGTGACAACAGAAGCATTAGACAAAGCTATGTTTTCCAAGTATAAAAGCCTAGAGCCAGTCTTATTTGGAAATACCTTACAGTTACCGACGAAAAACTAAAAAACCAAGTCAGTCTGCTTAACTTGTTTTTTTTCAGAAAGAAACAATCCTACGCAATAAAAGTTGCCTATTAATTGATACTTGATAGATATCAGAAAAATATCAAATTTTGTATTTGCACAAATCAAATTAACTAAAGCCTTGAATGAAAATATAAATCTGAAATTTAGAATTTGTAATAAGAATTAATCTTTAAAATTTATTTAATTTTAATAAGTAACTAAAGCATTAAAGCTTCATTGAAACAAGAACTCCTAATGACAATAAATAGAGATGGAAAATATATTAGCTAATTAGACTAATAACTTCATCTACGACGGAACGGTAAGCTATTGGTGCCAGTATTCATTGCGAGAGGCTATCGATAGATGTGCAGTAACAACTTGCGGAACGTAACAACTTTGTGTAACCGTCCCACGCTCGTCGTGTAGCCGTTCCAGCCGCGCCGATGGTATCGGTATCGAGAATCGGGAATCGATTTTTTAGGTATCGGTATCGGGAATCGATAAATTTTGGTATCGACTCATCTCTAGTTTTGAGGGTCTCCGATCTCGTCACAGCTCACACTGTGGTGCGATGTTGATGCCCAGTTCTGTTCTAACCTTTGCTTTCAATAAGCTTGTTGATGAAAAATTTTAAAGAAGGATAGGTTTCAGAGGAACAGGTTGTGGTAATTGAGGTCACATTAAAGTTTAGGGTGATTTTAAGTAGGAGGATAAGGCATCTAGCGCTCAGTTGATCGCCTCTTATTTATTATATTTATTTTTTTTATTTTCATTTAGGATTCCTCTGGTTTCCAAAAACCCATGGTGTTGCATATAACGTTGATCTGTCCAAAACGGAGAATTTAATAGTACGAAAAGTAAAGTTTTTAGGTTAATTGATTTTTTGACTTTGGAAGGCCCCTAAATACATAGATAGATCTATCTATATAAATATATGTCTATATATATATACAAATATATGTTTATATCTTTATAAATCGATGTCTTGATCATGGCTAGATAATGTTAGAGATGAAATGACCTCAAATGGCATCCAATTTTCTGGGTGACGCCAATTGATTAGTCCTTAAAATTGATATCTCTACTATCAATAAAATAGGTAAGTAGATAATAATTATGTGCTATCAACTCAAATGATCTTGTATTCATTTTATCGCCCCAAGATCAATATTTAGATAAGCAACTGAATTCAATGGTCCACTTTAGCTCTAATTTAAGAGTAGTTTGAAGACCATATTCGTTATCATAATTTTATTAATTCATTATCTCAGGCAACACTGTAAAAATAATGGACATATTAATGATTATTTCAAGGATTTTTCAGGTTAGCAGTCCCCAAAAACACACTTGTTGTGCATCAACAGTAGCATGTGAGAAAATACAAATGGTGAATTCCAACTCATCCTTCCTTTCAAGCAAATTATTAGTCAGTACTACCCAGGATAAGTTAGTGGGTAAGGAAGGTAGGTTCAAGGATTTGGCAGTCTTGTCCTGTATGGATGTCTTGCATGGAGAAATTATGTGTAATAAACAATATACATACAATGAAGCGTAAGTATTTTCCAAATGGAAGAGTATGTGTGTTACATCATACATTTATTTATACATTTAACACAGGTAGGAACTAATAGACTTGATAATTACTTCTCTCATTCTATGTGGCCTGTTCAGATTCACCATACCAGGGCTCTGGTACACAAAAGTTTGAAAGTTCTGAGGGAGTTTTTCTTTGTAAGGTTTCGGCATTTGAAATGTAGCGTAGGGGTAAATTTCTTCATTGTAATCTGCTGAAAAATTATACAAAAGATGAACGTTGGTAAATCTATATATACACATGCAACATGGGTAACAATGAAATTCAAAAAGAAAAAAACCCAAGTCGTGCAGTGTGACCAAAGCATTTTTCTATCTGTTTTTTTTTTTGGTTTATTATTTCCAATAATAAGCCTATGTGATCGTGTAGCAAAAAATTTTTATAACCCCCCCTCAAACTTTGTCACTTTACGTTTCAAGGTACGTAGAATCCAAATTTGAAATGTCCGTCCGCCGTTCGCCGTCCGCCGTTCGCCGTCCGCCGTCCGGGCCATAAAAGGCCTAAGAATTGACTTACAAAACCCGTTCTTTCGCACATAGACTCCATTTGGGGTCTAGTTGGTCCTAACGTTTAACCATCCCGATCGCTTTACTCGCATAGATGCTATGGGCCAAAAACGGGCAAAAACGTGTCTTTTTCGACGCGAGCACGCCTGGCACGCTTGGCAGGGGGTCACGGTGGGTGGCGAGGGGGGGGGGGGAGGTGGAGTGAGAGGAGGCCGCGGCTTGTGGTGGGTACGGCGCCGGCGTTCGTTCGAGGCATGAATATGTTTTTTTCAAGGTCATATTTGTGTGTTAATACCAATGCTTTGCCTACGCATATCCTCTCGACTTTTCGTACGTACTTAGATAATGATATTATTAAGGCAATAACTATTTGAATAGATAGGAGCTCAAATCGAGAAATATAAACATGCGTATATAATTATAGAAGTATAGGTTGTGGCAACTCGAAATAGAACACGCCGAGGAGTCTAGGCGGGCCTTATGACGTACGCAAGCCAACTGAAACTACGATCAAACTCAATTGGAAAAATAATAAACCTTTGTGAAATAATTTGCAGCGTTTTTTTTTTTAAAGCCACTGAGGCCGCAATGGCCTACTGTAGCTGGAGAAGGAGGCCGTACCTCCTCCCCATCCCAGACACTAGATCTGCCCGATACCGACAGCCCTGCCAAACCAAGCACTATCTGCCTGGTTCTGGCACCCCTGCCCACCATCAGGCTAACCTGGGACCCGAGTGCTCCACACTCGGTAAGTTACTGGGTTGCAGCCCCAGTCTGGCTTGGCGCCATATCACCAATGCCAGCCACAGCTGGGAGGTCAATCCTTCCCCACCACGTTTTGGCAAACGCGAGGAGAGTCTTAATCTCCCCCGACTTAATGTCTTGGGGATCGATGGAGGTTCTGCCCCAATTCAAAAAGCGATGTCTTGCCAATATAGGGCAATGGCAAACCACATGACTCGCCGTCTCGTCTTCTGCCCCACAAAAGCGGCAGGGAGTGGAGTCTGATTTGCCCATTTTATGGAGATGGTATCTAAGTGGGCAGTGCCCAGTTAAGAGCCCCTCAACCATATGCAGCTCCCTTCTCCCCAGGCTGAGCAGCTCCTTAGCTCCCTTCCTAGAGAAGTGAATAAATTGCTTCGCCTGCCTCAGGTCTTTGACATGGAGCCAGTGGGCAGTCCTCTTCTTACTCTCCCATTTGGTGAGCTCTCCGAGGAGAAAGCTCTCCATAGTGGCCAGGAAGGGTTCTGGGTCCACAGGGAGAGAAGCAGCACCCTTCCTAGCAAGAGCATCAGCTTGTTCATTCCCCTCCAGCCCCTGGTGCCCTTGGCACCACAGCAAGGTAACCTTATTGTTCCTGGCAAGGGTCTTGAGGTTAGTCAGGCACTCCCACACCAGCTTCGATGAGATGGTAAAAGAAGCTAGTGCCTTCAAGGCTGCTTGACTATCTGATAAAATGTAGATTTTTGCTCCATTCACTTGACGACTCACCAGTCTGTCAGCGCAGGAGCTTATGGCATATATTTCTGCCTGGAAAATGGTGGCGACTGTTCCCAGAGATTCTGAAATCTCCGTTCGTGGGCCAAAAATACCCGAGCCAGCCCTACCATTCATGACGGAGCCATCTGTATAGAACACTATAGCACCTCGTTCAAATTGGGGCCTCCCTTATGACCACATTGATCTACTGTGAATGTAGACCTTGAAGGGAGACCTAAGTGATTTATTTATGTTTTTTGGTTTTCAATAATGAGACATTGTAATCGACCAAGAAGAAAAAAAATCGAACCCCCTTCACGATTTGTTGGGTCACGTTTCAAGATGCGTAGAATTCAAAAATCGAAAAAAAAAAAAAAAAAAAAAAAAAAAAAAAAAAAAAAAAAAAAAAAAAAATCCGTCTGTCCGCCATACGCCATCCGAAGCTTTCTCAAAACGTATTGGACCAAACTTTAAGGAACTTGTCTTAAAAATAATACTTGGGCCGGGGGTGTGGCATGTGTAACATCGGCATCACGTTCGATCAACCCTAAAAGGTAGGAACCCAAAGACTGAAATATACAAAAATCGAGATCTTGGAATCTTTCAATGTAACAGTAATGTTTTTTCCAGTTTCATTTATAGATAGATATCCGCCCAAAGAATCTAATGAAACCACGCCAGTCGTTGTGCGTGAATCTGGGAAGAAAAGGGCTAAAACATCAGCAAGAAAAAAAGACATCAACACGGGAGTGAATCTCAACCAGTAAAACATTTCGAAAATCGCTCTGAAAACTCTGACCATAATATAATTCCAATGGAATTCTGACTTCATGAAATCGAGTTTATTATAACTTCTGTATCCTATTGGGCTTGTGAAGCGTAGGTAGGTAATCGACTCACTGATTTTAGCGAATTTTTGAAGAAAATAAAGCTATTGCTCTCGCCTCAAAATTTGTAGAATGTGAATTTTTGAAAAGATTTTATGCAGAAATCCGTTTCAGGCTATTCTGAAGTTTAACGCATTTCTTTATGTATGTATATATGTATGTATGTATGTGTCATTCCAGACGATAACTGTCCGTAGAATTGTGCTAGAAACTTCAAACAAATTTTAAAATGTTAAGGACACAAGACGAAAGTTCAAGTTCGTTGGCCAGCATGATCGGATTACATCTTTGCGTTGAAATTTTCAAAAATGTAGTAAAAAATTTCAAAATAGCCTGTTTTTTGCGATTTGTTGTGCGAAATAATTTTTTCAGCATACTAATATGTGGTATATTCGGAATCAGCTTAAAATTTCCTATAAGAATATGTATCAAGTTTTCAAAAATTTCAAAGTTGAAAAATCAGTCAAAAATCGAAATAATGCCATTCGCTAGTTGTAAAAATCGGTAATATTTGCATGAAACATTGTCCAAATTCAGATTGAACTACTCTTATGGAAGTATCCCTGTATAACCAATCCTAGAACCATGTTGTTTAAAACGTTTCAATTTCTTTCTTGTTGCTACGGAAAAGCCAAGTGACACTTCCCCATAATTTAGGCTGTCAATAGATGCACAGAAGCTACAGTTTGTCTGTCAATTTCTTGCTGTAGGATACTAGATTCGAATGCAACTGACTTTATATCACTCGTCATATAAAGCCTCATCATCGATTGGCTGTGGAAATACGTTTTAGCGAATTTTTGAAGAAAATTAAGCTATTGCTCTCGCCTCAAAATTTGTAGAATGTGAATTTTTGAAAAATTTTTATGCAGAAATCCGTTTCAGGCTATTCTGAATCATATTCTGAAGTTTAACGCATTTTTTTATGTATGTATATATGTATATATGTATGTATATATGTATGTATGTATGTGTCATTCCAGACGATAACTGTCCGTAGAATTGTGCTAGAAACATCAAACAAATTTTAAAATGTTAAGGACACAAAACGAAAGTTCAAGTTCGTTGGCCAGCATGATCGGATCACATCTTCGGGTTGAAATTTTCAAAAATGTAGTCAAAAATTTCAAAATAGCCTGTTTTTTGCGATTTGTTGTGCGAAATAATTTTTTCAGCATACTAACATGTGGTATATTCGGAATCAGCGTAAAATTTCCTATAAGAATATGTATCAAGTTTTCAAAAATTTCAAAGTTGAAAAATCAGTCAAAAATCGAAACAACTGCCTTCAATACTGACCACATTGGACATCGAAATCTATGAATATTTACCTACATTTGTCTTTGAATCTACAAGATTAGTTTAATAATAATAAAGTATGAGTACCTCCTAATTAATTTTAATAATTTGATTCCATGTTTGTCTACCAAAATCATAAACTAAAATTTCTCTACACTATCAATAGCGACTGAAATGTCGAAGATTTCTTCAAAAATTCGCTCATGGGGTCATGCTGCATGACTGGACTTTCTTTCATATGACGTCGGTATGTTATTTTATTTTATGTCAAGATTTGATGATGTTATGATAGGATACTGTTAAAATTTCAACTGCCTTCAATACTGACCACATTGGACATAGAAATTATGAGTACCTCCTAATTATTTTTAATAATTTGATTCCATGTTTGTCTATCAAATCATAAACTAAAATTTCTCTGCACGATCAATAGCGACTGAAATGTCGAAGATTTCTTCAAAAATTCGCTCATGGGGTCATGCTGCATGACTGGACTTTTTAGTTGGTCAGCTCTTGTTTAATACAGAAGGACTAGTAAAGCATAGGTGTTATAATTTAATTAATGACTCCTCGAAAGACCTCTACGGCTATGAAGTTACATTTATTTAGATATTGTATGTATAATAGATTTCTTTTAATGATTATTGGCAAGATAGAGTTCTGCATTTAGGATTCTACGCATCTTGAGTTGTAAACCATCTACAATACAATTACAAATTATGGAGGGACTGTGATCAGCTGTGGGACCCCTAAAGCTAATTCCTTTTCTAATTCACTGAAGGTGCCGAAATTTAAGATGAAACTTCTTTGGGACACCTCAATGACAATTACAAGGCACAGAAGCGCACTGATCAGCTGAAGGTCATGAGAGACTAAATTTCTTTTCCAATCGACTTGCAATGTTGAAATTTGAAATTAAGCGCTTCTGGAACACGTAGAATACATTTACAAGTTATGGAGGTGGGATGTTCAGATGAGGGACCTCACAGGCTAAATTCTGTCCTGGTTGACTCTGGTGCTGAAATTTGTAATAGAGCGCCTTTGGAATGGCTTGAAAACAGTGTTACTAAAAACGGAAGACAATTTATCAGCAGAGGGTCCTCTATAATGATTTTTTCTCTGAACAACCTACTGAAATACAACAATTGTAATTAATGTGCAAAGAACAAACAGTTTCAAAACAATATGCAGTGCATGCAATCCTTCTAATTGATGGGAATATGACTTAGTCATAGATTGTTTTGTTCCTCAACTTTACTCAGAATGTTGTTTCTAATGTCCAGTTAGGATACCCTATCATAGTTCTGTTCGAATTTCTGCTTTTATTTAAAAGCTTGCTTAGTGTCAAAGTATGATATATGCTTTCTATTCTCGATGGCCTAGTATTTGATGGTTTCATTGGTCTAAAGAATATTTAGAGCCTGAGTGGCCCATTCTTAATTTTGGATTTATAGGCATTTTTTGAGATGCATATATGGTAGAGGAGGGGCCCAAGAATAGTTGGCCTGAGCCTGCCTGTGACAACCGATTCGCCATTGTGTTACCTTCATGATTCTCATGATCTAGAATACATTTTAGTAATTTTCTAATTATTGAGATATAGTCTGTTCAGATATTTCTTTGTTTTCCATACTAGTTAGGAGGTTTTCAGGGGGATAAGGAATGCTTTCAGTAAAAACGTGAATTTTTGTGGTAAAAATGTTTTAATTTAGTAAGGCGAGAAAGCACTTATTGATTGTATACATTTCTGTTTGGAATACAATTGCATGTTTGTCAATAACACAAGTGTCTGTGACCCCAAGGCTGGGTATAAACACTCCTGCGCCAGAGGATGATTAATGTTCCCTGTCAATTTTGGAACCCTCTGCATAACGATTTATAGTATCTCAACAGGTACATCTGTTCGTTAGTCCACTTATTTCTATGTTTAATTCCAAGAGTGGTTTTCAGATTCCGAAATAATCCCTCTTTATTTCGTCAGAAGGCATTAGGGTTCCTGGTGTGTAAGCATTTGTTACGCTCCAGGAAAACAACACTCAAAGTCGAAGAGGTTTGACTACATTGGTCTCATGAATGTGATTATTACGGAAAGAAAGTAGAAGCCTCGCACCACATACTTACTTTTACAGTGAAATAGCTTTGGTCATTTTATCTGTGAAAAATTCCCAAAAATTGTGAACTAAATAATTGCTGCCACATCTTTTCTTTGAAAATTGACTAAAATACCGATAACTTGAAGGTTCTTATTCTTAACAAAAAGTATAATATTGAGTACAATATCATTTACATACCTGTGTTCCGTTAGAACAAAAACGTTTAGAACTACGCAAATGAGCAAAATAAAATTTGAATCAATACCTGGCTCTATGTTGGCTTGCTCTTTTTTGTTGTTCAACGCCGAATAAAACTCAGGTTGTTGCAATGGATCTATAGTAGATTCTTCCTGATTACAGTACCACATTTCTGAAAATATTGAAGAACATTTTTTTGAATGACATTATTTCACACAATTATACATAAGAAATATGGTAGTGAATACCAGAAATCACAAAACAGAATTGAGAAGATATCACATTTGTAAGTAACTATGTATTTATAGCATTATGTTCAAACCCATTCTACTAACAACACTGCCTAACAAAACCATATAGTGAAAAATACAATCATGTCTAATTTCCTTAAGCCCAATTGTTGTGTTTATTGCCTAGCTAATGATCTGTAGAAATGAATTTTTCATTCCTTTTGTTATCGATAGTAAACGTATGGATAGATTAAAGACTCACTGTGCTTGAGACATATTGCAATCGTTACGAGAGTAAGGACGAGTGCCAGCAATGACGCCACTATTGGTAATCCAACATGCAAATCTGTGAATACAGATTTTGATCCTGCTGGTTCTACTGATGGAACATAAGATGATTCTGAAACATTATGTAGCCAAATTCAACAACAATGGAGTTTTTAATTATTGGAGGGATGCCCATATATTACGTCAAGAAGTGTTCATCCTTTCTGAAATCCCTATTTCCATACAGTCTAAGAAAATGTAAGCAACAGCTAAATGTCGGTATGGCTCATGGTGGCCACATTCTATGTCACGTTGTGGTTGACAAGCAGGTAACAGATGCTTTGTTATCAAGCAGCTGGGATGTGGAGAGGGAGAGACAGTATCATATGCTGAGTGGCCAGGGCAAAAAGCCAGATATCATTGCCATCAATCCCATTGGGTTAATAATGGATGTGGTGCTGGAAAAGGGCCAAGGGCTTTGAGTTGGGCATCTTAGAGGGAATGCTTCATGTAACACCACTCATGTCCTTCGGGGCTTTTCCCTTAGCTAGTAGTATTTTATCAGGACACATGCTTTCATCTCTCTCTCTCTCTCTCTCTCTCTCTCTCTCTCTCTCTCTCTCTCTCTCTCTCTCTCTCTCTCTCTCTCTCTCTCTCTCTCTCTCTCTCTCTCTCTCTCTCTCTCTCTCTCTCTCTCTCTCTCTCTCTCTCTCTCTCTCTCTCTCTCTCTCTCTCTCTCTCTCTCTCTCTCTCTCTCTCTCTCTCTCTCTCTCTCTCTCTCTCTCTCTCTCTCTCTCTCTCTCTCTCTCTCTCTCTCTCTCTCTCTCTCTCCCTCCCTCCCTCCCTCCCTCCCTCCCTCCCTCCCTCCCTCCCTCCCTCCCTCCCTCCTCCAACATCTTTGATCCCCAGGGCAGGCTCGAGTAAACCTTGACAGCCTCCCCATTATTTAGTTCAGTTTATTATTTTTCTTTTAGTGGTGTACCTCCAATGCCTTTGAGGTGAATTTTGGTAACAAAAAAAGCCCTCATTGAATTTGATAAATACGTGCTAGAAATCCATAAATACTGCAAATATTATTAAAACCCCTTAAACTGGAAACCATTATCCACCTCCTCCTTCTCCTGGCATCTGGAAACTAGAATATCATCTGGAAAATGGTGATTTGTCATAAATTCAAGCTTCAGGCACCAAGTTTTGAAAAGACTAAGTGCTCTCTTAGAGAAAATAGGCTTATACCTGAAAAGAAAAATTACGAAAATGCACGACTGGGACTTTTATTAAAGGTATTTGGTACCTACTAGAAATCATTGTTGGTAGCAATATTCCTGTGTTTTAGTTTGGGTAGGTACCTTGTGGAAGGACTTTCTGGGTGAAGCCAGGTATTATAGGAATGAATGATAATTTAAGAAAAGATTCATTTTTAGGAATTATACCTGGTCAAGCTCATTTTGATTCACGGCGATGATTGATATTTTCCATCACATGGCGGAGCTCTCTCAAGTTTCCACAGTTGTAGTTAGCAATTGTTGTTAACAAACTAAGCTGATCGTGAATTTGTGACAATTTTACTGACGGTTACTGACAATGCATTATCACAACGCCTAATTTTCTTTTTCTTGTTCTTTGATTTTATACCACCAAACAATGCATGGGTAACAAGAAAAATCTCTTGGTCACTGGCCTTGAAAAGGACCTTACTCATGGGTATCGATAGTTGAATAATAATGTTTGGGTCCGTTAATCACTAATTATTTTAAAAAAATTACTATCTGATAAAAAATAGTTTCTATTTTAAAATATTGGCCATAAATTATTTGTAAGGAATATTATGACAAAACCACGTAGAAAATGTTTTTTTCTATATGTCATATTGTTTTGGTGTTCAAACCCCTTTTTTGAGAGCTCATTTTTTTAAAATTGCAATTTGCTTCACCTTTTTTTCCCCCTTCCAAATTACTTAGACTGAAGCTTTTGTTGAAAGATATTGTTTTTTAGTTATTGTAACCCAAGGAACAATGTTTTTTTTTTTTTTTTTTTTTTTTTTTTTTTTTTTCAGTTTCATACTGATATTTTGACGCTGTGAGGTTGTAGCACTGTTGCCTCTCTCCTCACTGTAGTTTTGACGGAGGATTTTTTTAAATTTCTATGAATTCTCTATAGTTGATGATGTTGAAGGGTGCTCAGAGCTTTCTGGGTTTGTGGCTGAGGAAGGTGTGTGACCACTGACCGAAACCGGTACCATTAATTAAACTGACGCTCCCTCACAGGGGAAGAAAGGACTGGAGTTTTTTCATCTTCCCTCCCCTCGCCCCTGCAGGGACAATTTCACAGGATTTGCCACCTAACTTAGGATAATTAGTTTTTCTAATAGCCAAAATATGTAGAACCAGAGGTAATGCTGTAGTAGATACATAAAAACACGAATTATATGCTTGGGTTGAAGGTTGCAGCTCCTTAATGAAGGGACTTCATCTTGTTTCAAGGGTTGGTGTAGACAGAAACAGACAAAAAAATACGAAATGAACATTGTTCAGGACAGTCTAAAACGTGAATGTGAATGAAAATTCCGCTTTTGAAGGACTTATTTTCTCACCTCACAAATAATAACGCAATGCTTCCACAACCTAAATTAGACTGAGAACCAAAATAAATAAATACTAACCGGTTGACGAGTTTTTGGTCTTTGCATGAAAATAATGGACCGTCTGGCCTGCTGGAGTGTGAGCTACGACCCTCAGCTGATACATGGTACCAGGTTTGAGTCCTGCCATTTCATAACTAGTCCCAGGTAATCTTTCACTCACTAAAAAAGAACAAAACACCATACTAATAACCTCAACACATTTATTTTATTTAATTCATTCTATATTGCAAGTAAAATTTAGTAGGCATAAGTTGTCTGCTTGTTTACTTAAAACTACGTGTTGTTTACTTTGCTCACATAACCCTGGAATGCCAATTTCGAGTAAATCTTATTCCCCTCAATTTATAATGAGGGATTTATAACAGTTCTTTGACAGGGAGAACCTGACCCTTCCAGGAGACACGGTCAAAACATTCCTACTATCAACCCTCGAAGGGTGGGGTTGATTGGGCCCCTGGTCGCTTCGACAAACATTACAGACTCGATTGGACAAATGGAAGATGACGTCTTTTGACAAACAAATAAGGTGTCAACAACTTGGACATATAGGTCGGAATGATGTGCACAGTTTGGTGGTCTGGATGCTCGCAAGCTCGCACCTCAAACTACATAACATCAAGTAGGTACCTAGTCAATCCCTTAGTAAAAATTCAGATTTGTTGGACATATAGGTCAGAATGATGTGTACAGTTTGGTGGTCTGGATGCTCGCAAGCTCGCATCTCAAAAATACATAACATCAAGTGGTCATCAATCCCTTACTGATAATTCAGATTTGCTGGACATATAAGTCAGAATGATGTGTAAAGTTTGGTGGTCTGGATGCTCGCAAGCTCGCACCTCAAACTACATAACATCAAGTAGGTACCTAGTCAATCCCTTAGTAAAAATTCAGATTTGTTGGACATATAGGTCAGAATGATGTGTACAGTTTGGTGGTCTGGATGCTCGCAAGCTCGCATCTCAAAAATACATAACATCAAGTGGTCATCAATCCCTTAGTGATAATTCAGATTTGCTGGACATATAAGTCAGAATGATGTGTAAAGTTTGGTGGTCTGGATGCTCGCAAGCTCGCACCTCAAACTACATAACATCAAGTAGGTACCTAGTCAATCCCTTAGTAAAAATTCAGATTTGTTGGACATATAGGTCAGAATGATGTGTATAGTTTGGTGGTCTGGATGCTCGCATCTCAAAAATACATAACATCAAGTGGTCATCAATCCCTTAGTGATAATTCAGATTTGCTGGACATATAAGTCAGAATGATGTGTATAGTTTGGTGGTCTGGATGCTCGCATCTCAAAAATACATAACATCAAGTGGTCATCAATCCCTTAGTGATAATGTAGATTTGCTGGACATATAGGTCAGAATGATGTGTATTGTTTGGTGGCCTGGATGCTCGCATCTCAAAAATACATAACATCAAAAAGTAATAATTCATTATAATAATCCATTAGTAATAATTCAGATTTGTTGGATATACAGGGTGTCTCAACTTAAGTATTCAAGACTTCAGGGATCAATTCTACAAGTAATTTGCAACAAAAAGTGTCTCATAAAGTGTTATTTTTTAGAGGCTTCGTTTTCGAGTTATTGACGATCTAAGATTTTTTCGTGTTTTCGACCTTATCTCCTAAAAATGGCTGTGACCCCATCATTCTTTGAGTATTCTCAAACCTGAGGATACCGTTGGAAAGAACGTTAAATTTCCTATCTTTTTGATGCCAAATCATAATTATTCAAGAGAGTTAAGATACCGAAAAAAGAGGTCAAAGTACAAACTTTGTAAAATTCTAAAAATTTGGGTTTTTTCAATCTGATTCCTCCCTCCATAAAAAAATGAACAGTCGTTTGCAAGTACAGTAAAAACTTCAAAATCTTATCAGCTTTCTAACGGTATAGCCAAAAAATTGATAAAAGTAACAACAAGGAGAAAAACGCTGCAAATTATTTCACATAGGTTTATTATTTTTTCAATTGAGTATGATCGTAGTTTTAGTTGGCTTGCGTACGTCATAAGGCCCGTCCAGACTCCTCGGCGTGTCCTACTTCGAGTTGCCACAACCTATACTTCTATAATTATATACGCATGTTTATATTTCTCGATTTGAGCTCCTATCTATTCAAATAGTTATTGCCTTAATAATATCATTATCTAAGTACGTACGAAAAGTCGAGAGGATATGTTATTAAATATGCGTAGGAAAAGCTTTGGTATTAACACACAAATATGACCTTGAAAAAAACATACTCATGCCTCGAACGAACGCCGGCGCCGTACCCACCACAAGCCGCGGCGCCGGCGCCTCCTCTCACTCCACCTCCCCCCCCGCTCGCCCCCCCCCCCTCCCCCCCACCGTGACCCCCTGCCAAGCGTGCCAGGCGTGCTCGCGTCGAAAAAGACACGTTTTTGCCCGTTTTTGGCCCATAGCATCTATGCGAGTAAAGCGATCGGGATGGTTAAACGTTAGGACCAACTAGACCCCAAATGGAGTCTATGTGCGAAAGAACGGGTTTTTTAAGTCAATTCTTAGGCCTTTTATGGCCCGGACGGCGGACGGCGAACGGCGGACAGCGAACGGCGGACGGACATTTCAAATTTGGATTCTACGCACCTTGAAACGTAAAGTGACAAAGTTTGAGGGGGGGTTATAAAAATTTTTTGCTACACGATCACATAGGCTTATTATTGGAAATAATAAACCAAAAACGGCTTTTGAATGCGAAGAAACGTGGTATTTTTAACGAAAATCGATGGATTTCAGGAAAAAACGATCTCCCACAACATTATGATTTAAATGTCGAATTCTACGTAGATTTTCACGCTGAATCGAATGGTGACACTTGCAGACCTCGTTTTTTCGCATAGTTTGTTCGTCAAAAATACCACGTTTTTTCGCATTCAAAAGCCGTTTTTTCTTCTTGTTGTTACTTTTATCAATTTTTTGGCTATACCGTTAGAAAGCTGATAAGATTTTGAAGTTTTTACTGTACTTGCAAACGACTGTTCATTTTTTTTATGGAGGGAGGAATCAGATTGAAAAAAAAACCCAAATTTTTAGAATTTTACAAAGTTTGTACTTTGACCTCTTTTTTCGGTATCTTAACTCTCTTGAATAATTATGATTTGGCATCAAAAAGATAGGAAATTTAACGTTCTTTCCAACGGTATCCTCAGGTTTGAGAATACTCAAAGAATGATGGGGTCACAGCCATTTTTAGGAGATAAGGTCGAAAACACGAAAAAAATCTTAGATCGTCAATAACTCGAAAACGAAGCCTCTAAAAAATAACACTGTAGGAGACACTTTTTGTTGCAAATTACTTGTAAAATTGATCCCTGAAGTCTTGCCTACTTAAGTTGAGACACCCTGTATATTGCAAGTAAAATTTAGTAGGCATAAGTTGTCTGCTTGTTTACTTAAAACTACGTGTTGTTTACTTTGCTCACATAACCCTGGAATGCCAATTTCGAGTAAATCTTATTCCCCTCAATTTATAATGAGGGATTTCTAACAGTTCTTTGACAGGGAGAACCTGACCCTTCCAGGAGACACGGTCGGGGTTGATTGGGCCCCTGGTCGCTTCGACAAACATTACCAACTCGATTGGACAAATGGAAGACGACGTCTTTTGACAAACAAATAAGGTTTCATTACTTGGACATATAGGTCAGAATGATGTGTACAGTTTGGTGGTCTGGATGCTCGCATCTCAAAAATACATAACATCAAGTAGGTACCTGTTTCTTCTAGGAATGCAGTGGAAGCTAAATAGGAAATTGATTAGAAACGAAACATTAAACAAAATAGATAAAGGAATTGAATAAAATAGAAGAATTTTTATAGTGCCGTAAATTATAATTTCTGATCACAAAATGTTATGAAACATAAATAAATGCTTCTTAGAGTTGAATGGCAAACAAAAAAATAAATTAAAGTGTCTTTGCGTGGAATTAAAAAAAAAATAAAATGCCTGTGTTTGGGTTCGAACCAGCGTCCGGCGGAGCTCTCTTCGCCTTCTCTGGGTAGCACAGTGGTAGGAGGCGAGCGGCGGTTGACGAGGTAGCGTGGAGGTAGGTGAAGAAGAGCGGCGGGTGTAGGAGCCGCAGGGAGGGGTCCAAGTGGCGAGGACTCCCGAGTATCAGCGAGCCGATTGTTCCTGTTCCCGATTTATTTCCCTTCTTGGCGGGGGGATATGGGATAGATAAAATTCGCGGCTTATTTCCCTGTGTGGCGGGGTATAGGATTACCATGCACAGGTAGCCTTGAGGACTGAAAATTCCGCGCGATCGCACGATATATAACGAAAGAAACGGAGACTAGAGTCGGCGGAATGCTTTCGAATACTGGAGACGTCGGCCAGACGGTTTGCGAATCGCTGGCGTCTTATCGCTGAACTTTGCCGAGGATCCCCGCTCACACTCCACTCAAACGTAAACCCCACTTATCACATGCAAACAATGATTCCTTTTCTTATAACAGAACTAATAATACAGCCTTTGAAAGGTGTTTGGCCCAAACAGTACCTAGTCAATCCCTTAGTAAAAATTCAGATTTGTTGGACATATAGGTCAGAATGATGTGTATAGTTTGGTGGTCTGGATACTCGCAAGCTCGCATCTCAAAAATACAAAACATCAAGTAGTCAATCCCTTAGTAAAAATTCAGATTAGTTGGACATATACGAAGAAATGACCAGACAGTACCCACACTACCGATCACAACAATTAACTAACAATTCATTTCGACAACAAGTTTGTCCAAACGATGCTCGTCCTTAAACGTATGAATGTTAGAGGTATGGGCCTAATTCGATACTGCCTGCAAACTGACCATGGGTCCAATTCAACGTCACCCATTCCACGAGTGTCCCTTCAGTTACCAAGCCGTCAGTACCTGTGCAGGATCATCCACAGGTCGGAATTTGAAGGTATTTGAGTAGATTTATGTTGATTCTTCGTATAAAACAAAATGTTAACTAGACATAAATATCTGGAAACAGGTTCCAAATTCAGTTTTAACATTTCATCCAACTGAATAAAAGAAAACGCAAAAATTATGGTTGGATGATAACTAATTTTGTCACTAAAACCTTTCACGAAATATTCCTAAACACGAGATGGAAATGGCATCTACAAATCAGGATGATGATGAAAGAGCATATACTCACCAAATATCCAATTATGATCTGAAGATTTCCGTTCGATCACGAAATGAAGAAGAGGGCATTCCCTGTGTCTCCATAGATCAAGATGAATGGTGATGGAGTTTTTGGAGCTACTGATAGCCTACAACAAGATACCATGAAGTAAGTATTTATTCCTGAATTATTATTTCACGGAAGCAAGGATGGATATTTTGAGACAATATGGACGACTTCAGTTCAGTTCAACTTTCTCAAATTCACCTTGATCCATCAGGATCTTCTCATAAATTTCCCAGCATTCTGTCAGGTATTTTCAGGGTGGTTGGTGGGTATGCTTTTTCTATACACCATTGCTTTTGTCACTCCCCACTTCCTACTGTATAATCTAAAAGTGTAATAACGTCTCCTCATTTCTCAATACATACTAAGTAAATTCATCTCCTTCAACCATAAAACAACTACATCGTATCAACCAACCCAACCAACCATATAAATATTTTGTTTCATTATGTAGAAATTGGCCGTTGATACCCACACTTACGTTTCATGAGGATAAGTAGGTAGGTGCCAAACCTAAAGAGAATAGTTTAATGATAATGAATTGACTTTAATTAGAGTATTTGTTGTCCTCCCGTCATTCCATGAAAGAATCCCACGTACAACTTGTCATGTACAACTTGACGATGTACATGAGCTGAGGATTCAGACTCGTTATTTCTTCAACCCTGAACGTCAATTCTGTGCAAACTAAAATTGGGAAAACAAAAAGGCCCAGTCATGAAGCATGATCGTAAGAGCGAACTTACGTAAATTATCGTATTATTTATCTTACGAGCTTAAATTGAGAAATCGTTAACTAATATTCTTATGGGGGAAAAAATCGTTCAATTAATATTCTGAGATTCAAAAAACATTTTGGATTTTTAGTTTTTTTGCACTAGCTTCATTTTAACGAAAATTTGCGTTGAGGGCAATTGCAAGCCCTCACGGGTTTCCGCGAGTAGGATGACATCATCAGCAAAAGCCAATGCACCTACTCGCACCCCAGGGGCAAGATCAAACCCTATTTCACTCGGCAGCTTACCCAAGGCCGTATCCACAACCAGGTTAAAAAGGAGTGGTGACAGAGGCGCACGCACCCACACACATAAACATGTGGGTGATTCTCACAGAAAGGGGCAGAAGTGATGTCCGACCCAGTTGCGGCGACCCAATAAGGATTGGGGAGCTGGCGAAGGTCTTAAATTGTAGTATAGGTTTTTATCTAGAACCCTTTTTTCCATTTTTAGGTTATGTTTATTCCTATAAATAGAAAATTAACTAAATATAGTCAAATCGTCATCGACCTGTCCTATCCCAATGCGACCTTCCCAACTTCAAGCTTTAATTAAAGGTCTTTCCGCTTTTGAGTTTGGATTTTATTCAATTTTTCTACATCAGTATGATTTCTGAGATGCGTTTCTGATCGATAAAATTAATGTAGAACCGCTAGAAAAGTGTATTTGGATGGAAATATGTGTGTCCGGAGCATCGCCGTCATCGACCTGTCCAATATTGTTTTTCGAATTTTCCCGGTCACAATTGTATTTTAGCTGGTTTTTTTGCCGCTGACCGTGCACCGAACGGTCTAGTTTCATGTTATATGCCGAATTCGGGAAAAAGCTTGCCACAAGGTGAAACATTTGAGAAAAACTGAAGAATCATCATCGACCTGTCCATCATCAACCTGTCCTCTCCTGAAAATTCGAGGACAGGACGATGAGGAAAAAGGCAAATCTATTATGTTTTTTGGATTTTCTAGTATTCCCGTATTCTCGCATTTAGTAATCCAATATTCTCGTATTGACCATTCAAAACACATATCTACTTAGCCGAACGTTGTGAAGGTCTACTAGGACTAATTCGAGAATTTCTGTCATTCTTCGTTTGTTGGATTCGCCCTACAGTGGTCACGTTTTTCGGTCTTTTGACTTGAAATGTTGAGGGTTAACGTTTCTTGGCAGTTATAGCAAATTTTCCTTTTATGATGCCAGGACAGGGTGGTGATGCAAATGGTGAGAATCAACGGGTCGCATCATCGCCCTGTCCTAGTGTCATCGACCTGTCCGCCTAAATTTTTAAATATTTTTTTTCTGGATTAATAATAGCGCTACTGTTTGGATTTGCTTCGAATTTCGATACATACGATATAGAGAGCATCTGTGATTTTTTTCAGCTCGATTCGATCACTTTTTCTTTTTTCAAAAGTCAAACTCAAAACTGACCTTTTCTGTGAGAATCACCCATATAGGTATGTAAAATGTGTTATACTCGGATTCGCTTCAGAATAGGTACCCCAAAACGGATTCAAACGGAGAAACATTTCAACAATTTTGGAGTCATTGCAATACCTTCATTTTCTATGAATATTCGTTCAAGACTATGTTCAGCTATGGATCCTAACCCAGTTATGGCTCTACAACCTTACAGTAGTACGAATGAACGAATGAATTCTGACTAAATCAAACTACCTGATCTGGCAAAGGAGGTTCAGGAGTCGGAGCTTGGGTGGACACGTCCAACACACCACTGACTTCTCCAGGTCCAATTTTGTTTATAGCGTACATTTTGACTTTCACTCGTGATCCACAAATCAAATTGTTGATTACATACCTATTTACGCTTCGCTTGAGAGTAACTTCTCTCCAGTGTAGTGACTTCTGAAATGATATCATGAACTCGGAAGATGAATAATGTAAATCAAATATATGCGAAATTCATTACCAAGAACATTCATATTTCTTTTTCAAAACAAGATTGAATGCGTGGATTTCATCAAAAATTATACGGTAATACTCTCATTACAAGATTCAATAGATTTTATTACAATTAAATCTAAGTTACTTATTTTTCAACCACACTTGTTGCTTGTAGTTTCAGGTACCTACGTTTATAATCAACATTTAACTGCTTACCTATTCCTTTCAATATCGTACATTACTAGAAGACTGATAGTCTTTTAATAATATTACAATGAAAAAGTGCATTCGTTGAAAAGTAGAATTCACTCACATTGTGCATTTGGTATAATAGTTTATAATTTATCAGTCCATATGAAGATTTTGGTCTTTGCCATCCAATTGTCACATTATTGACAGTAGCTGATATCAATATCAAATCTGGTGCACTTGGAGGACCTGTAATATAAAAAATATACCTTCCACAATCAATGCTACCACAAAATTTACCGCCAGCTTAAATTTTTACATTTATTTTACATGTCTTGCTTAACAGAAATAGCTCAACATTACAAACTCTGGTCTAAAGGACCTATTCATTTTTAATCATTTAACAATAGATATTGGAGGGTTCATTCTAAAATTTTATTTTGGTAGGTGCCTACGTATATATTGTTATACTTAGATAGTGTTCCATAGACACTGTTTAATAATTATTTATAGTGCAGTAGAACGGCTATTTAGTACAGAAATAATAAACTTTTGTGAAATGATTTGCAGCTTTTTTTACTCACTTACATTTTCCAAGTTTTGGTTTATTATTTCCAATAATAAGCCTATGTGATCGTATAGCAAAAAAATTTTATAAACCCCTCTCAAACTTTGTCACTTTACGTTTCAAGGTACGTAGAATCCAAATTTGAAATGTCCGTCCGCCGTCCGGGCCATTAAAGGCCTAAGTTCTTTCGTTTCGCCATTAAAGGCCTAAGTTAAACCCGTTCTTTCGCACATAGACTCCATTTGGGGTCTAGTTGGTCCTAACGTTTAACCATCCCGATTGCTTTACTCGCATAGATGCTATGGGCCAAAAACGGGCGAAAAAGTGTCTTTTTCGAGGCTTTGAGTGTTAGACTTACGCACCCGCGCACATCTAGCAAGCTTGGCAGGGGGTCACGGTGGGTGGTGAGGGTGGAGAGCGGGGGGTGGAGTGAGAGGAGGCGCCGCGGCACCTTGTGGTGGCTGGGGTGACCAGGGGTGTAGCAGAGGGGTGTAGGAGAATGGATATTTATTACTTTTACGTGTTATACCCATATAATACGACGCGCCAACCTGAGGGGGGTACAGCATTAGGGGCATAGTGGTAGGGAACCTGGGGAGTAGCAGAAAGGCGTCCGGGGCGTATCGGAACGGATATAATATATATTTTATATTATATTTTTATTACTTTTACCCCATATAACATTTTACCTACCTTGAACACACTAGTATATTTAGTATATTATATCATACCATAGTATGTTACAAAAATAATTGATCCAGCCCATCTAAAATCCTTTGTTCTTCTTCTTCCCAAAATCTTCTCAGATAGTTCGAAGCAAATCGTTTTTAAATTAAAATTGCATTACATGGGCAGGTTGAAGTCTGAACCCCCAGGATGAATAGCTGTTTACTTATATTTCTGCCTAGGTAAGTGGGGTGTCGTCAACCAAGTAATTTTGGACTCAGAATCGACTGGGATAGGTCCCAGATGCTTTTGGAATCCAGTGTACCTACGGTTTTAGTTTGACTCCTATAGAAATTAGCTCCGTGGATTGAATGAGACCACTCGGGTGGCTGTACGATCATCCATTTGCTCCCCATCAGGAGCGCAGCCTGTAACGCGAGAACAGAGGTGGATACTAGAATAGAGACTGGCGAAAGCCACAGAGCATGCTGGTTACTATAGCTGGCTATCTGATTCAGAAATAATAAACCATTATGTCATAATTTGCAGCGTTTTTATAAAACGTTTTGCTTGATTACTGCTGGAGGCAGAGAAGAATGAATGTGTTCTTGCAAGAAGAAATCAAAATTTCCACTTGCTTTTCATGCTGTCGAGCTTGCTGATCAATTTTGGTTCAATGTCTGTCAGATGTACTTCGAAACTATGCTAAGTTTTGCGGGTTAGTTCTTAAATGATCCACCATACATTTCATTGCCGTAGGATCAAAAACAGAAGTTCAGTAAAAATGTTCTTGGTAATAAGATAGATAAATAAAATAAAATAGGAAATTTTGCTAGTTTCCTTTGCTTTCATTGATAGCCTATTACCAGCAAACAACTGGTGAGTAGCCTGCCAGTCACACTAGGTTCACAAACTCAACAGTAAAAGTAATTAATTTATTTTGTCCGTCCTTATTTATGATTGGTTAATTATGGATTTTTTCAACAAAGGGATTGGAGGAATAACTGCACAGGCAAAAATTTGTCAGATCATTTGAGAATTGTGTTACTCAAGCATTGAGCGTGATTATTCTCAGTAAATGAATTTTTAAGTTCAGCCAAATGTGATTTTGTATATGAAAATCAACGTTTAGGAACTGTGGTGTTGAAAGCTGGATTTTTATATACCTACTGGCCGATTACTGTGGCTGTTTGGCCTTACCCGAATTTGTAATTGCCGCCAAGAAGGGAAGTAGACTTCCCAAGGAATTTAGGTCCTTGAGCCACCGAGATAGCGCTAATGTCGCTTTGAATCAATCGTCACAATTTTTTATACTTCTGAAAGGAGCAATGAAGATTATGTTTCCCGATATTATTCCCGAATATCCCTGAGGGATATAATGATCTGAACTCCTGCAATATTGTGAAAAGTGATATAATTAATATCAAATACGCTGAGTAACCTCCTATCATGTAACCACTGCATTACGACTAGCGCCCTTCCCTGCCATCTTGCGGACAAAAAGGGAAATTGGATTTCATACTATTACCGTATGTCTACCAGTTATTCTCGCTCTCCCGCTGTACCTCTATATATTTCGTACAATAAAAGTATTGTGTTCAGGATCCTGTTAAAAATCTTGTTGTTCGTTTCCCGTGATTATTCAGTGGCCTTAGTCTTTGAAATGTTATGATGAATTCAAGCTCTATAAAGAAAAAATAAAATCCCTGGAGGGAAACCTTAAATGCAAGGAACTGAGCAAAGCTCTTGATTGTAAAACCAAAAGTCTCAAACTAAATTGTTTTGAGGGGTCAGTTTCTTCTAATGTACTTATTGCGATGTTTGTTTTGAGAATTGAATATTGTTATTTTTTACTTATCGCTCCATGTCAATTTTTATATATTGAATGAAAAGTTCTATTCATTCCAATCTATACTATTTATAAGAATGAAACTCCGTCTGTTTGTTTGTCTGTCGTGTCTATGCACGGCCAAACGGCTGAGTGGGAGGAGTCTACGAGTGGGGGGATCTTTTTGGGATTTTCCGATAGGGTGTATAAGCGAATTTAAAATTTTCTAATCCCACCCGAACCATGGGCCGTAGGGCGGGAGGGGGGTCGAAGTAAGGGTTAATGTGCGCTTTTTCCACTTCCCTGCTTCCTATATCTCTCCAAACGGCCGTCGAAAATTCCGGAAAAATACCGGTTTCGTAGGTTTTCCTACGAGGAAGACAATGGCGCAATCGGATCGCGAAAAAAGTATCGGGAAATGCGTTAAAAAAATGCGAGAGTACGGACTCGAAAAGTCCGACAAAAAACTTGGTTTTTTCAAATTAAAATATACCCCATAAAAGTACGTTTTTCAGGACGGTTTTCGCGGGCGAAATAAAGGTTTGATTCTGCTGAATCTGAATCCGAAATCGGATGTCGAAAAAAATGACGGGAAGTTGGTCAAAATGCGAGCCGAAGCGAGACGAAGCGTTTAAAACGACATTTTTAATCGAGCCTGCTGCCGTTTCACAATGTTGCGAGCAGGCGTACGCACGCGCGCGTTGAAGGCTCTGAACTTTCCCGTCAGACATTTCAACACAATAAATACGGACTTTGTCCTACACATATACAGGTATACCTTGCGAGCGAAGCGAGCAACATCCCCAAATAAACTTTTTTGTGGTTCCACGTAGTTTTATAAGATTTATTTTGTTTGTAATAATTCCCAACTGAAAAAAACGTCTGCCAAGTTGGGTGGGCAGTATAACTTCCTCAAGCGAGCGAAGCGAGCAGCATCCCCTACAGAAGTTAAACCTACCCTTGGAGATCTACCATTTGCGAGCGAAGCGAGCAACATCCCCTACATGTTTCAATTGTAATACATCGCATGTATACAGCCACACCTTGCGAGCGAAGCGAGCAACTTAATGGGGGGGGTCCAGGGTTTTTCCTACACATATACAGCCGTTCCGAGCGAGCGAAGCGAGCAACATCCCCTACACATGTTAAACCTACCCTTAGGGATCTACCGTTTGCGAGCGAAGCGAGCAACATTCCCTACATCCCACACTTTGCGAGCGAAGCGAGCAACATTTCCTACATGCCACACTTTGCGAGCGAAGCGAGCAATCTAATGGGTGGTCCGGAGGGCTTGCGAAGCGAGCCGGAGCGGCTAGTACATTATAATCTCCATTGGTAGGATGGGAAGAGTTACAAGATTCAACCCCCCCCCCCCCCCCCTCTATCAACCACACCATGAAATTACAATCTAGAACTTATCTACACAATTCATAAAGGACTCCCGAAGATGGTTTGCAAATTCAGATTTACCTATATTTCCTCTGAAATCCTTTTCATGTTCGTCTATATTTTTTCCCTAAATTTCCTACCAGTTTGACCAGAATAATCATGGCCGCAAGAACATTTTAATTGATAAATCCCACTTTTTTCCTGAACACTGATTTTGTATTCAACAAACCCCAGTAAAGCCTCAAGACTATTTTCATTTTTTAAATCCACTCTGTAACCTTTATTAGGTTACACTACTACACCCACTTTATTTCATCTACTTTAGATAGGTAGGTAGAAGGTCCGCAAGTACTTTTATTTGCTAAGTTACCTATGATTGACTTGACTTTTAAGCTTCATGACAAACAGCAGGCACCTAATTCCATTGGTATATTCCAGAGGGCCGGCATTCAACACTTTTGGCGTAAAATTTGGATTCAGTGCCCTTGAAAAGCATCTAACTTAATTTATTAGCTGAAAATCCCAACTGCTTTCATCATGAAACAAGTTGAATGGATTATGCAAGTCATCAAAGCATCAGGGGGGCTGATGATGTAGATGCCCATTATATTGCATCATTTTGAAATGATCCCACTGAAATCCAACTAATAAAACATATATTTAAATAATAAATAGCTGATCTAACCTAGTAGATTGTGCTTACCAACAACAGTCACAAGGTGTGTGACTGAGTCTGTGCCATGAGCATTATGTACCATGCAGGTGTAGTTCCCTGTGTGCTTATAGAGTGCGTTTGTTAGACTGAGTGTCCTGTTAGGCCACATCTTGAGGTGAGAATTGACTTTGATGGCTTTATTGTTGTGCCCCCACGAATAGCTCGGTGACGGCACTCCCACAGCGTCACACGATAACGCTATGCTGCTTCCGAGAGCAATGCAGAATTCTTGTCCAATAGAATAGAGCCTTGGTAAAACTGTCAAACAGAGGAAATCAGTTTTCAATCTTTACATTGGGAAATTTAAAACATTTTTCGTGAAAATATGGAATCTGATAATTTTAACACTATAATTCAACTGATTACAGAGACTCCCTGCAATAAGAAAACATGTATATGCCAAGTTGGGTGTATAGGTCAATCATTGAAATGGGTGGAATTTAGAATATGTTGCAATTTTGTAAATGCGAAGAAAATACTATAAAACATTATAATTTATAAAATTAGGTATGATTTATAAAACGTATTATGTAAATCATTATATGAAATATTATCATAGAAGCAATTTCCTTGAAACTGCTGCCCTTGAGGTTATACTCGTACTTGGGGCATTTTGTCTTCCAGGTGATCCTCTGGGTGTTGCGGGTGAATCGCCTCACATATTGGAAGGGATATGTACCTACTCCATTCCATCACCTCTGTCACAAATTTCAATACTGCTTAGTTCAGTACTGCTTATATTGAAAATAGCAGCAGAGTATTTTGAGGTTTTGACGTTTGATTATGAACAGAGGCTATTATTGATCCACCTGCAATGGATTTCATAAGAAGCAATAGACTATCCAGAGTCCAGATTTCTGAACATTTCTTTAAAAATACTTGGTACCTAATAAACCCAAATGCACAAGTAGGTACCGGTACCTCAGACATTACGGCAGTTTATATAAATATACACTCAGAGAAGATATGCTGTAGTTCCATATACTGGTAATTTCATTTGAATTGCATATGGGATTTGTAATTGCCATTGTCATGGCAACATCAATCTTGGTAGAAACTATTGTTATGGTTTATAGTTTCTGTCACGGGATGTTCGACTTCCCATGTTTCTGGAAATACAGTGGCTGTGTTGTAATAAAGGATTATCTGCATTCTGGGGAAGGAAAGTAGGTTTTGGCAGACTAGGAAGGAACTACTGACACATAGATAAATCGTCAGGCAGAAAGACTCATTTCATACACACCTAAATGTTGTGATGTGACTCCTAAATACCTCGCACAACAGTATTAATTCATGTATTTGTACTCGCAACCAATGAGGCTCCTGTTCCAAGGAATGTGTTTCCAGAGGAAGCAAGGATTCTCCACTATAAGGTTGCATCCATGCAGAGAGAACAACCTTGACCTCTAAAAGACGGCTGTTCAGACCATCTAACCTGTAATGGGTGTAGAGTATACCACAAACCCAGCGAGTGTCTGGCTTGCTCATTGGGTTGTCATTAATGCTAGCAGAAAGGATACACTCAGTGGTTCTGTCTTATGCGACTAGATTGGATTTGAGGTGGTCAAGTCTATATGGTTCAGGTGAACTGGATTACTTTATTTTAAATTGTATAGATATGGAACTGGAAATGAATGTATCAGACAATTCCAGCCACTCAGATCATGATTCAAACAAACATATGAGAAATTATTTATCTGCTAATATTGTATTAACAATCCATATCTTGTGTTACGACAATGGACAGAAGTTCACTGTATGAACGTTTATTGAAGATTTGAGGGAACTGGGATTCCCCAAATAGAAGACACTATCAGACGAGTCTCATTGGATGACGGTAACTACATAAACAAATGCCATATATAGATCAAGGGTATCAGAAGTCACATAACAAAAATATACTTCCCTGATTCTGGAAAGATAATGAGTATTTTTTTCAATGCAAACCAATCAATGGTAATCATACTTTAACGTCTCAGATTTTTTTTATAGAAGTATGGCACTGGTAAAACCACAACATTCAGCAAATACCTGAGTTACACAGGTGTAAGTGTACCCCAAATGGTTAGGTTTTGGAAATTTACCACCAGCAATACAGAAAACTATGGACTGTACCAGTTTTGTTGGGAGTCAGCGTAACAGCTTCTGAAGGTGAGCTTTCTCCAGCATTGTTCACTGCAGTCATCCACCATTCGTAGCTGTTTCCAATTTTTATTTCCAATCTGTAGAACCAATCTTCAGCTTCAACCGCAAAGATTTGAATGTTCTTACCATTGGATATTTGCCGTTGATGGATATTGAATTTTATTATAATTCCGTTTGGTTTAAGAGGTTTTGACCAACTGAGGATTGCTTGTTGCAGGGTCCCTTGAACAACTTTGATATTCTTAGGAGAGTCTGGCACTATTGGGAAAACAGAAAAACAAACAAAATTAGCCATACGTTCATCAGCTGACATACGTATTTTAGGATGTATCTGACAAATGTTGTAGTTATTGTAGATGTTTAAGTTAAAGTTTGCGAATTAGTTGGGTCCAGAATCTTGCGATGAACAACTTTTAATGAGGGACAAGACAAGGGCAACATAAACAACCATACAGCACCAAGTAATTAACTAATCAATGTGGCCATTGGAAACAAGAGGAAGCAGCCACTAATTAGGAAAAACAAAGGCCATTGGCCAAATACTCTTATTTCTGTAGGCGTATGCAGGGGTAAGAAACAATAAGAACCAATGCCCCCCCCCCCCCTCCCCCCATGCTCAAATAACCACAGGCATGCCCTTCACTTCTCCGTTCACCACTACTTTGGAAGGTATATTGATATTAGAGGAGGTCAAAGGGGACACAACTTTCTACATGAACCAAACAGAACACCAGGAAGAAACACCCAAGGTGACATCCTTATCTTATTCATATAGTACTTTATGAAGTGAACCCATTATAACTACCTACACCTAATTTTTAAGTGGTCCTTGAGACAGTACTGCCTAATTTATTACTTTCTTTTTACAAGTTTCTTCCAGAGTTTCTCATAAGTTCTATTAAGAGTCCTGGTTTTCCTCTTCATTAAATTCCGGTATGTCCGAAATTGACCCCAAGTAAATACACATTTTATTATCTTTTGACAAATTAAAATTGTTTCCTGTAGTTGAAAATCGAATATTGTTCTAGAACGGTATCAATAATATGGTTATTTGGAGTGTTTTGAATAGTTTTCTCTTAATGCAGGAAAATATAGGTAGCGTTTGTTTCTACTTCTATTCGAAGAATATTTTCAAATTTGCCAGCTCAATTTTGCAGATTAGTTCAAAGCATTGCGAATTTGTGATTGAGGAGTTCAGAGCTTGATAGTCGTTTGATACTCAATGAGCATATGAGATCTATTTGTATTCGGGATATAAAACCATTGGTTAAATGTAGTTTGTAACCTAAATTCAACTCTAACAGTGAAGCAATAAAATAAAAAATTAATAAATATAATAAAATCAAGGATGTTTGGCTTTAGTGAAGACCAGGGGTAAATCTTGCATGCAACCATTCAAGATCCAAATCTTCTGTTGGATTGCAAATCTGTTGCATCCTGCCAACTCCAGTTGCCATTCCCAAACCCCAATAAAAGTGACTTAACCCTTTCAGTCTTTTTGTGCAGTCCACTGTACATGACCTTCTCACTTTGTTTTCCATAACCAGAGCCGTTTTAGCACCATAATTTGTGTTCAACAGCAACTACAACCCCCTAACAACGACGGTAGCATGATGTAAACTAAAGCCTTTTTTGCTGATTCATTCCGTCCCCCACCCACCCGTCATGGAAGATACAGGTAAGCACCACAATTTTTGTTTTTTTTATGCAATATAAATACGATCCATCAGCTCTTTTATGCTTGGTATTGATTATAGACGTCCTTTAGCTACTATAGAAGCAAAAATCGAGTTGGTTATTTGCAAAATGAAGTTGTGCCAAGTGTTCAAACGTAGTGTACAGTAGGTTGTACAATAGCACCAGAGCGACGTGGATCGCTGCCACGCTTTCAAACGTAGTGTACAGTAGGTTGTACAGAAGCACCAGAGCGATGTGGATCGCGTGATGTTCTGAATCCAAAAATATGAGAAGACCGTCGAAACTTCGGCGGGGAAATTGCCGATATCGGCAACTAGACAATATTGGGAATGATTACGGGTGTCGATTTTTTCATGCAGCACCCCTGTGGATGTTGGAGAACGTTGGTTGGAAACAATTTTGGCACGATAATACCAAGAAACGACATCATAGGAGAGCTGTTTACGATGAATAAATAAATTCGCAATTTTCATGTACCTACCTAGGTTCTACCAGCCAGTTTTTGGTGCTGTTTATAGTTTGCCGCATGCATGTGAAGCCATAAATTTTTTTGAATGGCATTTTTTGCTAGTCGTTTGACTTGAAATTTGGGGAGTCTAGAATTCTGATTCTTCCTGATACAGTGCGTATAGTTCTAATGCCAAGTTTTTTTGTCAGCAAACTTTACTCGCCCTGCCTATTTCTCGATCAAGGGTATTATTTGTAGTTTTATAGTTTCATTGTTGAATAAAATTGTTCAATAAATATGTTCGAATTTGAAACTGCAGTGAATTTTTGTTTGACTCCAAGTTGGGTAGCTAGCATCGCTTGAGTCTCATTGTGCAGTACACTGTTCATTCGAAATTGTGCACAGCACCGCATGAGTCTCATTGGGCACTACACTGTACATGGTACATCTTTTGAACCAATGGTACTAGGGTCATGAAATTTTTACCAGAGCTTACTTAGACCAATAATAGATCGCGTGCAAAATTTGAAAATTTTCTGTTCACTACAAATAATTTGGGACTGAAAGGGCTATGAGCACAATCCGTTCTAGGAACTTTCGAGATTGGGAATGACTCTGAGAATTGGGTCGTGCAATCCCCCCTCTATAGTACACTCCTAAATTAGCTAAAAATTTCAGGCTGATAACATAACTTCCTGGCAGTCCATCAGAGCGAGGAGAAAGTCTAAATCCCAAAGTACCTACCAGCTTCTGCAGTGGTACAGAGAATAGATTCACTTTCAGGGCCTCCACCTGCGGATGTGAATGCACTTATTCGAATAGAGTAATCTGTATAGTTTTCAAGGGATTTTAAAAGTAAGTGCTCTTTATCAGTCTCTTTAGTTTCTTCTAAGTCTTCCTCTACAACAAACCATTATACAAAATCGTTAAACAAATAATACATTATACAACAACCAATAAAAAATTATTACAACCCTAAAAGTGTATATACTTGCAATGACTGGTTTAAGCTAAGAGTAGGTTTTCATAGTTTTTAGCATTGGATTGGCTCAAAGCTCTGCCTTATTGGTTATTTCAAAATTATACAACATACCTAAGTATTCTTTTGTGAATGAGAAAAATTATTATAGATGTCGATAAGAAGAGCGATAAATATGGTAAATTATGACTAAAAACTGCGAATGAGGTAGGAAGCATCTCATTTACCATTAAGATTATCGCTTGCTGACAATCTCGTATAACTGACTTTATATCCAATAATTCTACCGTTCTGATTGGATTTAGGAGGTTTCGACCACCGAATGTCGAGAGTCTCAGTGCCACTGGCTTCACAAGTGATATCTTTTGGCGAATCACTGGGAGCTGAAAATTTTGAAAAGAGTTGATTTAGAACAATATGTAGTAGATATTAAATGAATGAAACTGCAGATATTGAAGAGATATAGTAGATATGAGATAGAGATTAAGGTATAAATCTGTTTCATAAAAGACAGTAGGTACACGAAAAATTTCAAGATTCAGAAATTGTTTCAGAAATTGAGAGTGTTCTAAATTGAATTTCCATTAAAAAAAATGTTTCGTTAATTGAATTTTTTAAACATTTGTATGTTTTAATACAGGCATTTAAATTGAGCTACCTTGCAAGAAATCCAACTCTCTTTCCATCAATAAATTTCAATTTTAGATTTTTAAACACCTCCATATCTATCTTCCTCCACCTCCATATCTATATTGAGCTACCTTGCAAGAAATCCAACTATCTTTCCATCAATAAATTTCAATTTTAGATTTTTAAACACCTCCATATCTATCTTCTGACAATACCAAACAACCTAAATCACAAAAATCGCACTTTCTGCTGTCATAAAGGAAAAAAAAACTTTCTTGGGCTTTGTTGCAAATCGGTTGAAAAGCCGCCCCAAGAAATCCAACTCTCTTTCCATCGATAATTTTCAATTTTAGATTTAAAAACACCTCCATATCTATCTTCTGACTATACCAAACAACCTAAATCACAAAAAATCGCACGTTCTGTTGTCATGAAGAAAAAAACCTTTCTTGGACTTTGTTGCAAATTGGTTAAAAAGCCGCTCCAAGGGATTTTTGAACATCTTGCATGTATTACATTACATGGTGTTTAACGGCTTACCAGCTCTGAGGTTCCATGTTATTGTATCATAGTCCCATGACTACACGAACCACAACATGAAATGAATATGAAATCTGTGACAGTTCCCGCGAGATCCACGGAAATGCGCTGCCGTCACTCCGTTGTTTACTAACGAGCGTCGGGCGCTTCATTCCCGTGTTTTTGAAAGCCTGCATTTGGTGATGGATGGGTGATCCTAGAACAGGAAAACCTATCTTCTCCAAACGTAGCTTATATGCTATTAGTACGAGTTGTATCTCTTATGGGACTGTCACTCTCCTCTCTCTCTCTCTATGAGTGTGGATTTAGGCCCCCATTGCACCAAGGGACGCCTAAGACCATTACATGGTAGCAGAGCGTGGTTAGGATTATGCACGGCTGACGCCTAGTAATCCGATCCACTATTTTTTGGGCGTTAATGTTTCAGAAGAAACATGGCCCAGGTTTCCAGAAGGAATACCCATTATACTCCCTTGGATACATAAATACTTTCATTGGTTCTTGATTATTAATTTCTCAATTTATCCCCTCATATTATTTCTATTTAACATACTTAATTTTCAAGGGCATTGTTCCCAAACCCAGGGCATCGTTCCCTATTTCATAAGTCCTGGTGCACACGAGCGTCAAAATGACGCTGGACACCGCGTCATTTCTTGGAATAGCTATCTGCGTCCTATCTGAGTTTCAATGCACACGGGGATAGGCCAGAGCCGCGTCATGACGCGTCAGTCACTTGCTCGCCACCTACAAGGATGGATCTCTCAACCCGCGCCCAGATATTGAAGAAGAAAGTGGTTTTTTCGTATTTGGTGCACAAGTACGTATTTCGCAAAGAAGAGGGTAGAAATCGGAAGTACTGAAGAAGCGAATATTATTGAAATTAAAGTACCTACCTACGTTTTTCAGCATAATTTTGAGCAAAACTTATTAAATGTCCTAGCTAATCGTTTACAGTTTAGTTTTGACTAAAATTGAGCTAAAACTTATAAATGTAACGCTTTTTGGCTGTTTTTAGCCATTTTTAGTGATTTTTGAGTACATTTTTCGAAATTTGCCAATTTAATGTGCTCAAAAATATTTGACCAACAAACTCATCCTTTCGTTTGGAATGCTTGATTTTTTGGCCCAAGAACGGGATTTTTATCTCAATCCTAAGGAGAGTTATCGTCTGGAATGATATATATATATATATGAAAAATGTTAAACTCTAGGATTCGTTTCAGAATGTCTCAAAACGGATTTCAAGGAAGAACATTTTCAAAAATTTTGATTTTACAATTTTTGGAGCCATCGCAATAGCTTCATTTTCGACGAAAATTCGCTAAAACGTACCTACATTTCATTAATATTTGCTGAAAAATCTATAAAAACTGCAAAAACAAAACCTAAAACTCCCAAATCTTATTTGGATCACCGAATTTTATTTAGTATGAGCTTTTTCTGCCACAGCATTGGTTTTTTAACAATTCCTTTCTACTTCAATTGCTCAAATTTCGATACAATTTAGCATAATATAATACAACACGCAATTTAAGAAAATTCGCTCATACGATCATACCGGGGCTAAGTCCCAATAGAGGGCACCTTCCACTGTAAGTCTCCAAAGTTGAGCAAGTTAACTCCACAGGGCATAGTTCCCATTTTCGTAAGTCCCCAAAGTGGGCAGCTCCCTACTGTAAGTCTCCTGGTTGAGCAAGTTATATTATTCCCGATTGTTCCAATCTTTGATTGGGGGTTAACTACCAAATGAATACTTCATATGAAGATTCATTGACAATCCATCCTGTTTTAATTTCACCTTTTTATCCTCAATCGCCAATGCAGCTATTTATTAGTGAGCATCAGTTCTCAACCAGTAAACTATTCCACCTAGTTTACATACTTGCTCTTCAATCAAGTATGTTTCTTAAGGGGGGGGGGGGGGGGTGAAAGTTCCCGCGAGATCCAAGGGAATGCGCTGTCGTCGCTCCATTGTTTCCCAACGGGCGTCGGGCGCTTCTTCCCGTGTTTTCAAAAGCCCGCGTTTGGCGATGGATGAGTGATCCTAGAACTGGAAAACCTATCTTCTCCGAACGTAGCATGTATGCTATTAGTACGAGTTGTATCTCTTATGGTACTGTCACATGTGGATTTAGGCTCCCATTGCACCTCCAGGGGTGTCTAAGTCCATTACAAATCACAAACCAATAGTATCACTTGAGTAGGTAAATGAGTTAATTCCCTATCTAAAAAAAGAAGAAAAAAAAACTGCAAATTATTAAATAAAGGTTTATTATTCCTTTATTAGATATTCCTTCACTGATCTACATATTATAGTCAAGCATCAAAGGTGCATAAGAAGTTATTAACTTAATTATTCATTTCTTTGGTATCTCTTGATTATTTGGCTCATAACTTCTGGGGAACACAGTGTTAGTTTGTGTTAGAAACATGAAAGACTAGCTTTCTGACAGGAACACAACCTGGAGTTGTTGGAGGCTACTCAATCATGTAAGAATGCCTAAAAAGGAACGCTACACTTGGAGTGCAGTGTTTATGTGCGCATTCCCCATAATGAAAATGACAATTAATTATCTAAAGGTTACCTGCTTCCAATGTGGTAACAGTGATTGGCGAGCTTGGAACTCCACTTCCTATTATGTTAAAAGCCTGCACAATGATTTGGTATTTGGAGAAACTCTTCAACCCATTTATTGTGATAGGAGATGGTATCTCATCTGGCATTCCTTTGAGAGTCGTGTTGTTGTATACAGCATCGTGCCTATTCAAATCCATTGAGCAAATTTATTAATCTAATACACAATAATTATAATTCGTTTATCATAACTATATTCAATAACATCGAATAATATGACAGTTAATGAACAACATACACTTTTTTGTGTGAGCCCAAACTTGTATGCTTAACCAATTGTTGAGCAATGCATCCATCTTCTTTTACAGTTAGTTCTTCAATTTTAAACTTCTTCTGCTGACCACCCAATGTTCAAAACAATCCGAAATATCGAATAAATACCCAATTGAACCAGAAACCAACAAGAAAACCAGCTAAAATTTAACCTTGGTGGTGTGCATGATGTGATCGAGAGACGTTCGTTATTCAGCAATTAACCCCGGCGCTTTTTTAGTTTCCCAATTGATCTTATTAGTGCATTTAAAAGCATAAAGCTAAATTCAGGGCATAAACTGCACGTTAACTGAACATTTAATCACGTTTGGTTAAAATTGAGCAAATTCTGACTGTGGCTAAGGCTGCAAACTCGTGCAGGAGATGTGCTAACTTGATCATAATGTGGAATGAATTCTCAGGGCTTCGGCCTAACCCATTTATTTCCTGAACATTTAATGAAAATGGGAAGAAAATTGCGAAGGTCAGGCATATAACAGAGATTATTCATTAAAGAGAAAACCAGGTAATAAACAGATATTTTTTAAAAGGTGAAAACCACAATATTTTTGTAAATTAATTGGTTAACTAGGTGTTAACTAATTGGTTTTCTAGGTGTTTGATGTGTTTGTAATTGAAAAGTCGACACATCCTCAATAAAATTTGGACTTATTCATTTTTTATATTTCCACATCCATTTGCAAACATTTTGCCCGGAGTTGAAATGTGTGAGAAGACTGGTTTTTGCCCCTGCAGATGCATCATGATCGTATTATATTTCAAGGCTTTGTACAAACTCATTTGAAAATAAACTTACAATGCACGTTTGTGACCAACTATATAACCAATTATTGGTGCATTTCTGTGTTCTGGTAGAGGAGGTTTCCACTGTACAGACACTTCAGAAGAAGAAGTAGCTGTGGCCGTGACATCTAACGGAGGTCCAGATGGTTTCTCGGGAGCTAGAAAAATTATTGGCACTGAATGATTCAAACCCTGGTTTTTTTTTATTCAAAAGAGATACAGGGTGTCCCATCTAAACGGGCCCATCGGGAAATTACAGCCTTACGGTGCGAGCTATCGAAAAATTGAACTGGACCTTTTTTTATAGTATTTTAACTCAGCTTCACGATGCGGAAGTCCGATTTTTATTTTTCCAAGTTTTAGGGTCTCAAATCATTGATTGAATCTTACGATTTCCTTTTGACCCTCCTTTTTTATTGCTTTTCCGATTCTCGATTGAATTTGGAACAGAAAATGCCTCATTGCAATTTTCTTTTTGGGGCTTCGTTTCTGAGTTATCCCAGTTTTTGCGAAATACAGAAAATCGCCGATTCCTTCTAGACATTAACACTTTCTTACTATTTTTATCTTCAATTTTTGAGATATTAACCACACTTTTGAAATCAGCAATGAACTCCATTATCCATTATCAACAATCACCCTCAGGGGGATGACATCACACTTGAACCGCTTACGAAAAAAAAACCCTCAAACTTTTCAGTACACACAGAATCACTGTTCAGAATACAGTTTAAAAAATGTACCACGAGGAGACTTCCAGTCTGTTGTGTTGTGACAAATCGAAAATCTCACCTGCTCCTTCTGCAGCCTCTGCTCCTTCTCCTTCGAACTGTATTCAAGGGTCAAGAAAACAACAGCTTCTTGATACTTATTGTTCAGTCTGCACTATGATCTTTATTATTTAAAGAACCTTACGTTAGTCCAGAAGACGGCATCTCATACGTTCTTCTAATAAATTAGTAATAGTACTGAACAGTTTGAGGGTTTTTTTTTAAACGACGATTTTGAAAACTTTTTTTAAATCGTAAGCGGTTCAAGTGTAATGTCATCCCCCTGATGGTGATTGATGATTATGGACACTGGGGTCTGATGATAGATAGTTTAATGCTAATTTCAAAAGTGTGGTGAACATCTCAAAAATTGAAGATAAACATAGTAAGAAAGTGTTGGTAATGTCTAAAAGGAATCGGCGATTTTCTGTATTTCACAGAAAGTGCAATAACTCAGAAACCAAGCCCCAAAAAGAAAATTTCAACGAGGCATTTTCTGTTAAAATTCAACCTAGAATCGAAAAAAGTAATAAAAAAGGGGGGTCAAGAGGAAACCGTAAGTTTCAATCAATGATTTGAGACCCTAAAACATGGAAAAATAAAAATCGGACTTCCGCAAAAAGTGGAATAACTCAGAAACGAAGCCCCAAAAAGAAAATTTCAATGAGGCATTTTCTGTTCCAAATTCAACCTAAAATCGAAAAAAGCAATAAAAAAGGGGGGTCAAGAAGAAACCGTAAGTTTCAATCAATGATTTGAGACCCTAAAACATGGAAAAATAAAAATCGGACTTCCGCATCGTGAAGCTGAGTTGAAATACTATAAAAAAGGTCCAGTTCAATTTTTCGATAGCTCGCACCGTAAGGCTGTAATTTCCCGATGGGCTCGTTTAGATGGGACACCCTGTATAGTAAATTATTGGAACACTAATAGGTAAATTATAACTAAAGCTAATAAATATAGGGATGGTATTATAATTATGCTTTAACATTATTCTGAACCTTGGAAAAGAACATTAATAACAATTAAAAGAACAATAAAGGAACTACACAGCTGTGAAAAATTAAGGACTCACTGTCGAAAAAACTCAGTTTCAAATGCATGATGGCCGTATCGTAAAATAATTGTCCACTGAGACAAATTCTCACTCGTTAGTAAATAGACATCCAGAAAAGAGTTTACGACTAATCCCAGCTCAATAGGATGGTCCAGTCTGAAGTAAACCAAGAACACATTTTGTAAAAAAATCGATTTTTGCATCTTCAAACAAATGGTCGTCCAATTGGTCTCTATCAAGGGTTTACAAAATTGAGAAGGTAATTAAAAAGCTGAATTCATGCTGAACATTTTTTAACAAATCTTCAAAAATGGTTCATTATTTAAGGGTTTACAGCCAAAAAGTGACTGAAAAAAGTAAACGATTTTTGAAAAATTGTCTTCAAAATTAAGGGATCACAGTGTTTCTTGCTTTTTATTGGGGTTCTGAGGGTTGAGCTGAGCTGGAGGCGTGAAAGTTGGTTGCTAGGAATAGAATTCTCACAAAAACATCTTAAAAAATAAAAATAAATAAATAAATAATAAAAGTTGAAAAACTCGGCGCTGCGCGCCTCGCCAGGGGGCAAGCCCCCTGGACCCCCGGATGCTTACCGTTTGGAGCCCGCGGCTTAAATTCGAGAAACATGGAACATGCTATATATATATATCGATATATTACTAATATATATATATATATATATATATATATATATATATATATATATATATATATATATATATATATATATATATATATATATATATATATATATATCGATTATTAACAAGTGGTAATATGATTAACAAGCGGTTGCAATCATGTTCACAATATCAATAATTGAGAATGATCACCTGTGTGTAAACAATTATTCATATAACCATCGCATTATTGGATAAACACCTCACACATTAATATAACACCCTGATATAAAAATGCGACATAAATCAGGAGCTTTCTAACGAATGGTGAACGATTTCTGTGCGATTAAAATTGCGGAAGTTCCATTTCCCTACCAACGGCTCGGTTGTACGTGAAAATCATAAGAAAATTTCGTCACCCATCCCGCGTCACCCATTCCGCGTGACATTTTCCCGCTAGTTAGTCCAAGGCTAAAGCATGTTCCATGCTAAAAGGACGATTAAAGTCTGAGCGGATGGTTTGAAATGAGATATACCATTTCTTGCTTTAACAATTATCCGCACCATCCTGTCAATTAGACAGGGCCTTCAGTCAATGAAAGAATGGAATGATAATTTTTAAACAAGAAAAATGTTATATCTCATTTCATAGCGTTAACTAAAACTTTGATCATCTGAGAACAGTTAATTTTTTTTTAAATTTCATTATTTTATGGTTTTTGTGACATTTGTACTCCTAGCAACCAAATTTCACGCCTCCAGCTCAGCTCAAACCTCAAAATCCCAATAAAAAGCAGAAAACACAGTGATCCCTCAATTTCGAACGCAATTTTTAAAAAGTCACTTACTTTTTTCAGTGAATTTTTTGCTGTAAACCCTTATATAACGAACTATTTTTCAAGAATTTTTTAAATTTGTTCAGCATGAACTCAGCTTTTTAATGACCTATACAATTTTTGTAAACCCTTGAATGAGACCAATTGGGCGACCATTTTTTTGAAGACGTGAAAATAGATTTTTTTTACAAAATGTGTTCTTGGTCTACTTCAGACTGGACCATTCTATTGAGTTGGGATTTATGGTAAACCCTTTTTCTGCATGTTAATTTACTGGCAAATGAGAATATTTGTCTCTGTGGTCTTGCGGTCCGGCCACCACGAATCCGAAACTAATTTCTCACAGCAGTGGAGGTAATTAATAATGTAAGCTATGTATGAACCGGTTATGGAAACAAAGCATAGGTACCTAACCTAGATTCTTATATTAAGCAAATAGCTATAAATATGTGTATTACATGTTGAAGCAGGGAGTATCATGCTTGCTGATGATGTGCCAACGTGGTTAACAGCATAAACTCTGATCAAATATTTTGTAGACGGGTGGAGGTTCAGTAGCTCATGCCAGGTCCATGGCTCCTTCGTATTTTCCACACGGTTCCAAGAATCTGTTTACAGATGCAAACATAATCAGACAGGCAATATGACACTCTGAAAATGATCTAAAGTGATGTGATTATTATAAAAACAGACTTAGAATAAATTAAACATGGCTAAGAAACTCTGTAACAAAATATTGGAAAATCTTATTTTCGGAAAACTGCCCTTCTCTTCAGGTAACTGTCACTACACGATATGCTACAGTCATAATTAACGGAAACAAACACTAATACTGAAAAAGGAAAAATACTGAATACAGTGGATTGTTCATACAGCATTATTATATTCTACATCATCTGTAAAATAAATTCTTCAATAAACGATAGCATAACCGTTCTGAAGGAAAAAACCTTTGACCTGCTTCATTTCAAAGGAACTACAGCATCTTTCTCAGAGAAATAACCATGTAGAGAAGTTTACTCATTAACCTATTGGCAACCAAACACGTTCTTCACTATGAATGAATGAATAGGTTTTATTGTAATAACAATTGAAGAAGAAGATAGGAATAACATTCAATATTGCCAAACAATTAAGACAGGTAGGGTAAGGTGCTGTACCTTGCGCATGATTGTACCTGGAGCCACCCTTGACTTTCCAAGATATGAGTAAGGATAAAAATCTGTTGAGACCTTGATTCTACTCTCTTTGCAATATCATGAAGTTGGAAAACAATAATCAGATGGTTGACGTGACTGTTAAAGGGGGATCTAGCCCCCGCGCGGTATGTCCCATGATACCAGCACTTCCTAGCGCTTTCTTTTTCTCTGGTATCACTCCTTCTGTCTCTACTATTTACTTTTATCCCCATCTTGTCATCTTGTACCAGTCAATCCCTTAGTAAAAATGAAGATTAGTTGGGCATGTAGATCAGAATGATGTGTATAGTTTGGTGATCTGGATTCTAGCAAGCTCGCATCTCAAAAATACATAACATCAAGTAGTCAATCCCTTAGTAAAAATACAGATTAGTGGACATGTAGGTCAGAATGAAGTGTATAGTTTGGTGATCTGGATGCTCGCGAGCTCGCATCTCAAATATACATAACATCAAGTAGTCAATCCCTTAGTGAAAATTTGAATTAGTTGGACATGCAGGTCAGAATGACGTTTCAAGGCCGGGACACACATATCCGCGCCGTGTGTTGGACAACACACGGAGAAGAAGTTATAAGAAGGGAGTTTACCAGGAAGACCACACCTATCCGCACCGTCACCCCTCCGCGTCAGCGCTCCGCGTCCGTACCGTGTCAGACTAGTTTGGTTTAGTTTTACACGGACGCGGTGCGGTGACCTCGACAATGGATCCTGAATTATTAGGTAATTGAAGAGATTCGAAAGTTTCCAGTGCTCTACGACCAGTCGAACGAAAAATACAGGAACAATGACTATAAAGAACGTGTTTGGAAAATTGAAATCTCTTCACTAAAAATTTGAAAAAAATTGAAAAATCGAGATCTCAAAAACTTTCAAGGTAACAGTTGTTTTTCTCCATTTATTAATATCCTCCCAAAGAATCGAATGCGAATCCGTTGGGTCTCAAGGGCAAGGGCAATTGTGGTAGACCCTCCATATGCATAGCCAACACTCTGAACAATGGCCTCCCACCCCTGTATGCACGGCCAACACTCGGAACCATGTGGCCTCCCGCCTCCGTCACAGACACTCGGACGTGTTGCGGAGAGGGTGCGGTGCGGACACGGCGCGGATATGTGTGTCCCGGCCTTTAGAAGTATATTTCGAGAGTTGTACGAGCAAAAGCAATGTGACCAGTCAACAGGATTTGAACCCACGACCTTCGTCTCACGAGACCGTTATCCTAACCTATGAGCTACGACTCAACTATCGTTTCAGGAGACAATCACAGTACTTCACCATTCAGTAGGAAATGCGGAGCGGGAGGTAGAAGTTTCTCATTATAACCGCTAGGAAGCGCTGGTATCATGGGACATACCGGGCGGGGGCTAGATCCTCCTGACTGTTAAACCCTCTTGGAAGTTTACGCAGTTTTTCAAGTGTTTTGATGGTATTTTGAGGTGGAGCTTTGTAAGGGGATCAAAACCACATAAGAATCAGTTTTCTGAATTATCATATATAATGTATGAAGGAACATTACATCTAACAGAAAATCAATTTAGTTTTCATTAACTAATTGGTAGATGGATTTCCAGGCTGGTTTTCATATTTGAGCTATCACTGGAGTGTATTACTGCCTTCGTTATATTTTTAGATAATTAGTTCGTAATTTAGTAAGCATTTAATCTATTAAATTTAGTATCGAGAGTTTGATAATAAAATAATATTTATTATAATAAATAATATGAAATATTATAACACCACTCACCTGGATCATCAGTGCAGGCCACCGAGTAATGAATGATAGGGCTATTATTATCTTGGGGTTGACTCCATGAAACCTTCAAACTTCTGCTGCCAACGTCTAGCAATTTCAAATCTTTTGGTGCTTCAGGAACATCTGCTCAAATCAAATTGAAAAACTGAAGGTTTTCACAGTACCTTGAAGTAAATTAAAATGTGTAAATATGAAAATAGTATTTTACTGAGTTACCTATTGTAAAAAAAAAAAAAAAAAAAAAAAAAAAAAAAATCAATACGGTTATTTAAGCTAGCTGGATTGGATTGCAATTTTATTCTTTGTGGATCAACCAATTGTTGGTACTTTGGACAGATTGAAACCTCATCATTCTTAAAAAACGTAGTACCTAGGCATTTTATTTATACCCTTGATTTTTGGGTATTGATATGAATCTGCTAACTACTGTTGAACTATGATAATTTTTAGTTTTGGGAAAAACATCAGGAATTTTGATTAACAAGTGATTTTTTGATTTTAGGTCGGTACTGAGGTCTATCTAGGTGATGTTTTTCACATGATAAAACTTGAAGTTTCAATGATTTGTGTAATTTTTCATAAAAATATTTTCATGGTCAGTTTCACTGTGGAAATTATAAACCAATCCAGTTCTCTCACTGATATTTTTGAGTAATAACTCCCCACTCTGGAATAAGCTTTTCCAGGTGAGCTACCTGCGGCCCCTCGGAGATTCTACTATGCAAGCCCCAAGAAAAAAATTTCCGAGTCTCTGTTCCACGCACCACTCTGGTGCGATGAGTGTAGTGGATTTATTGTTTGAATTTGCTTTGTAGTCTGTGTACAAAGATATGGGGTCACCGTTTGTAGTGGATACATGATCCGGTTATGCGGGTCTGTCCTACAGGGAGAATTTAAATATGTTAAATTCTGAGTAGGTATCCCGAGAGGGAAGTTTGGACCTGATAACGTGTCCTGATATATGACAGTAGTTTTGGTTCCGGGGGAACCAAATTAGGGGCATGATCGCCCGGGTGTTGTCCACGGATGGTGGAGGTCTTGTAATCCTATAGAGGATTATTGAAAGGACGTGGGTCCTTTTTTAAAGGAAACTAAGTCCTGATAAGGACTATTTGAACGTGCAGACCGGGGTGCTAGGAGGTGAAGCCTCCTATTGAACACGGGGTCGCACTGCGGGTTCGACCAGACGAGGCAGTGAAGCTTCCTACGAACCTGGGATCCTCGCACTAGGTAACCCGGTGAATGCACCTTCTTGAGGGTTACCCGGCCTCGAACCTCTCGGACAGTTACGTAGTGTAACCCGGTGGCGAGGGCTTACTGGTCCAGAGCGGGGTAGCCGGATTTTGTTCCCGCCTAGGGCCTAGGCTTTATACGAGGGCTTGATAGGGAGGTCAGACGGCCGGGCAAAAAGGCAGGACCTGCTACCTATGTGAAGGTCTGGAAGGTCTCAATAAATAGCGTAATTGCTATAGACAACAAAAATGTTCTCTGTAATGAAGAGCTGGAAGTTCTAGAAGGTCTCAATAAAATAGCTGAATAGCTGATCCTTCTTTCTGTAATCACTGCTGGTGGTTAGAAAGCGTGGATTGGGAGGTGAGTAATTTAAAGGGCCTTGGAAAGTCGTATTTATCTCCCTTTTGGAGTCGAGGGTGACTCGGGAATGGCCCCATGTAGTTCGTTATACTCTTTAGGTTTGTGTGTCAGAGTTGAACTCTGTAATAGGAGTAGGAGCGGCTGAGCGCTGCTTATGTTGCCGCTAGGGCGCTCTTGAGTTTTACCCTCGAGCCAGGGTCCCACGGGCGGTATCGAAAGCGGGAATACTGTTCTCCCGTTTCGCCGTTTATACTGATCTTATTTGATCGTATAAGATCTTTGACAATCTTACTTGGGGAAGTTGTCTTTCCCGTTTTGGTGTTAGTGAGTCTGGGACGATGAGGGCGACTTCGGAGGGCTGCACTCTTTCTGCTTTCATGGGTGAGCCTTGCCGCTAGAGAGCTCTTGTTTTGTAGTTCTGAGTGATGGTTTTGCGGTGTCCCATCGTCTTTGGTTGTTAAAGACATTTCTGGTGTCTTTTTGGGTGGTAAATTCACCACACTGAGAATAAAATCATCACAGAATGGTTTCTAATGGAATATTAGTTGATGAATTCAATGAAACCAAAATTTTACTCATAGGAAGAGTACTTCTATATCTTTTTCCAGGTAGAATAGGAAAGTTATGTAGGTACTTGAAAACTGCGATAAATAACTGCAATCAAAATTAGGTACGTTTCACATATGAAAACAATATTTGTAAGAAAGTTGTTTCAAGGCTTGAATAGACAATAACATTTCGTAAATATTCAAAAACCGAATCACCGTTAATCACTGTAACCACCTCTCAAAAGGACCGGGGACGGGGCAGTGGCACTTGCGTCTCCGTGGAGCTGACATATAGGGATCCCCCACTCTTATTTACTGCCATCGAATAGCCATTCTCGATAGAATCGATTCAGCCTCCCAACACATTGTAACGGCCCAAAAATATTTGCTACCTCAACAGGAGTTCGAACTCGCGTCGTCACAACTACGAGAAATTATTATTAATTTCCCGGAGTTGCAACGCTCCAACGACCAGAGCTAAGAGGCCAGGGTGACCAAACCTCTTCGACTGTGAGAGTTATTTTCCTGGAGCGTAACATTTCCCCGGAGTCAAATACCAGCCGTCTCGGCTGGTTTGGGGTCGGACGAATGACGAAGTGCAACTGCAGGCCGCTGGCTCAGCAGATGCTCGCTGGAAAAAGTCAGCAGTCGAGCGAGGTCATTGTCGCAGTGTGTTTTGACTCAAGTGAGTGAGGAAATGAAAGGCATAACAACAGGAAATGTGATGTTTACAGTCTTTTGGCTCGAGAGGGATTTAATTAATTATTGTTTCGTATGATTTCGGGTCCTATTTCGACTGCGCCACTGTAATGGGCTAAAAATATTTGATACCTCGACAGGAGTTCGAACTCGCGTCGTCACAACTACGAGAAATTATTATTAATTTCCCGGAGTTGCAACGCTCTAACGACCAGAGCTAAGAGGACCAAACCTCTTCGACTGTGAGAGTTATTTTCCTGGAGCGTAACAACATCGATTTGCTCATTTTGAAATCAACTGACCTTCTGTGCGCCAAAATTGAAATAGTTCCAGTCAATCCCTTAGTAAAAATGCAGATTAATTGGACATGTAGATCAGAATGATGTGAATAGTTGGGTGATCTGGATGCTAGCAAGCTCGCATCTCAAAAATACATAACATCAAGTAGTCAATCCCTTAGTGAAAATGCAGATTAGTGGACATGTAGGTCAGAATGAAGTGTATAGTTTGGTGATCTGGATGCTCGCAAGCTTGCATCTCAAAAATACATAACATCAAGTAGTCAATCCCTTAGTGAAAATTCAGATTATTTGGACATGCAGGTCAGAATGACGTTCGAGAAGTATATTTCGGGAGTTGTTCGAGCAAAATAAAAAATGACCATTCAGCAGGTCTCGAACCCACGAGCTTCAGCTCATGAGACCATTGTCCTAATCAATGGACTATGCCACTATAATCGTTTCTGGAAACAATCACAGTACTTCACCACTCAGTAGGAAATGCTTTTGAGGGAGGTCTCCAGAGTGCTCTGAAACGACTCATATCACTGCATCTGAATGAATCGATGTGTTAAGAGGCCGAATCGATACTATGGAGACTATTCGGTGGAGGATCCCTATATTTCAGCTCCACAGAGACGCTACTGGGCAGTGGCGGGCTAACACGAGACTGGGCCTTCGTGGCCTCCTCCCCTCCTCTTCCCCCTCTCATAGTTAAATTTGCGGATCGTGATTCGCGGGAGCCCGCAGTGAAGAGGGAACCGCGAATCACGATCCGTGAATTCACCTACATATGAGAGGGGTAAGAGGAGGGGAGGGGGCATCGAACGGCCCAGTCTCGCATCGGCCTGCTGCACCGCCTCCCGCTTCTTTTGCACTTCTAAAACCTGAGAGAGCTATACACTTTCTTACAAAAATGAAAAAGAGTGACGACTGGGTATCTGGCCAAGGGTGCAGTCAATTCCGTCTGAAATGAAGTGGAATCTATGTGGGAAAGCATAGTCGTCACCCATGACATCTGTTGGATTTCTTTTGGATCAAGAACTTTGCTAAAACAGCCGAGAGAATGAACGTGATGACATATGCTATCAATCATCGGCTGGCCCCTCTAGCTGGTTGACAGAATTCGCAATCAATCGTCACCCATGCTTAGCACTAGCTGGTTCGACTTATGCTGTCAGTCGAGGGGAAAAGGTTAACTCCCCTATGATAAAACAGGCCTTTGGTGATATAATTTTATCCGAGTGACTCCCTGTTCCCTGCAGATGATTCCTATAGGTACCCAAAATGCCAAACATGTAAAAATAAGTTGTTATGTTGATACCTAATGCAATACATTAGTAGGTATGTATATGTATGGGTAGTTATAGTAATGAACTTAGTATAACCTTGAATTGATAAGTGCACAACCATTTCATCACTTCCGTATGCATTGGATGCAATGCAGACATATTTTCCTGAATCTTTCTGAGAAGTATTTTTCACGACCAACTGTGACTTGATACTTTTGCTGTCGTCAGGAGGAGTTTCATTTAGCTCAAACCTAAGAAAAAAATACAGAAAGTTTAGGTTACCTACTAATAGATCCGTTAAATATGCAATAAACAAATTTATAAATTACATGAACATATAATCCTGCCCCTATTCAATGAATTTGGCACATGACCCGAATAGTTTTTGACGTTTGATTCCAAAGGTAAAAAGAAAATCTTAATATTTATTCACTCTACATTGATTTATTCATAATCAGAGTGTCCTACGGAGTAGTTTTTGTTGAAAAGTATCCTATTATGTATGACTGATAAGAATGTACTAAATAAACAATACCTACGATATATCCCTTAATACGATAGCTGTACTATTCCAAGTTGCAAACTATATAAGTACCAAAGCACAAACCCAATGCTGTGCAGCACATGTCATTACATTTTATAGATACATGGTCTGAACACTGAAATTGATTAACACCTCAGGATATTGGGGGAAAAAAATCCAGAGTATGCTGCCACCACAAATTCAGTAATAGTCTAGAAAAAGTAAGGTCGATCAGTGAAACGAATTCATAACTTCCTGAACGGCTATTCGCTAGCTTCCACGGCTATTTGTCAGGATCGCATCCTGGACAACCTGCTTGTAGTGGGGTCTCAGGCGAAGAGATTGAAAGCTCCCTCCAGCAGACCAATGTAAGCGTGCTGCAACCTCGTCCTCCAAGCCATCAGGCCCCTCAACAGCCCGCCTCGCCAGTTCCTGCAGGTAGGCGCTCTCGTAATTCAATACGTCAGTCTTCAAGAAGACCGGAGGTCCCGGGGGAGGCTGAACGACGGGCTGCTGCCCACACCTGTAGGAGATGCGGGAGAGGCCCCACGGCTATTTGCCAGGATCGCATCCTGAACAAGCTGCTTGTAAACGTTGCTGCAAATAAACATTTATAAGACTTATCCCACTATGCACTGCTTCTGCCTCCTCTGCTGCCATTCGCCGTAAATCCTCAGAAGCATACCTGGGCCGCTCTCCCTGTACGTCAATTGCTGCATTGGCCTCCACGGGATGCTTCTGCCAGACATGGGCACTGAGGCCCCACTTGGAGGTAAAGGCTCTATCACAATGGGCACACTGGTGGGAATTTACTGGGGTTCTGGAAGAGGATGAGGGATAGGAAGACGAGGATGAAGAAGAGGGAGAGGATGGCTGACGCCCCTGCCTGGAACGCCCCCAAGAGCCTCACCTAGAACCCCACGAGCCAATGGGCCGGTGGGCGGTATGAGACTCATTGTTGTTTGACATCAAGACCAACATCGAGATGTGAAAAGAAGGGTCGGGAGACCCCCTAATCGCCATTGGGTCATTTTGCCACCCTCTGTTCACCCAGAGGGTGCCTGGGTTGCACTTCAGAGACATATGACCTTGACCTGGGTAGGGATATGAAGGGGCTCCTAAAAGATAAAAACACCGACAGTTACCCTCCCCCCCCCCCACACACACACACACACACATATATATATATATATATATATATATATATAATCCTCTATATATATATATATATATATATATATATATATATATATATATATATATATAGAGAGAGAGAGAGAGAGAGAGAGAGAGAGAGAGAGAGAGAGAGAGAGAGAGAGAGAGAGAGAGAGAGAGAGAGAGAGAGACAAACCTTCTTTCAGAAACATTAATGCAAACAGAAAATTACTTTTCCGATGATTCTGTGATGATTATGTGATTTCGCTGCCACTTGATAGAGAGTGGCATATCACCTTTGGCTTCGCACTTCAAGGACGCTGAAGAGCCCCTTTTTGTAAGCACTTTCCTTCCTCCTGAAGTGAATTTTGGGAGTGCTTGAACAGAGAAAAAAACAAATTTCAAGTTTCTAACGACAAACCAAAAATAAATATCAAACAATAATGTAAGGATGCCACGAATGATCCTTCTGCTTAGGTCATTAAACAAAAGAAAAAATGTAAGTGTAAATTAATATGTAAGGAGTCTTTAGTCAACTCGAATTTAGAAGTGGATCTTGTAGAACACACATACATCTGACTGATATTCTTCCATAGTTTGATTCCAGTAATCATTATTATTATTATCATGTTTTATTTTTTTAGCATAGAAATTTAAATTAATTTATTCAACTCACAAAATTCAAGAAGAAAAGAATTAACAAGATATGCGGGCAAACTGCAACGGGAGCCTCGAAGTCCTAATAAATCATTGAATACATCCATTGGGTGTGAAAGTCTGAGGGATTGTGAAGAGTCAAATCTCGTTCATCATTTCATGAGTAACCCTACAGTCGTAGTTGCAAGGCTGCACCATCATTGAACCCAAGCAAATTTTCGACAGTTAACAAACGCTTTCGAGCACCACGAAAGTACATGCTACTTGCACGAAGTAAGGCAATGTAACAGTTGTATTTTAAACTCATTATAACTGTACTGTTATTTTACAAAATAATTACTGACCCAGCACATCAACGATATGTGAAATAATTCCCAATGAGAATATAAAATTTGGTCTGATGAATTGTATGAACATAAGAAGGATGGTGCATACAAAACTGCGAGAAGAAGAGGGTTACTTTTGAATAACAAAGTTTATGTAGTTATTGCTATAAATTAGCCAAATCAAGAAGGATGCTATATTAATAATAATTGTTAATCTGTTATGCCATTTTCGACCTTTTGAGCTATTTTTTTCAGCAATAATGTTCAATTTATAAATGTAATACACATTGGCATTGTGTAATGTGCATTTGGCAGATAAAATAATGGCCTATCTTTATTAAATCTAATAAACTTTTCGTGGTTCCACGTAGTTTTATAAGATGTAATTTGTTTGTAACAATTTCCAACAGAAAAAAAGTCTGCCAAGTTGGGTGGGCAGTATTACTTCCTCATGCGAGCGAAGCGAGCAACATTCCCTGCAGACGTTAAACCTAACCTTAGTGATCTTCTGAGCGAAGCAAGCAACTTAATGGGGGGGTCTGGGCGAGCGGAACGAGCAACATCCCCTGCATGTTTCAACTGTAATACACCTGAATGGGGGGTAAAATACCATCGCATGTACACAGCCTTGCTAGCGAAGCGAACAACTTAATGAGGGATCCGGGTGGCTTGCCCCCAGGCTGGATGTGGAGGCGAGTGAAGCGAGCCGAAGCGGCTAGTTTCTTATAACGGTGGTTTCACCCAAAATTAGCATTCCTTGTGGCGTGAAGCAGGGGTCTGTACTGGTGCCTTTTTGTGCTGTTGATCAATGATTCGGTCTATCAGTTTGACGATGGTAATGTATATTTCTTTGCTGATGACATTTCCACTGCAATATCTGGATCTTCCCTCGATACTCTTCAAAGTGATATCACTAGTGCCGATGAAGTTGTTAAGCAGTGGTGCTTAGCCAACTCTATGATACTAAATGAAGACAAGATCCAATCATTAGACCTCCGACTGAATGGAAGAATTGAGCAGCACATTATCTTTTTGGGAATTATCATTGACAATAGATTGTAGTGGCGTACTCACGTCGAACATCTTGTTCTCGAGCTCACCTAGGTGCTGTTCATGCTGCGTCGTCTGTTATCTTCAGTATCCCCTGCAACTCTCCGCTAAAGGACGTTTCCTTTCGCAGTTGTCAACTGAACGGATTACATGGAGGTCATCACCAATAAAAACAGCGGAAATCCAAACAAAAAGCCCATTTTGTGCTGTTTCTATCTCTACCTCCACTGAATTAAGAGGCAAACAGGATAAACCACCGACCAAAATAACTAGTGTAACAACGAATGAATAAATTATGGAAACAAAAGACAATTTGCATATCTTACTATTCACTGAAACGTAGGCTGTTCCGCTCAGTCCAGCTCCAATGCCATTTTGTGCTTCACATAGATAATATCCTTCATCAGCTTCAGTAGCACTTGTTATTATCAATGTGCCATTGTCCGTTCCTGTTAGCTTGTCACCATATTGGTTTGAATCTTTCCCTATAAAGAGATGCTACGTATTATGAGAAATGAATTTGCATCAAAATCAGCAGAATCAAATCATCAGGAATGCGAGTTTACAATACGTTTGGCTACAGATTTTCATATCAAGTATGTGTTGGCTATGTTAAATTGAAGAAATTACTTAGTAACCCATTTAAGCCAGAAATAGCTACGGGTTTCTCACCCATCGCTTTTCTCCAGCTAACCACAGGCTCGGGATAGCCATCAGTGCTGCAATGAAGAACTATAGGCTGACCAACAATCACGCTCACATCTCGTGGTTCCACAACCCATTCTGGGGGTACTGAAAAAGTTGGTGAAAAAGACATTGACGTCAGATTTCATGCACACAATTCAAATAAGAAAAACGTTGTTTAATAGTTGTCTGGCTTCAACTATGATCTTAGCACAAAAGGTAGAATCGGATGCGATCAGTATCATAACGATTTGAGACTAAAGGAGGAAATCCAGTTGTATGGGTACTAATAAAGGTGTATCACCTTACCTATTCAATAAATCCTTGGTAGTTACCTAAACGCCCGATAGAATTGTTCACCGAGCTCCTATAATTTCCTAAGATTTCGATGGAAAAATATAAATAGGTAGGTATCTACCGAACTTTTGTGTATATAATCAAAGTTATGAAGTAAGTTATCTAAATCAGTTGGTTACGAGTAATCTATAATCACAATAGGGACAATAAAAACAGAAAAAATATACAGAAAATGGAGGTATTAGGAAGTTTAAACAATAAAAATATTGCACGGCTGTGAAGTATTCATGTTTAGTTACAATTGGCCAAGGTTAAAATTAACAACATCAGGAGACATTTTGGAGGTTGTTAAAAGTTTAAACGACATTTTGAGGACATGTGTGGGTTGCCCAAGCGTAATCATGAGCTTAAAAGGAACCTAATACCTAAATACTAAGGAATAACTCGTTCTTGGAATGAGTTGTGGTTGACCGATGGATATTAGAATGAACTACGTAGGTAGTACATAAAATCTAAGAATTCAGTGATTTCAACCAAAATAATTTCATTAAAACTCACTGCCAGCCTTTTTCCTACAATAATATTTGTTGCTTACTTCGTGGTAGTATTGAGTGGCTCTACTCGAAATTGTTAGGTAGGTAACATTGGGTTGTCGTTAGGGTGGGCATATTTTTAACTTACAGCTGAAGGGTCTGATAGAACAATCCTTGAGCGATTCAGAAATGATTGGCTAATCAATCGGGAAATATTAGCCAACCAGCTGGTAGATATTGTCCCAGCCCCTCAATACAAAAACTGCGGATCTCTCAAAATATTATAACACCTCAAATATTGCACTTATACCTCACAATGCATCCAATATTTTCAAAGGTTCTTTATAATATTATCAATTATGAGAATATAAATAAATTCCCTATTAAGATACAAGTCTAATGATTTCATCATTCGTTTCAACTCTCATCCAATAACATGGAGCTGAGCTCATCTCTGCAATAAGAAACAGACAAATATTACGAGTAAATTAAATCCTCACATCGTAAAGTCAAACTATTGAATCTACAGAAGAATTTGTGAGAAGTAATCAGGCTAAACACAGGTGATGGACAAATGCAGTGCAGTGCTTTGGCTGGTGAAAATATTGAAAACAATCATGCTCTTATTTAATGAAAAACTTGATATGACAACATTCCTACAACGGTTATTGATACGTTCTATAATATTTATACGATGAAGTTGAATGCTCAATACTAACTAGATACCTACGTTGGAATTTTTATGGATTTGGGACTCTGTACGAAATGATCTAATCAAGACAACTAGATTAGATCATGTATTTAAAAAGTCGGTTTTGGTGATCAGGGGTTACAGACAAAATTTCAAATTCAAATCTGAATGGACATCACGTACAGCATTACTATCGCGAATGATTCAACAAGACTAATTTTATGTTGGCGACAATGGGTTTTCACTTCTCTTATTTCAAATTGAAGTTACTTCTTTTTTTAGGCAAAGTTCGTGTACATCCAAATCTGTGTTTTCTCATCTTTGAATAGGTGTTTAAGTATTTTCAACAAAATTTTAATTGAAGATTTCCCCAGATCCGTTAGATATCACTGTCAATCAGCCAGAATTGAACCCAGTCCTTCATTGAACTGAATGGCTCAAGATAGGCAACTTAGCTGAGACCGCCTCCTTGGTGTATTTATTTAATTTGTGAACAATATTGTCTCCATCAATAATTGAAACCATTCAATTAAATATAAGTTACAATGAATTCCTGGAGCGACCACACAGTTTTTCAGTAAATGAAATCATCACAGGTACCTACAGTTAATCAGTTTGAAAATATTGTTCAATAAATTGATCATTTTACTCCAACATCGATGATTAATATAACTTAAAACTTGAATGTACCTACTAGGGCTTATCATGGTTCAAATAAAAGGAATATTATGAAGGGTGAAAGCTATTCTTCGTGGTTATGCTTTCAACGGTTTCTCATGAGATTCACTTTGATATGAAGGTAATATGTAATGAGAAGTAGGTACCTACCTAATAAATAATCAAATGAACTTGAAGGGATAATAAGACAGAGATATGAGCTTAATCATAGATTCTGTTTGGAGTGAGAAATACCTATACGACAAATTCAGGATAAAGTGTTGGGAACTATGCATCTAGATGACTAAAACATTAACGAGGAAAGGTGCTGAGAGATGTGCGAGATAAAATAAATAAAAATGTGTTGTAGTTCCTTCAAAACATTCCACAACAGTTTGAAGCCTCATTTCGTGTATCTTAAACAAAATTCGTCAATGTTATACACGACCTATAAGATCAATCGGAGTATTCAAGCTCTAGTAGTTATAACGTTGAATATTGGAAACTCCAGTTTCTGCGCATATATGTAGTCTTTAATGACGATTTGATTTAGTTGCCACAGGCTGAAGTCTTCAAAAGTAGAATTTTGACGACGAATCAGCAAAAAGTAGCAATGATCAGATCAGCTGCTTTGTGAAACATGCTTATACAGGGTGCCCGCATAAGGAGGTCAGTACCGTAATTGCATGTAACTTCGGACATGTATGGTAACTTCGGTCAATGTTGTTTTTAGGCGGTAAAACGTGGTTAGCTCCCGACTGGTTGTGCCTAGAAGAGCTTCCGAGGTCGCATTGTAATCACGGGATATCAGTGAATTGTGATCAGGTTGTGTTGTATTGTAACTCGTTCGTGGCCTGGCGATAATCAAATTTGGTAAGTTTGATTGATTATTTTTGTTGAAGTTCTGAAAAGTCTGCAAAACCTCCTCTGGGAAACATAGTAGATAATTTTTTGAGTGACTGAGAGTGATGTGTTTTCATAAGTAAACTAGTCAGGTAGAATGTATTTCAATAGCAACTCTGTGCTTCCATTCGTTTTCACTCGGGACTCATTTTTGTGTTTGTTTGTATATGTTGCAGGTAACTTCGAACGCTTTGAAAATGAAGGGAAAACCCCTGAGCTACCGGTTTCATCGGCCGTATGACCCGAAATATCTCGAAAACGCAATCAGAGCCGTGTAAATACGACTTATAAAAAAACTTATAAGGCTGATGTGATTAAGTTTAAAAAAATTTTATACCTACCATGTTCATGTTTTGAAATGCTGTTTTTTATAATAAATGTGTTGTTTGAAACTTGGTATTAATTATTTTGTATCCATATTATGATAATTTTTTATCATTTATTAATGATTAACAGGACGTTTCCATTTGTTTTCGTCACGTCACGGTGGGGTTTTCTATTGATTTTCACGTACAACCAATGCGTTACTAGGGAAGTGTAACTCCCTTAGTTTTCAGAGTAGGAAAATCGTTAGCCACTTTTTGGAATGCTCTAATTTTATCACAGCATCTCATAATCCCTAAGCCTGTGTAGTGTCAAGGAAAGCTGATTTATTATGCTCAGTTATAAACTAATATCGCTAAGTAACCATAATGAACTAATAATGTGTAAAATTAATCATTATTAAATGATCTGACTGTGGAACCGTAGGTCTACTGTCCGTTTTTTTTACATGTCACCAAACACCATTTTTCTGCAGAAAAAACACTGCGTCCGAAGTTACCTGACATAAGCAGGTAACTCCAGACACATTTAAAGAAAAAAAAAAAAGTATTAGGGCTAAGACAACGCCGTTTTCGTAGTTCAAAAGCGGAAGAGTGCCACACCTATATTATTTTTTGAAGATTTTTTACAATATTCCTTCTCAGTGAAAATATCAAAAAACCGCGATTTTCGTCCGAAGTTACATGCATTTACGGTACTTCAGGGCGTGATTCTTGAGCTCCTTCCTGATCAAAAGTTCCTCTTAGATATTTTTTTAAATGCTTAGTTTTTGAGTAATACAATGTTTGAGATTTTTTCGTGATTTTGACCTTGAGTCACCTAGACAGCAACAACTACAATAATTAAAATAGTAAGTATAAATTTGAGGATACCATTGGAAAGAGCGTTAAATGTCCTTCCTATCTAAGGCCAAATCAAAGTTTTCGCTGTATTACTCATTCGGTGAAAACATTGCCTAAACACAGAATTTCCACGAGTCTGGGACACTCACAGTTAAACCGGCTTTTGGAATTTCTCAGACTCGTGGAAATTCCAAGTTCAGGCAGTTTTTTCACCAAATGAATCCTATTGAAAAATTTTGATTTGGCCTTAGATAGGAAGGAAATTAGAAATCTTGCTTTCGATTTGAAATGAGCTCTAGAATCACTTCCTGAAGTACTGAATACCTTATGCGGGACACCCAGTAGGTACAATTGGCATTCTCGTAATGCAGATCAACTGACGTCAAGTTGTTCAAATTCTCAAGTTTCAAGTTTATAGACTTATTAGGTTTTACGTTTGTCTTACAAATAATTTTATTGTTTCATGTTTATAACCTCATTAGAAGGTAACCTGCACTGATTTGACTTTCACTAAATAGCACAACGGCATTTTGATTTTCGATGTTTAGGTGATGGAGCCTCATGACACCATTTCTTTTTGACGATTTAATTTTTGAAATGGGCCATGAATACACTTAGAATACAAAATGTAGGGATTGAGACGTAAATAGTTGTTAGTTTCTTAATTGTATAATTATATCAACAACTTATTATAAAAATACATTGAAAAACCTAATTCGATGAGGTGAAATACAAAACCAACCAAACACGATGGAAGACTGTTGTTACTGAAAAAAAGTACATGACCACCCACATAAATGTGGCAAATATTTAGCAAAAAAATGTGCTTACTGGTAATGAAGTCCAGCATAAGGGTAAACACTTGAATCAAATTATTCATTCTGCTCAGAACCGATATCTAGAGGATGAAAAATGTGAAGTCTTGAAAATTCTAGGTGTATTAACGCTATAACACAATAATGCAGGTGGTCCACATTTCTTAACTGCCACCTCACCAGCTTTTTTAAGGTAAACAACGAACAGTCGACAGAATTCTGTCAACAAGTCGAGTCAACACTCCCATCAAAAATATTTTTATAAAGTAGAGTAGAGAAGGTAGAGATAAAGATAAAGTAGAGAAGGTAGAGATGGTTGAATAGATCAATGCTTATTAGTCCTGATAATACTTTTCTTCAAAATATCAATACTTTTGACCGAGTATTCGAGGCCCCGTAATTTCTTAGAACAAACTAAACAAGTTATTTTTGCTTTATGAATACTCTCAATTTTATTGTTCTTATTTATCCCTTTTACATTTATATTTTATATATGTATATGGGTGGTCGTATGTAAGGATGGATCACCATTTCTATATCCGTTAATATAAGAGTTGGAAAAAACTTCAGGCAGTAGTCCCCAATAATGTTTTACAAGGAACTCAAATTTAACATTTTCTTGCATCGTGCAACCGTGCGAAATCAATTCTAACTTTGTTTTTTACAACTGAAAACCCCTTTTTTATTCGTTTCAGATTCGGATTCTACATGAAATTTCATATAAACATTGACCCATCTACTCGATTGTTTGAGTGCGTAAAAAAGTGCTCAATGCTGCTCTTGAAGTGAGCAAATTGTGAAATAGGTTGGAACGTAGTGAGTTTTTGAAGATATTCAATCGCCACATGAGATACATGATTTTGGGGTATTTATTCACGCTGAATCAAGTAGTAATGTTTATTTATTTATAATTGCAACACCAACTTGGGAAAACACCAAACAATGACCAGCATTTTAAACTTTTCCTCATTAATTTCCGCAGAACAAAAAGTATACTAAAATTTCGTTTTTTCGAATTTAAATTACTACATCATTCAGCGTGAAAAAATTCCCCAGAATTATGTATTACATGTGGCAAGTGAATTATCATCAGAAACTCAGTAGGTATTTCACAATTTGCACACTTCTAGAGCAGAAACGCGCCAAAAAATCGAGTACCTAATACGTAGGCTTTTACATGGAATTTCACGTATAATCCGAATCTGGAATAAAAATGTCTGCCAAGTTAAATGGGCAGTTTAGCTTCCTCAAACATTGTAACGTGGACACATATAGAATTATTTCAAGAACAAAGTAGGTACAAGTCGAAATGATTGATAAGTCGACGTTATAAGAAATTAACATTAACAGACTAGTATTACTCCAACGTCTGGTAGCTAAACTGGACAATCGTTGAAAATTTCATAAACGTTGGTTCATCAGTCTCAGAACTATGTCTGTGAGGATCAATACTAATTTGCGCATGCTCCATAGTTGTTACTCCACCAATTGCGATATATTTCATAGAGAATTTTCCTAGAACACAATATCTACTCCCAGAGTTTGAACGAAATTAGACTAATAGGCTATAAGAAATCGACGTTATAATAAATTAACGTTTGCGCATGCGCACAGACTACTATTTACGTGACGGCAATGAAAGTTATAGGAGACCGTCTAGAAGATATCCCGCAACATCCTGAAAATTCCATCAAAATCGTTCCATTAGACTCTGAGTTTTGCCTGTGTCAATCGATTTTAGTTTCGCGCATGCGCAATGCGTTTGGCCGTAACCAAATTCGTAATTCCCGCCTCCGAACCAAGTTCGTAATTCAATATACCTCAGTTCGTAAAACTAATATACCCCAATTTAATTAAGAATATCCCTGATTAATAAGTGATCTGTGCTCCCGCAAATTAAATTGAGTTATTTGTAATATTATATAGAGTTATAAGTATTATCTAATTTCGTATGCACTGGACTGGAGACGAGCGCCCCAGGCGTGAAAAAGAAGAATGTATTATTATAGTTTCGTATGTCCGACCAGTCTTGTGTTCTCCCGTATTTTCTTCGATTTTACTGTTGTAATTTTGCAATAAAGTGTGTTCAGGATCCCGTCAACGTTGTTATTCGTTTCCGTGATTAATCACAATGGTTATACTCTACCAATTGCGATATAATTTGTAGGGCATTTTTCGACAACATATAACCATTTATCTACCGAGGTTTAACGATATCGGAGCAACATATGATGAGAAATCGACGTCATGAGAAATTCACGTTTGCGCATACGCACAGACTACTGTTGATTTTACGGCTTTGACAATTATAGGGGACTGTTTAGAAGCTAACCCGCACAATCCCTGAAAATTTCATTGGAGTCGGACTGAAACTTGGTATAGTTTTGGGTGTGAAAACGATTTACCACAGACAGACAGAACCAAAATGGATCAGCAAGTTTTGAAACTCAAAAGCAATTGGGAATTTTGATTTTTGAGGACAACAATTTTTTCGACTTCAATTGCGAACACACTTTCCTACTTTCGGTAGTGAGGAAGCATAATGGGATTTCTTATTTGAAAAAATAAAAATAAAACAAGGTTGGTGTTGATTGCACACGGTTGTACTATCGTGCGGCACAAGAAAATTTGATATTTGAATTTCTCGTAAACAATTAAGAGGGGCTATCGCTTGAAGTTTATTCCAACTCTCCCAAAAACGGAAATAGAAAGCGTGATCCATCCTTTCGCGAACACCCTGTATCTTATGAATTGGTCTAATGTGTGGTCTAAAGTGGACAAATGTGATGACTCTAAGTTGTTAACCTTACACTTCTGAATATTAAAACGTGTGAGTCCGCTTTTTGAGGTATTCCGATTAATACTTTATTCAAGACCCCGAGACACTCCTGATAAGCTATTATGATAAAATTGCGATTTTCTTGAACATTATTTGTACAAATCGTGAACACAGGTTAGAACGTGGAGATGGAAGCATTCCCATTCAACAGTTAATTCTAATAAGTTGAAGAATTTTCCAATTATTGTTTTCAATAGTGAGAAATTAGAAGTTTTCTCTTACTGTTAGTTAAATATTAACCGGAAAAAGCTGATTAGAGGTTCTTCAAGAACTTCTTGATACAAAACAAAGGCCTAAGTATGGAAACTATAAGAAATCATATTTGAGTTGGAATGTTATTTTACCAGTGACTTTGAGATGAGCAGTATGATGTACTGAAGCAGCCATGTTGTTCGCAGAGCAAGTATAGTTCCCAGAATCGCTCCTGGATACTTGAGCTATGCTAAGTATGCTTGTGTAAATATTGTAGAGAGAGACATCTTTGGATATGTTTATACCATCTTTACTCCAAACCAAATCCAAGGGTGGATCGCCTTTATGGACAGTGCATGTAACTTGCAATCTGCTTCCCTTTTCAAGGATAGGTATACTGAAGGGTGTTATCTCAGGGGGCTCTGAAATGATCTTTCGAACTGAGCCTTCAAACTCATACATAGAGAATTCACATGTGTTGGTGATAATCTAAGGGGATAATGTGTACCAGGGGAAACCATGGCTGGTTGCTATAAGAATAAGGAAATAGATCATTGTGAACAAATTCAAGAACAATTACGTAAAATGTGCTTTTAAGTTTGTTTCTTAAAATTTTTATCAATAATCCTTTATTAAAATGTACAGTAGTTGACAGTAAATAGCCATGATTACCTCTAGCAGATGAACACATTGTCCTCCTATGAATACAAGTACATTCAGGTGCAAGGCAATGTGATGTGCAGTGCAATGCAGTGCAGTAAAGGTGGCAGCAAAACGTGATCTACTTCTGAACTTTACCGTTAACAAATAGTTGAACTGTTGCTGACACAGTTGCGGCTGAATTTGAGGCGACGCATGTGTAGTTACCGGAGTGACGTAAATTGAGATTTTCAAATAGTAGTGTACTTGAATATTCAGCAGGTGAAGAGACACTGATTGATGGGAGATTAAGTTTAAGGACGGGCGTTTCAGATCGTTGCCACTGAAGGGTCATAGGTGCTTGCCCTCTAATAACTAAACACTGGATACCAAGTCTCTCCCCAAGCAAACCAACACGGACTGGCTCAACCCCAGAGAGGACAGGTGGTTCTAAATAGAAAACAGTCTCAATTCAGTCAAAGGAACAAAATCTTATTCAGCACTCATTGCAATCACACCACCATTAAAGCTAGCAATGAATCAGCAATGGAGTACCTATACCATGCACATGGAAGAAACTATGAAATGTGTACATATTTAGATACTTATCTCTCCCATAAAGTTAGAACACGAAAATGAGAATTCCACGTATGGAAATATTGTTCAACGTATGTAGCATAGTATACGCTCAAAAGATTTTCCAAAAACGAATTTTCTTCATTATTACGTGCATAGATTTTTTCCTTGCAACTATATGGTAGGTAGGTACGTCTATATCGAAATTCATAATCTATGGTGGGACTCGGAACTGTACTGATTCTCTAAAATTATGGGAGAGAGGAGCAGAGTGACTGATAAAAGAAAGAATCAAGGGTTTATTAATCCTACAACTATTGATCAAAGTCTGAATGTGTTTCAAAGTGATATTTTCAAGGTGAGATAAGATGCATATACAGTGTAAATATTGAAAAACGCAATAATCTCTTGTATAGAGCAATGTATTTACCACTTACACTTCTTCCAAGTTTACATTGTGAAAGTGAAAACATTATCAATAATCGAATACAAAACAAAATTGAGGTCAATTGAAGGATATCAAAGAAATTGTGATTATCATAAATTTCATCTTTAATCAATCTAAAATCACAAGTTTCCATTTAAATTACATTGGGTTAAGTGGGAGGTGCCGCAAAAGGGATTTCCACGGAAAATTTTTTTGATAAGATAGCTAACCAGTGTTGCCAGACCCCGTCCAACAAAAAGAGGCATGGTAGATCTTAAAACGGCGTATAAAGGGGAAACTGAGGATCCAAAAAGAGGTACCTACATTTGTTTGTTCATTGAGGAGGAACTTGTGAGAAGTACTGAAAAGGGGTCACCATTTGTAGTGGATTTATTTGTTGGTTATGTGGGTTCACCCTATGTAGAGAATTTAGATAATTCGGACTTGGCGTAGGGATCCCCAAAGAGATGTCAACATTTGAAATATGTTCGTTGTAATGGTAGCTAGAAAGTGGGGTCAACATTTGTGGTGGAACCATATGCGTTTGTCTCGGTATAGAATACCTAGAGGTATATATTCCTGGAAAGGAATATTGTGATGGAGTATACCCTCTGAGGGGTGTATAGGGCTTTTCTTTCTATTTATGAATTTATAAATTCACTGTGAAAAGGAGAGTTGTCTCCTGTGGGCCAATGGGTTGAGCTTTTCGAGCTCACGTTGGCAGCGCCGCTATGGGGCGAAGTTAGCCTTATGTCCGCGGCTTCTGTCAAGGCGGGTTGGCCTGTAACACCCGCGTAGTTTTTACGGGGTGTGGAAGGATGATTGGGCGCTTTGCCGCGTTTCCTTCGCTAATTCCTTCGAGAAGGCAGGAAGGACCTGGCCCCCACTCCATTCCCGAAGGCGTAATTTAGTTCTTAAAAGAACTAAATTTGGGTCCTCGCTTTCAATAATAAAATAGAAGGGTCCGCCTGGGGTCGACCACTTATCAAACAAGTGAAGCCTATTTTGATACAGTGGGTCCGCCGAATTGGGTCGATCGGGCTTGTTTGTAAAGCCTGCTGATGATCGCCGGCTCGTCCCAGCGGGCGGTCAGTGAATAAATTCTCTGACCCGGGAGGCGAGGCTTTCTGCTCCTAGACGGTGTAATGAATTCCGTCTAGGGCCCCGGCTTGATATGGGACTGAATAGGGAGTGATACGAAGTGTAGCACTCGTCCTCTTCAGAAGATCCTGAAGTTCTTTATACAAAAATAGATCCTACTTCCTTGTGATTGCCAGTGTAGGTTATCTCAATGAAGGCTCCTTGGATGGGAGTTAAGCCGGTTTCACATGGAGCGGTACGAGCGTAACAACCGGAAAGACGGAAGGCCGGAAAACCCAGTGGAGGGGGCGGCGGAATGCGGCAGGGTGTTCACATGAAGCGGCACCACGCTAAACGGAATCATATCCTTCCTACTGAAACCCTCTCTGATCTGAAACCTCTACTTGCGGTTATCAACATTCCTGTCCAATGAGCTTGCACAGAGCTCGACGGAACACAGCAACGGTATACAAATTTCTACCGCCCATTCCGGCAACATGGCAGCCACCATCCTCAACTGTTGTCCCAACAGCCAATCACATTGCGCTCCGTCTTTCCGTCTCCGGACATACCGCTCCATGTGAAATCGGCTTTATTGCCCTTTCCAAGGCCCGGATCAGGTTAATTTATTGGGCCATGAGATGGGGTATTTATATCGTTCATGGAGTTGGGGGTGACTCGAGAATGTGTCGCCCAGTGTAGTTTGTTGTGTACTCTTTGAATCATGTATGGAGAGGTGAACTCTGTAATGGGAGCGGTCGCTCGCTATCTGTGTGTTGTAGGGGAAACTTCAGTTTTCCCCTACCCGCCGCTAGGGCGCTCTTGGGTTGTTTACCCTTGTCCCAAGGAAGGTATTGGAAACGGTAATGTTGATTTTCCGGTCCGCTGTTTTTAATTGTCTTGATGATCTGTAATGATCTGAGATTATCCTTCGCGGTGACGTTGCCTTCCCTGTTTTGACGTTAGGGAGCTCGGGATTATGAGAATTATCTTGTATGTTTCTCATCTGTCTGCTTTCCCTGGGAAGCTGTCTTCCCCGCTTTGCCGCTAGGGAGGTCTCGTGTTGGAGCTTGGGATTATGGCTTTGAGCTGGCCCAATGTCTTTAGTTAGTAAAGCTATTTTTGGTGGTGAATTCACCACAAGTGTTGCAGTTATGTACACTGTTTTCTGAATTATTTTACTACCAATACGTTTGGAAGTTAGAGATTTAGATTAAATTATATGTTTTACCAGAATATATTTACCAGAATTGACCAAAACAGAAAAAGTTGTCTTTCTTCAGAAATTTCACAAGGAGGACTTGCTAATTTATGAAGGTTACTTTTTCAATAAGATGAAAAGTGTTCAAGGTGTGAAGGAGATCACAGGCATCTATAGGCATCAGACAATTATTATATTGCGAACTAGCTGGTTAACCCGTGCGTTGCACAGGTTGACTTGAACCTTATCAAATAGCCTGTGACCCAGGTTGTTAAAGTAATTCTGATAGATTCGCCCACTCAGATCCGCAGGTGGTTCAGTGACGTTCAAAACGCTTTAACATCCCCCCCCCCCCCCCCCCCCCCCTCACAACTAGGGTGAGATTTCAAAAATTTGTAAAAAAAAGTAGTCTTTGACTTGAATTGGAGTAATCCAAACATACTCAACAATCAAATCCCCAGTTTCTTCAGTGATGACAAAGACACCCCATTCCCCCATCTCCCCTAAAACACCTCCTACGGGGCAGATTTGGGTACTTTTCCATTATACCCCCCTCCAATCTGCTTCACGACTTTCGCGACTATTTCACGCCTGCCCGATGTTTCTAGGCATCGGTAATGACCCCTTTTCACATTTTAATTAATGTTCGCTCAGTTTGAGGGAGTAAAGAGGCATTGGTGAACTCTTGGAAAAACAAGAGGTTAACGTCATTGACCATGGGCGCTTGCTTAGGGCCAATGTCTTCCCGATGAACCGGTTGGTTTAATAACTAATCTCTTCAAAAAGGTCAGGCCTTAAGATAAAGCCAATGCGGAACAGTTAATTTGTTACTTGATATCTATTTGTGCGAATTCATGTGGAGGCAATCAAACCACAACCACGCCAATTTGTTTCAACAAATCCTCACTGACATCGGCAACTTCTGAAAACACGGTAATTCGTTTTTTCCGTCTTTTTTTAAAATAATATAATTTCTTCCCACAGCTTGAAATTGTCACCGATTCTACGTAAATATGTAATCTAAGAAAGAAGGAATGCCTAGAAACATCGGGCGGGCGTGAAACAGTCGCAAAAGTCGTGAAACAGATTGGGGGGGGAGGGGGGGAGGTATAACCGAAAAGTACCCAGATTTGAAATTTTAAACCTTTAAAACCTTCTCCGGACTTCCATAAATAATTTAAGACCAAAATTAGCCAAATCCGTCGAGCCGTTCTCGAGTTATAGCGAGACTAACGAACAGAAATTGATTTTTATATATATAGATTCAATCGCTGTTTAATTTCTCTTCTTCTATGGCTTATTCGTGGTGTCGTCTACTAACGAACCCTCGAAAAAAAAGATTTAAAAAAAATCGAGAAGACACATGGATAGAGCATGGAACCCTCACCCATGTTTGATTTCACCTTTCTCAAGTTCCAACTCCTGATGTACCAACCTCATTTTATCCAAGCATATATCAAAGAATGACAATGATGGGGAAAGAGTGTGGGGTCATGGAAAGGAGGACTAAAAAGGACTTTGAACCCAAAAGGGGTATTTTTCAGTGCCCCCCCCCCCCCCCAGGTCTAGGGGGTTTGGGGTATTAGTGGCTGAAAAGGAGGACATGTACTCCAGAAAGGGACGTCTGGCAACACTGTACCTAGCTAGTAAAAATTTGCAACCCATTGCAACTGTTTTGTTTCCATCTGAATTCATTAAGAAGTCGTAATTAGACGTTTATTTCAATGCTTTATCATTCGCTTGATCTTTGCCCTTCTTCTTAGTCTTTGTTGTGGGAGGGATACGTTTTATCTGAATTTGCTTACAATAGGAAGTTATTGTAAATTGTAGCATACCTAACGATAATGATTTGTCAGTTCAGTAGACAAAAGAAATATCACTGTTACCAAATGTAAGAAATATCCATGAAGCTTGTCGTAAAATGATCAGAAAATTGTGGAATCATATTCTTGAGTAAATGGGTATACCTAGTACTGTGATTTCAACACTTGATCTAGCAGAGTGGCCTTGCCTGTTAGCAGCTATACACTGATATAAACCTTGATCGACTTTCACCTGAACATTAGAAATCATCAAAGTGCCATTGTTGAAAATCTTTATTCTATGACTGGTACTGAGAGGTCTTCCTTCTGAAAAGCGAAAAAATACAAATAGATAATTTGTTGGCTCAGGATGAACAATTAGGAACATAGGTCCGGAGGTGCGGACATTTACGAAATGTCACAATTTTTAATATTGAGAGGAAAATGTAGGGATTTTCATCGCTGTTATCAGGTAATGTACACACTGAACCTTAAAATATGATTCTTTCTTAATGGGTACCTTTCTCCCAGTTGATAGTATGAATTGGATAGCCTCCAACTGGACAGGCAATAGTCAAACTCCTGCCAGCAACAGCTGTGAGCTTGGGCATGTTACGGATCACAGGTGGCCCTGAAAATAAATTTCTATTAAGACTTACTAATACCTATTAAGACTTCTAGACCTATCAAGACCTTCTAGACTTATTAACACTTCTATTTAGACTTACTTTCATACTTACCTATTATTTTTACCAATTAGTACCCCCATGGTATACAACGATAATTAACCATCCAAATTTATACTTACCACCTCGTTTTGATAGTTTTTAACATTTTGGTTTTCCTTTATACCAATTTTCTTTTCTTTAAATAAGATTTGTAAACATTGAATTATAGCCTAATGCAAATATTTTCTTTTTTATATCATTAACGCTAAAATACTGATATATGCTCCACCTACCCTACCCTTTTTGCTCTATTTTGAAAATCGCTAATGTTTTGAAATTCAAGTTTGACGAACTAGATATTCCCCCATCAGGTTTCCTGTTTAGGTTAGCTTCGGTAAAATACAGAGTTCACCCTCTCCTTTTAAAAAAACTCATTTAATTTGAATTTGTAAAAGAAAAACTCCTAAATTCTCCAAATCCATAAGTACAGGGTGCGGCAGTGAGGACGGACGGTTTTAAAAAAATCATAAAATTGTTAATTTTCACTCAAAAACAAATTTATTGATGCAATCAGGTTCGCAAGGAAATAGCATTTGAGAAAGTCAAGTGTGAAAAATCACATCAGGCATGTGGTGGCCGAAATTGTTGATGCAGTGCTGGAGGCGTTCTTGGAAGTTCGTGTAGACTCTCTCCAACATAACCCTACGTCGTAATGATCACCAACTTCTTTTTCCCTGAATTATGTCGGCGACGTGTTCCAACCCGACGTGTGTGGTTCCAGCAGGATGGGGCGACCGCCCACACAGCCAGAGCATCAATGGACGATATTCGCCCTCTCTTCCCTGGTCGCCTTATTTCCAGGTTTAGCGATGTTCATTGGCCTCCTCGGTCCCCAGATTTATCCATATGCGATTTTGGTTTATTATTTCCAATAATAAGCCTATGTGATCGTGTAGCAAAAAATTTGTATACCCCCCCCCCCCCCCCCCCCCCCCAAACTTTGTCACTTTACGTTTCAAGGTACGTAGAATCCAAATTTGAAATGTCCGTCCGCCGTTCGCCGTCCGCCGTCCGGGCCATAAAAGGCCTAAGAATTGACTTAAAAAACCCGTTCTTTCGCACATAGACTCCATTTGGGGTCTAGTTGGTCCTAACGTTTAACCATCCCGATCGCTTTACTCGCATAGATGCTATGGGCCAAAAACGGGCAAAAACGTGTCTTTTTCGACGCGAGCACGCCTGGCACGCTTGGCAGGGGGTCACGGTGGGTGGAGAGGGGGAGGGGAGGTGAGGGGGGGGGGGCGAGCGGGGGGGTGGAGTGAGAGGAGGCGCCGGCGCCGCGGCTTGTGGTGGGTACGGCGCTGGCGTTCGTTCGAGGCATGAATATGTTTTTTTCAAGGTCATATTTGTGTGTTAATACCAAAGCTTTTCCTACGCATATTTAATAACATATCCTCTCGACTTTTCGTACGTACTTAGATAATGATATTATTAAGGCAATAACTATTTGAATAGATAGGAGCTCAAATCGAGAAATATAAACATGCGTATATAATTATAGAAGTATAGGTTGTGGCAACTCGAAGTAGGACACTCCGGAGTCTGGACGGGCCTTATGACGTACGCTAGCCAACTAAAACTATGATCATACTCAATTGAAAAAATAATAAACCTTTGTGAAATAATTTGCAGCGTTTTCTTATGGGGACACCTCAAGGCTAGAGTATACGAGAACAAGCCCCGAACTCTGGACGATTTGAAGGACGCAATTCGCGTGGAAGTCGCCCAAGTTGAGAGAGTATGTTGGAGATAACGCCCAAGAACACCTCCAGCACTGCATAAACAATTTCGGCCACCACATGCCTGATGTGATTTTTCACACTTGACTGTCACAAATGCTATTTCCTTGCGAACCTGATTGCATCAATAAATTTGTTTCTGAGTGAAAATTAACTATTTTATGATTTTTTTTAAACTGTCTGTCCTCACTGCCGCACCCTTTATAAAGCCTTCAAGATGCCAGTTTAGGTGATTATAGCCGAAACTGTAAGATTTATTCTACACCATTCACCACGAGGAATTTAATTTTATTTAATTCCTTAATTATTCTACCCCACGCACTGGCTAGAGAAATTTCTCAATGCTTAACTCAAGAAGACGAATCCAAAGTGTAACAGTTAGATAGTAACCGATTGCTGATTTTTCACTGAATCCATATTGATATGGATTTCCACACATCACGATCTATTACTGACCATAAACTTGTAGAGTGGCTTGGTGTTCAACTGATCCAGCTCTGTTAGTAGCTTTGCATGAATATACTCCACCATCTTCCACAGCGACTTTCGTTAGATTGACATGACTTATAACTTCTCCATTCAAAGAAACATACTGGCCAATTATGAACCTGTTCAGGTCAGAATGTGAAAGTTGTTCAGTGACATACAAATTATAATAGGTAAACAATACAGTAATCATTATCAATATTGACTAGATACCAGCCCTCAAATACCTGATGTTACTTCTTTTATACCAGATCACGTAATAGTAATATAGATTAAAGGCCCAATCACACAGGACGCGTTATAACGTGGCGTTATAGGAAAGCGCGTTCCCCCCGACGTTCGGCGATATAGCAACGTCACAGACACCTCATTATTATTGGGCGTTATCAGGGCGCGAGACCCAGTCTTGTCTGTGCTACTCAAGGGGTTCGCGGTTCCCAGCGTCTATAATTTATCTAATCTATAATGACTTCTGAAAAATGACTCTGATGAGGAAGAAGCTCTACTTCTTCTAGCACTAGTAGATCACAGGAATAGACGGTATGGGTGCACCCAATCAATCAAAGGAGGGAAGAGCTTGGGGAATACCACCATTGTCAGGAGTTGCGCTCACATGAAGATCATTTTGTGAACTTTTTTGAATGATTTCAAATTGTTTTTTTGTTTTGTTTTTTGAATGATCTTTTTCACCATATTCTTATAAAGCTCATGTGAAGTATCAAATAAATAAACAAACTTGCGCACTTCTTCTATCAGAGCCTCAGTTTCCACATTCATCTTGAATAACAATGGCAGAAGGACCGAGGAGAACGCCCTCAGCGCGCGATATTTTGTAATTTTGTACAACCCGCTTGGCTGACGTCGCGTTACTGAAAGTATTGCTGAGGGGTACCGCCGTGTGTGTGACGGGGGTGATGCAATGTTGCGTCATACTACCGTATCGCGGTAACGCGATGTTACTGGAACGCCTAACATCGCGTTATAACGCGTCCTGTGTGATCGGGCCTTTAAATCACTGTAATTAACCAAATCGTTTAAAGGATGTACTGTGAAGTATCATTTTAGATAATACTAAAGACACCAAGGTATGATGTGTTACATGACTAATATCAATTTTGAAGAGGATTAAATACCTCTCATTTATTGGCAGGGGATATCCATCAAGAGACCAAGTGATTTGAGGTGTAGGACTCCCTGAAGCAATACATTTCAGGGACACTGGTGGCCCTGGTTGAAGAGTTTGCTCAAGAAACTCGTAAACTAGCTGTGGTTTTGATGCTGCAAAATACAAAGCTTTATTAGGCTCCACATATATTAGACTAGATTATATTTTTGTCATGGGGACCTGAGAGATGAATTCCGCTTCACTGCAAACAAATTCGTAATAGTAGGAAGAATTTTTGGTCAAATGTTCCACTAGAAGGATAATCCTTCGCTTCAGGTATCCACATAAATTAGTTTCAGCTTCAGTGGGTCTGAATCACCCACTGCTTCAAGTGCTGGTAGGTACATGAGGGATATTTTCAATACTAAATTATCCAAAGTAGTTCTCATGATTCTGAAAGCAATAACCCAGAGTACCAACCCGTTTACATGGTTAAATTAAGAGTTAAGTTGTTTAGATGGAATGCTCACAATTAATCACCACACATCTCTATGGTTGGTACCTGTTTTATCAGTACCTAGGTAAATAAAAATAGTTGTAACCATCATAAACTAAATAGGCAAGGAGGCGAGGAGAGTAAACATGAACAATGGGAAGCACAACTTTACTGTCGTATATTAATTTAAGAAGTCCAAACAGACAGACACGAGGACATCACAACACACTGCATTGACAACCTCATTGTGAGTTTGTATATTTTTTCGTGTGGTGGTACATGTATGCAGAATTTGATTCTTACAGAAAGCCATCTTCTCAGCTAGTGAAACTCCTCCTCTATAAAGAAACTCATCCAAACCGAATACAATTGTCTGATTCGCAGCAAACCATTCAGGTGAGAGAATTAGTCATAGTTGGCATATTTCATGATATCACCCCTTTTACTGATATAATGCCAATTATCTCAAAACCGGATTTTTCTACTCATTCAAACCAAATAACCATAATTTTTAGATACCTGGGTTTTCCCTCAGTAAGGTTCTCTGCCTATAAGATCACCCACTGTGAAGAGAATATACCACTTCAGCAGGTACATGAAAATGATTAGTGACTGACCAATCTGTTTACTCGGAGTAATTTGAATCCTATTCATTCAATCTGTGAGTAAATGTCAACTTCGCATCATTAAACTGATTTAAACCATTAACAGCAGGAATGGCAAAAGTAGCAAGGCTTCCACCCCATAAAAAGAGAAGGGTTTCTGGAACACCCACATGCCCACCAAGCTTCTAGCACAAAAAATGCCGAAAGCAATGTTCGGTTGTCTTTGGGTCTACTTGCTCGGTTATACTGTATGAAGTTCCTAGTGTTATTGAGAGCCCTTCTCACAAGATAATCCCAAGCTACTTGGCTACTGAGCATTCATACCAGGACCGAACAAGTTGTTTTTCCTTTGTATTCAACCTTCGAAGCAAATTTTTAAACGTGATTCTATTTGCCCAACTAATCTATAGTTTACTAAAAGGATTCATTTAAGAGATTTTTTGTTTTCGAGATGCGAGCATTCAGATCACCGAACTATACACATCATTCTGATCTACTAGCCGCTCCGGCTCGCTACGCTCGCCTCCACGTCCAGCCGGGGGGCAAGCCCCCCGGACCCCCCATTAAGTTGCTCGCTTCGCTCGCAACGTGTGGCATGTAGGGAATATTGCTCGCTTCGCTCGCAAAGTCTGGCATGTAGGATATGTTGCTCGCTTCGCTCGCAAAGTCTGGCATGTAGAAAATGTTGCTCGCTTCGCTCGCAAAGTTTGGCATTTAGGGGATGTTGCTCGGTTCGCTCGCAAACGGTAGATCTCTAAGGGTAGGTTTAACTTCTGTAGGGGATGCTGCTCGCTTCGCTCGCAAACGGTAGATCTCTAAGGGTAGGCTTAACTTCTGTAGGGGATGCTGCTCGCTTCGCTCGCTTGAGGAAGTTATACTGCCCACCCAACTTGGCAGACGTTTTTTTCAGTTGGGAATTATTACAAACAAATTAAATCTTATAAAACTACGTGGAACCACGAAAAGTTTATTCGGGGATGTTGCTCACTTCGCTCGCAAGGTATACCTGTATATGTGTAGGACAAAGTCCGTATTTATTATTTGAAATGGCTCTCGCTTCGCTCGCAAGGTAGGTACCTATGTAGGCATACCTGCTCGCCTCGCAATGTTGTGACATCGAACCCTTCACGTCAATTCTTGAGCCTTCTCTCGTCCACGGCAGAATCATTTTAATCGCTTTGCTCGCTTCTGCTCGCAATTTGACCGAGTTCTCGTCACTTTTTTCGATATCCGATTTCGGATTCAGATTCGGCGGACCCAAAGCTGTGGCATGTAGGGAATGTTGCTCGCTTTGCTCGCAAACGGTAGGTCCCTAAGGGTAGGTTCAACATGTGTAGGGGATGTTGCTCGCTTCGCTCGCAAACGTTAGATCTCTAAGGGTAGGTTTAACTTCTGTAGGGGATGCTGCTCGCTTCGCTCGCTTGAGGAAGTTATACTGCCCACCCAACTTGGCAGACGTTTTTTTCAGTTGGGAATTCTTACAAACAAATTAAATCTTATAAAACTACGTGGAACCACGAAAAGTTTATTAGGGGATGTTGCTCGGTTCGCTCGTAAACGGTAGGTCTCTATGGGTAGGTTTAACTTCTGTAGGGGATGCTGCTCGCTTCGCTCACTTGAGGAAGTTATACTGCCCCCGGACCCCCCATTAAATTGCTCGCTTCGCTCGCAAAATGTGGCATGTAGGGAATTTTACTCGCTTTGCTCGCAAACGGTAGATCCCTAAGGGTAGGTTTAACTTCTGTAGGGGATGCTGCTCGCTACGCTCGCTTGAGGAAGTTATACTGCCCACCCAACTTGGCAGACGTTTTTTTCTGTTGGGGAATTCTTACTTACAAATTAAATCTTATAAAACTACGTGGAACCACGAAAAGTTTATTAGGGGATGTTGCTCGCTTCGCTCGCAAGGCCGTATTTATTCTGTAGGGGATGCTGCTCGCTTCGGTCGCTTGAAGAAGTTATACTGCCCACCCAACTTGGCAGACGTTTTTTTCTGTTGGAAATTCTTACAAACAAATTAATTCTTATAAAACTACGTGGAACCACGAAAAGTTTATTAGGGAATGTTGTACTGCCCACCCAACTTGGCAGACGTTTTTTTCAGTTGGGAATTCTTACAAACAAATTAAATCTTAGAAACTACGTGGAACCACGAAAAGTTTATTCGGGGATGTTGCTCGCTTCGCTCGCAAGGTATACCTGTATATGTGTAGGACAAAGTCCGTATTTATTATTTGAAATGGCTCTCGCTTCGCTCGCAAGGTATTGCGTAGAAGTGCAAATGGGAACCCCCCTGTGAGGGTCCCTTCAGGTAAGCAACGTTGTGTAACGGCGGCCCGTGGTCGATTAATTTCTGATGTTAAACGGTTCCCTCGCAATTCCCCTCCCAATTTGACCTACTTTCCGTCACTTTTTTCGATATCCGACTTCGGATTCAGATTCGGCGGGATCAAAGCTGTATTTCGCCCGCGAAAACCGTTCCGAAAAACGTACCTTTATGGGGTATATTTTAATCGGAAAAAACCAAGTTTTTCGGCGGACTTTTCGAGAAAACGGGTCCGTACTCTCGCATTTTTTTAACGCATTTCCCGATACTTTTTTCGCGATCCGATCGCGCCGTCGTCTTCCTCGTAGGAAAACCTACGAAACCCGTATTTTTCCGGAATTGTCAACGGCCGTTTAGAGGGGTAGGGGAAGCGGGGAAGTGGAAAAAGCGCACATTAATTCTTACTTCGACCCCCCTCCCGCCCTACGGCCCATGGTTCGGGTGGGATTAGAAAATTTTAAATTCGCTCGCTCCCCCTTTCGGAAAATCCCAAGAAGATCCCCCCACTCGTAGATCCGGCCCACTCAGCCGTTTGGCCGTGCATAGACACGACAAACAAACAAACAGACAGACGGAGTTTCATTCTTATTAATAATAGAGATTTATCCAACAAATCTATATTTTACAAATTTTAAGACCCTAATCTAAGACGTTCCAACAGCTAGAAGATGTTCCAATGTGGGAGGACAAAATTATTTTTTTTGCTTTTTTGATTATGGGAAATCTAACGCTGATTCGTAATATAGGTATTCCTATACCTAAAATGGCTCCTCGATTTGTTGTTGTATGGAAAAAATCTCATTTTTAAGCAGATTTTCCAACTTTTCTCCAATAAAAACAACTCAAAACGCGATTCGTGTCTCGCTAAAAAGGTGTAGAGGATTAAATTCTGTGTCAATTGATAACCAGAAAATTTTAAACGGATCGGTTCATAAGCGAGATATTGAATATAAAAGTTTTTAGAACTCGGAAAATATCACTTATTCGGAAAATAAAGGTAAAACTTGATCTCTGAAGCCAAAAACTAGACGTTTAGATTGAAGGGCTTTAGGAGGTTTTTCAGATAGGGCTGAACTGTCCCCTGAACCCAAACACTAGTCATATCTTTAATCTAGGCGTCTACGCAGGGGTGGGATTTTTCAATGCAAATAACAACTGCGTCAGTATGAGAAAACATGCGCAAGACTTTCCTATGAGTATAGACTCTTGACAATATTACCTTCTTAGCAAAATACGAAATTTTGCCCTGAAAGACCGAGCACTGTTCTAAAAGTTTAATGGAATGTGCTATTATAATCATAATATCACTAATACGAGTATTAACAAAAACCCGTTCTTCTGAGGTTCAAAGAAATTATTTTAATGGTGAGAATTCACCTCATAGTGAGTATAACAATTTCCCAACAAGAGGAAGAGTTGATAGTTCACCCAGCAGTAGCGAACAGTAAATGAAATACGTTGTTAAATCGCTCAAATTTTTGCAAGCTGGATATTTACATGTTCGAACAAGTTCTACCACTGGACCTCGAGGTTGTGAGCTGTCCGAAGTTCGAATTCAAGAACTCTGGATACTATCCATGAACACATCTTGCAAGGCCTAAGCCGATTTCAATTACTTTTCATGTTTTTGGATTTTGTCCTCCTAGATCCCTTAAATTTCACACTGTGCGACCCTAATCATCTTTTCCTAATGGCTAAAAAAATCCAGAAAGACTTGACTCAACAACTCACTATGAAAAATTGATGAGAAAATTATGAGTAAGATGCCGCTAATTACGATAAGTCAAAAAAGACAGTGGCTCCCTTAGCTTCCATTCTTATTGCAAAGTGCGAGCTCCTGACATTGAAAAAAGGGGTATAGAAAAAATGCTTCTGTGCCCGACGTTGTTCTACAAAACCATGCCCGTAAATGAAGAAACCTAAAGGTATTGTTCCACGGTAAGCATCTTTTCACTGTCAGCTACTAACATTACCGATAGAGATGAAAACTTCTTTCGCCAGCAACAGTGAGATAACTAACTGCCTTGTGTTAGGGGTTTCATGGGATCTTGTAATTCAATATGATGCATAGACATAGATTCTTCTTCAAAACACAGAATGTACTTTCAAAACTCCAGTTGCATCACCTACTCATATCTGTCACAAAATGAAATTCTGGACCAATTCCTTGGGCTCAAAGAGAATTGGCGTCTCCTAGTAGTCAACATCATACGTAAGTATATTTTATATTCATGAGTAATTGAAATCGTCGTAATAATTCAATGATTGGTAAAACAATAAAAAACTAAGCAAATGATACTAAGTAAAATGGACCAATAATACACATGAGACATAATTAATCGAAATTTCTGTTACCTCCGAGTCGTAATTCGGCCAAGGCATAATTCTGATCGTTGTTATGTTGCGCTCTGCATTGGTATATTCCTTGGTCTGCTTTCGTTACGTATGGTATTTGTAAAATATGATTAGTTTCACTTTTACTCAAGCCGTCTTTAAACCAAGAGATCTGTAACAGTAGAAATACAATAATACGTACAATGTATTGTACAATACCTACATAGATAATATGTACAATGTAAATACAGTAGCCACTGGATATAATGGGCAGCCGTCTATTGTGTCCAAAACGCTCTGGTCCCGATCCCGTTGTATGTAAACAACGTTAAAAAAGCTCGCTTAATGTGGGCACGAGGTGACCACTTAAAACCACCTAATACGACCTAAAACCACTTAAAACTACCTAATATTCTACCATATACCACCTAATATAAACCAACGTCTAATTCTTTTAATGTGGGCAAAACAACTTAGGTATTGTGGGCAAAAGAGCCTGGTACCAATGTGCCCACAATAAGCTGATTCTACTATATATAAATATAGTAGGTAGGCAAACAATTGAGGAGGGAGCTCGAGAGACTCATTAGTGAAAATCTACAGGACAATTTCTAATAATTTCAATTTCCATTGCATGATTCATAAAAAGTTGCACTCACTAAGGGAAGCAAGGACAAAACTTGTATCAGTGATTGAATTGGGATGAGCAGAGCAGATAGGCAAACACTTTACCAAGACTTGACAAAATTTTCTGAAATAAACCATTATAAATCAACAACTTTTGGAAGAGCTAATTTCACACTTGAGCATGACAGCCAATGGTTTTGTTAATTATGTTACTAAATAACATAATTGTTTATTTATGGTTAATTAATTTCAGTTATATGTCATTATGTTAATTATGTATTTCCATGTCATTGGGAGTTACCAGTTTAGGGCGTCTGTTGTTGATTTAATAATGGACATACCAGCAGCTATAACATTGAATGCCAAACTTTCTTCCCTCACTATTGCCAAAAATGAATTGGCTAATTATGAAAAAGATTAATAAGCAATAAACTTAGAAACAAATTTTACTCTTATGCCGTTAATATGAAAAATATAGTATGGCCGAAGCGTCAAAGCTATCTAGAAAGTTAACCAAAATGAATGACACAAGTATCACAAAGAGCAGCCAATTTTAATTCCTCCCCCTCCCACAATGAATGGCGAGAACAGTGCAGAACAAATTGCAAGGTGGTGGTTAACTTAGTTGTGTTTCGAGTTAATAAAATAGGATATTTCCTAGTAAAACTGAAGTAATATCCAACTAATTTGTACCTGTGCTGCAGTTGTTATACAATGAAGAGCAGCAGGAGAGCCACTGTCAACGAGCAGATGCTGTGGATTGATATGAACCATCAGGCTCTGGGGTATGGTGAGCGTTAATTGAACAGTTTTAGAAGTTTGGCTGTTGTTAATCCGACAGATGTAAACTCCAGTGTCTTCAATAGTGACGGACTTCAACAACAATGAACCTCCAGTCAGTATCCGTCTTTCATTCAGCTTAACTGCTACGTTGTCTTTACTCCACCTGTGGGACAAGGATTTGTAGTTACATACCTAAGAGCTCATCAAGTAATGATTGTGAAGAAGTGGTGAATGGGATGAAGGGAACACAAGGAAGACACATTAGAAGCTAAGGACGAGATTTCCCTCAAATAAGCTCACAGAGTACATGCCCATATAGTATATACCCAGTATAGTGCATAGTATATACCCAGTATAGTCTATTTTTATTTCGTTCAGTGGCTTGAATAAATCTAAATTTTGATTAATTCACAAATTTCTAAAGTCATAATATTCATTCACAATAATTTAAAATAGGTTCTGAGTTATCTCATCACATTTTACAAACTTTTAATGGAAGAGATTGTTTGTCTATTTTTATTTTATAAAATTGTTTTTCTTACAGCGTTTTGACGAATTTGAACACACAAAAAATGTAATACTATGAAAACAACTACTAGGTACCTACCTACTTACAACTACTTGCCTACTTACCTACTTACCTACTCTCAAAACAATCGCAATATTTCCCGTTCCATGTCCTTACAAAATTATAAAAGATCTTTCAACTCACTCGAAGGTTGGAGTATCACGTGAATTGGCAACACAAGGAAGAATAACATCGTTGGTTTCTCTCGTTGGAACAACAGATTCTGTAGGGACGAGGATATCCAATTCTGCTGGATTCAATCGTTCTACAACAATCAAAGGCAAATATATATTTTTTAAAAAATGTGTTGGTAAAAAAAATTGGTCCTGGCAAGAAAGAACTTGATGAGTCTGAGCATCCTTATTTGGGCTATCCAAATTCCAATTATGTTAAAATTAACATGTTATTGAGTGCTAGAGTGTTCTTATTAGTAGGTTGAGAAGGAAAACGGTGAGCAACTTTTAATATAATTTGTAGCGGATTTATATATGTCTTACTGGGAGTAGGTATTCCTAGTGGAATATCTCTAGCCACGTTGGACATGTGGTTGTACGGGCTTGACCCTTGAAATGGGTCAAGAGGTACGAAAAAGTACCGTTGTTATCTCGTATATCCTTGTGTGCGGAAGGATATGGGGTGTGTGAGCCACGGGTTAATGTCTCTCCGAATAGGTCTGTGTGACACTGATCTTTTGGAGTTTCTCCGATTTGAGAATGGAAATTCCCAGGCTTTATGTGGAGGGTTTCCCGTCCGTGCATTTGAAACACAGAAGGATCGAGCCTGTTCTGCGGCGCAATCGTACACATCTCCAGTAGATGTAAGCTACACGGCCCAGCAATATCAAACCCCTACCACAAGGGTCCCTTGTGAGTTTAATTCATTAGCGGAAATACACCCGTCCTTGGCGACCGGGTACACATGAGATAGCGGTCCTTTTCAGGACTCACCACACTACTTCAGTCACGAGACAAAAAGTACTTTTCAGTACCTTCAGACCCCCGTTAAGCATGGACGGGAAAACCTCCACATAAAGCCCGGGAATTTCCATTCTCAAATAGGAGAAACTCCAAAAGATCAGTGTCGCACAGACTTAGGTATTCGGAGAGACATTAACCCGTGGCTCACACACACCATATATCCTTCCGCACACAAGGATGTACGAGATCTTACCTAATCTATTCAAGTAAAAATTAATCGGTAATTCAGTGTTTTAAGGGCAAAACTCACGAACAATTGGACCCCCCCCCCCCCCATCATCCTCCTCAACAAATATTTGTTGAAGTCCAAGGAAGGTACTTTTAAAGAGAAAAATTGCGCAGATAAATTTAAAACCACAGTTTTCCATTCATCCTGTTGCTACCTGTCAATTCCAGGGATGGCGATCTGAGTTCCTGTGGGAGAATTTCTGGATAGTCGGCTGAAGACCCACGTCAGTAGGAGATGCGGGATTCACCTACTTTTCCCCAAAGTATTGTACCTACTTAAGTTTTGGTAATTGCACTAATGCTTTGTAAACTTCATAATTGTACCTAAGGTCAAAATAATTTTTATTTATTGATAAATGATGGATCACAACAGAAAAGTTGGAAAACTCGAGTTGAACTGCCCTAAATTATTATTTTATATAAATAGAATTGTAGTAACTTATGAACAGTTCACCATATTTAGAGATTGAGATCCGAGTAAAGTTCTGTGTCCTAAAATATTTAATGGTCGCATACTAAACACTTTGCAGGAACATTTTCTAAATCATACTCTGCTATGATGTGGAATTTAAGGTTTTTAAGATATTTCATTATCATAATATTTATCGATTATTTAAATTCAAGAACATTAACACGATAAATAATTGAATGTTAATGTTCTAGGCAAAACTAAACATTTTACTCTTAGGGTTAGTATTGCTGGGATCACACTTATGTGCAAATAGGGTAGGTGGGGGCGAAGACCCCCATTTTTTGGTTTTTGATTTTTAGCGAATTTTTGAAGAAAATTAAGCTATTGCTCTCGCCTCAAAATTTGTAGAATGTGATTTTTTGAAAAGATTTTATGCAGAAATCCGTTTTAGGCTATTCTGAATCATATTCTGAAGTTTAAAGCATTTTTTAATGTATGTATGTATGTATGTATATATGTATGTATGTCTCATTCAAGACGATAACTGTCCGTAGAATTGTGCTAGAAACTTCAAACAAATTTTAAAATGTTAAGGACACAAAACGAAAGTTCAAGTTCGTTGGCCAGCATGATCGGATTACATCTTCGGGTTGAAATTTTCAAAAATGTAGTCAACAATTTCAAAATAGCCTGTTTTTTGCGATTTGTTGTGCGAAATAATTTTTTCAGCATACTAACATGTGGTATATTCGGAATCAGCGTAAAATTTCCTATAAGAATATGTATCAAGTTTTCAAAAATTTCAAAGTTGAAAAATCAGTCAAAAATCGAAATAATCGAAGATTTCTTCAAAAATTCGCTCATGGGGTCATGCTGCATCTAGGTACCTACTTCACGTATTGTAACATGGACGTATAGAATTAGTTGAAGGGACCAATTGCGATCAAGTCGACATTACCTACCAGAAATTCATGATTCACTACTATTGATTCTACAGCTTTGAAATTTGCAGGTTACCATCCGAGAGCTAACCCACTGAATTCGTGAAAACTTAATCAAAACCGGTCCATTAGTTTCGGAGTTTCACGTGTTTCAAGCAACTTTAGTTTTGAGCATGCGCAATAGTTGTTATTCAACCAATCGCGATAAAATGCATTGTGAACATTCGTCAATCTCATACCCAACTACCCTGGGCGTAGGCAGGATTTAGCCAAGGAGGGGGGGGGGGGGGGGGGGGGGGTACCTTTTATATAGGTTCGTTCGGCTAAGAGTTCTGAACGGTTCGGGACTGACCACGCCCCCTTTTGGGAGTTCGTTTAGTCACAGAACTCGTTCAGAACGCTTAGTCCGCTGTTCGTTTAGGCGTTCATTACCGTTCTGAATCAGTTCTACCAGTTCTGGGAAACTGGGAGTTCGCACATGCGCAGTTGACGAATCCCTTATCTACCTCGCTTATCATCTTATCTTTTCTCTTCTTCAGCTTCGTTCTCAGTGCGCGTTCTGGGAGTTCGGAACGGTTCTGGGCAAGCGCAGTAGAGTTTTGTCGTTCGCAGTGCCAGAACGCCCAGTTCCGGAACGCCAAGAACGCCGAGTTCTGCGTTCGCAGTGTCTTCGGAACCCAGTTCCGAACGGTTCTGACAGTTCCCGTTTTTTTTCGGAACTGTGAGAACTCGAACGCAAGGACGTAGTTAACGCATGCGCACTTCACTATTTTTCGGATCTCGTGGAATAAACAACTTTTGTCTTCATCGACTTTATTCATTAAACAACCTTATATCGTTTTATTTCGCTCGTTTTATTTTGCTTCATCGATCATAACAATTTCAGCTTCATTCTCTTTCTTTCATTTCATTCTCTTTCAGTCTCTATACGTTACCAAACTATTCTATAATTCAAAATGTCAACTAGCTCGTCAAGTACAGATAGCGATAATTTCGACGATGGTGTTCCGTGGTTTGTAGACGATGAGGACGAGATCGAAGTTATAGTTGGATCTCGTCTACATCCAAGAAACTCAAATTTTTTTGAGAAAATCGTGCCAAGGTTTGACGACGAAGAGTTCGTTTACCACTTTAGAATAAGCCGTGGGCTCGCGGAAGAGTTAGCCCACCGTTTTCAGGCCAGCACCCTCTACCATCACCACTTCGGTCCTTATGGCAAGGTATGTCAAAAAAAAGTTCCAGTCATGCAGCATGATCGTACGAGCGAATCTCGTAAATTATCTTAGTACCTATATTACGTTAGGTACCTACATAGTTTTGAAATTAGAACACTTTGAAATCGTAATAACCAACATTATGGCAACAAAATTCGTTCTAAATAATAATCTGCGACTCAAAAAAGATTTGGGAATTTTAGCTTTTTTGGGGAGCTTTTATCGATTTTCAGCAAATAATAATGAAATGTAAGTAGTAAAGGGATTTTTATCTCAATCCTAAGGATAGTTATCTTCTGGAATGACACATGCGTGTATACATATATGAAAACGCGTTAAACACTAGGATTCGTTTCAGAATGTCTCAAAACGGATTTCAATGAAAAAAATTCTCAAACATTTTTGGACCCATTGCAATAGCTTCATTTTCTACAATAATTCGCTAAAATATGTACTTGAAGGTAACACGAGTTGAGTGAGGTTACAAACAACACAGGTTATTCCACTTCCAAGTTCTGAAATCGTTCGCAGTGCAGAACGCGGTTCCACAAGTTCCGGAACTCCCCGGGACTCCCCGTCCCAGTTCTCATGAGTTCGAGAACTGTTAGAACGCGCACTGAGAACGAAGCTTTCGACATTCTCGATTCCTTCAAAATCAGTTTTACTTGATCAAACCTTTTTAACTTATTTTACACCAGCTATTTTAACGAATGCTCCGCCGCGGTAATGATGACAACTCCATCGGTTTTGACTACGTCGATTTGTTTTGTGACCGAAGTTCTGAATAGTTGTGTGCGATGTGCGGCCTTATGCCACCGATTTGAATAGTGGAATTGAATATTATAGTCAATAAAATAATTCTATAAAAGGAACGAAGTTTGTTTATTGGAAACACCTAATTTCCTACAGCTATTAAGTAAGGTATCTGATAAGTTGATCAAGACTCAATGAGTTGATATTTGTTACAGTTCGTTACTGTCCGTAGGACAAAAATTGTCAAGCTATGGGGCACAGGAGATTCCTGAAATGTTTCAGAAGCATAATGTCTCCATAGATTTCCATGAAGACTATTTTGAAAACTTGTTCTTGAAAAATTTGCTAATGGGTACCTAACTTTCATGCGTTGATCTAAATTTATTTTTCATCTAATCATATAATTTCGTTCTTCTGAGTAACATTTCTTGATCTATAAATATAAGATCCTGTGCTCCTGAAAACTTCTTGTTTTCAAATCGTCAGCTCGAAATTCTCAGCAGGGGTGATGTCATTCAGCTTTCCTTACAACGGTTTCCTTACACTCCTGTTTTGGCCACTTTATATCATCTTATACCTTCCATATTGACCGGTTTTAGGAAGCTTTCTTCAAAATCTTTTAGGACATGGAATCAAATAAAATGGACGGAGAAAATGGTTTTCCAGACTTCAATAAACGAAACGAAGGTCATTCATGAAAGAGGTTTCTGTTGACGTTATCAGTTCCGAACGCTTCTGAGGACCGTTCGGCTAAGCACAGTTCCGAACTAGTAGCTAGTCCCCTCCCTTTTAAGAAAGCTGTTCCGTCCAGAACGGGTTCAGAATCGTTAGCCGAACGAACCTTTCATAATATATAGCAAATGTATAGGAAACGAAAGGTACAAAGTCTGAATACCGAGGGATTTTCAGGGATTGTGCGGGTCAGCTTCTGGATGGTCCCCTGTGAATTTCATTGTCTTCAGATCAGTAATGGCATGAGCATAAACGGGTGATTCTACAAAAAAGGGAACATTCCAGGTCTCGTCATCTGATCATGATTTATGTTGGCCTAGGTGAATGGTTCTTGTCATTGATATTTTCCACTCGATGTTCTGCTGCATATCATGCTAGGAAAAAAAGAACTACATACTTACCTACTTATAAACTCGCAAAAGAGTTCCACTATCTGCTTTACAAGCAGATACCATGTTATATGGATATGTCTTTGATTGGGGATTTCATAACGCTTGTCTCAAGAGTTGTAAAAAAATCCTTTAACTTTGTACTGTAGGCGACGAAATGTAGGATAAATAATTTATTATATTATTCTTGGAAACACAATGAGCATACTAAACATACTATTAAAGTTATTTCTCCAATATAGGCGCTATCATTTTTATGGTCATGATAGCCTGATTTTTCATTAATAAATGAAATTATCTATATCATTTATTGTTTTATTTGATAACGTTCTCTTACTGAGGACATCTTCAGATCTTGCTTTCTTGACATTGAGTTGACTTGGTGAGCCACTGTTTTATATTGACAAATCCGTTATATTCGGATGTTTATAAATTTTTTCCTGGACACACCAACATCTGAAGATGTCCTCAGTAAGAGGACGAAACGTCATCAAATAAAACAATAAATGAAATAATTTCATTTATTTTCCCTGGGCCGCATCCCGACTAATTACAACAAAACAACGGTTTACTTATAGAAATGTTGAAAATAACTGTGGAGAGAAGCCACTACAATGAGTTGTTTACACAGTCGACTGTTGTCAAGAGGATGAAAATGTTTCCTATAGAGTGGAGTAAATGATGCTATTGCTTTACGTTAAGAATATTGTAACCGGCTTATTAAAATTGTTTATAGTCCAATAAACTTAGTTTAGGAATGTAGCCAGGTACGTAAGGAGGGGGAAATTGGTAGCTTGAGATGTGAACATTTATCACATAAATCAAGCGCTTTCCAACGAGTGGCGAACGATTTATGTGCGATGAAAACTACGGAAGTTCCACTCCCATAGCAACGGATTGGTTGTACGTGAACATCATTAGAAATTGTGACATCAACTTTTGCGTGACGAATATTTTTGGTTGACACCCCAGGGCAAAGACATATCCATGTCAAAAACCCGTTTAGGTTAAGTTTAAATACTTTTCCCCCACCTTGAATGTATAAATTTATAGTCATTACCACGGAAGGTCTCTCCATCAAATTAGCGAATTTATTTTCAGATTAGTCCATCTGAAGAGGCATCAAACCATGAATCGATATTTTTAATAAAAGATGTTTCTTCGATAAAATGCTGAATCACTGTTTACAAACTGATTCTGTTCACATAAACACGATTTCCCAAAAGTCGAGTTTCTTGATATGGACCATTGCTACTCCGAACATACGATAGGTATCACTCCTTCAGCTGAAAATATAAGCCAATGCCTCAGGTGGAGTTAATAAATATGATATATAACCTATCATAATGTGCGCAGAAGTTTACTTACTCTCTTTTTCCATACTGCACACACAATAGATGAACTAGGAATAGAAAGAAGATACTGAACTATAATTTTAAAAAACCTAATAAAATAACTCGGATACATATGAAGTATTAAGTATACAGTAAACCCTGAATCAAATACCTATTGATCGTACCTACTCCCAAACTACTATGAAAAAATGTTCAGTTCATACAAATACAAGTAGTGGCATTAGAACTTTGACCTTGGCGGTGATCTCTAAAATCAATTTTTCATTGTTTCCTTGACTGCAGACCGGACATCTTCATCAACCAACCTAATAAGGGAATGGATAAATCTTTGAGTATAAATAATATGGAGGGCTATTAGTGGTAGTTGAGTTGTCAAACCATAGGTGCCGCTTTTTGTCACGATGGACACCGCAAACGAAGCTGCATTCAGGATGGCCGTACATCGATCAGCTGATGCCATGAGATAAATACCGTATTCTATGGGTGATATTCTCGAGACTTGGACACTAGCGCATCCTTACATCGAGGCAAGGTGAAATCGAATTATTTCACCTTGTTGTCATGGTGACGAGTAAACATATACGAAAATGCGCCATTTGTAGGCACAGCTGGACAACAGCATAACACCTAGTTCCGAGTCAATATTTTCATTATTTGTAATATGCAAGGTGATAAATTGTATGCAAATTACATCAAGTTATCAGGTGTTGACCTCAAACGCTACGAGCGCAAGATTCAATCTGTGGGGTAGAGATCCATATGAAATGTGAGTTGGGCAGTTGACATACAAGTGTTCTAGATGATCCAGACTTCAGCCCCAAAGATGTTGTGGATTACCTACCTAGTTTTAGAACTGTTGTTTGAATCAATTGAAACAAAAAATCTTTAGAGTACTGTGAAAGTGGTCTTGTGAAAGGATGTGTTATGAGAGCTCTGTTATGCGGGAATAGTAAGTTGTTTCACATGTGGAAAGGTAAGTACCTAGAGGTAAGGTATACCTACATACTTTCCTTATATTATTACTTGTTCATGTAGGTACTCCATTGATCAAAACGAAAGTAGGCACCTAATTACCTACTGTTTTTGTCCATAAAATTTGCGTAACTGCAAAACTCGGGCAATAACTGCACTGCCCATGCCGTCTTTATGAAATCACACCTTCAGAGGAATGCATTTCAAGGTTTTTTCCTTGCAGCTGGTTTTTAATTCATGTTGCATATTCCCTGATTCGATATTTGACAAACTTGCTAATCGGCGGTTGTATTCGTCGGCAAAGCAACGACCCACCTACTTTGTTTAGGCACTTTAAACCAACAGCAAATCTGGTAGGACGTACGTACCTACCTAAGTAGTTTCGTTTCTTGGTGTAGCAACAACCTGCCTTGTTTATTTTGACAAACTATCAAATCTCTCCTTTTATTCATTCAATATAACAAGTAAAGCTTCCTCAGTTAAGCATAGTACTACGAACTTATAATAAAACGCTGATGAAGCTACCTGAGCAATGGCTAGGTACCTACACAGCAGCACAGACACCTGAGGAATTTTCAATCATCTTTTCTCTACTATTTTTCAGGTTAATTATTCTCAAAGCCTAAACGAATGAAGTTCTTTAGTTTTCTGACACTGATTAACTACTATAGTTAGTCCCTTGTCCAAATAAAAACGTTAGATTGGTATTGTTGACAGCAATCTGCAATCAATTATTGCGCCTCCAGGCATGATTATTATAACATTTAGTCGAATTGAAACTTTGTATTGCTACAATATTATACTTTTTCAAAACAAAACTGTTGAAAATGGCCTTATAACCACGAATTATGTTGACGTGAGATGGCAAACTTCTTGTAAGAAATAGGTTGGTTGAGTAGCGATTCATTGACGTAGGGCGGTCTCATGGCCGACTTTGGCTAAAACGCGAACCTACTCCAGGCGTGATGTCACAAGAATACGGGCCATAGTACCTATTATAGTTTTCAATGAATCGCATTCGAATATATGTACTTACTAAAATTGTTCGACGCAGGATGTTTTGTGATTAATTTTTAACTAATATATACAACGCATTATTGCGTGGGTACTACGAGCAGGTGCGTGGCGAGAAGCGTAATTTTCGTGGTCCAGAGCTATGCCAGCGGCACATATCAACTGACAGGAGAACAGCGTTGATATAACAGCAATAGCCCTCCATATTATTTGTACTTGAAGATTTAGGTGGTGGTTGAGGTGGGTTGATAAGGTGTTTTGACGTAAGGGGGAATCACCTTCATGGAGCTGAATGGTCACAGCGTTGCTGTGCTGTGACCTTCCGGAGAGCCTGTGGAGAGTTCGGCAGCTATACTTTTTCCTGACGTCAGTTTGACTCAAGTTCAATATGTGCAGGTCACCATTCCATGATGGCATTATGTACTTCCCTTCTGAAACACAAATGCAAAATAATGATATAATAATAAATATTTTAAAATAATAAATATTCTAAATCCTAAAATAATAAATATTATACTCGTAAATATGAAATGCAGTGGAGAAAAACGGAATCTGCTTCATCGCCCGATGGTGCTGCCATCTAGAGAAAAAATTTCTTATCCAAATGGGGGATGATTGGCCTTAACATCTTGAATAATACACACACACACACGTATATATATATATATATATATAAATCTCCTTAAGTACCACTTTTGCTCCTTAGGCCACCTGAGAAGTGTTATCTAACGACAGAATATATCAGGTTGAAAAGTCTCTCCTTCCTTACCACTTTTCAGGTGGTAGGTGTCAACTAAGGAGCGACTTATATATATATATACAGGTTGGGCAGAAACAGGGAAGTTTCGCTTCATGGTAGTGGGTAGAATGGGTGGTACCTAAGGAGCAAAAATATACAGACAAAGGCAGTCCATGTGCCTTATACTTTATTATCCACCTGCCAGTCATGTTTACTTTCCAAACAGTGAGGGAAAGTGGAAAGTATTGTACTATTCACGAGCGTCTCAAAACATTAGATCGATTATAGCCCCGAACCCAAATGTATATATATCTTTTAATCCTTTGGCGATATTTACTTTCTTAACAGGGAGAGGGGTTGGAAAGTATTGTGCGCTCTACGAGAATCTACAGCAAAAATTATAATTAATTAGAAACATGGAGTCGATTAGTGCCAATTGTGAAATGTGCAGTGATTAACCTGTTAGCCATTGTAACTTTCCAAACAGCAAGAAAAAAGGAAAGTATTGTTCATTTAGCATTAATATAACTGTAATAAAATAACATAATAATATAATATAACAGTAATAACATAACAGTAAATTATGAAGTCAGTAGAGCAATTTGGATATAATAGTCAAAACAAAGCGGGAGAAGAGAGCACTAGCGATTTCAGTGATGAAAGGGGACTATTGAAAAAGTCAAAATCAGGGTACAAATTTAAGAAGAGGTTTGCAGAACGGGGGATGCGGTGCAGTGGTCGATTTAGAAGATAGTTTGTTGGAAATTTCAGGCTGACGACTTGACTTGGATGGAGAGTCAAATTTCCGCCAGCAACGGAGGACAGTCGATACCGCCTTTTACGAGCTTGTGGAGAAATGACAGATCAGCCATGCCAAGCCGCACTTGCCAAGCCGCAGTCTGCAGGTCCTGAGGAGTGATGGACCTATACCTATCTAGATGCAAATACTCCTGATTTACTATATTTTTGGACACGCGAAAGCATGGACGCGCAAATGCACGGACGGGCAAACGCACGCACAAGCAAACGTATGCACGCATTAAGAATTTAGAAGAACGTAGAAAGTATAGTATAGCACCACTTACGAAGAGCTATGGGTACTCGAGCCTTCACCTTTGAAGAAACTGCAACGATTTTGGCTAGGATAGAGGCAGTGTTGAATTCTCGCCCCCTTTGTGCACTATCGAATTCAACTGACGACGATGTTGATTTTTTGACCCCAGGTCATTTCTTAACAGGAGCTCATCTACTCACACTTCCAGAACGAGAGTTACCAGAATCATTAGCGCTACCATCTCGATGGCGCCGAGTTGGACAGGTTCTGCAGTCATTTTGGAGCAAATGGAAAAAGGAATACCTTCATTCCTTGATGCATAGACAGAAATGGACAGCTTCTACGCCAAATTTGAAACCTGGGGAACTAGTTCTTCTCTCTGATCCAGATTGCTACGCTACCCCCATACGTGGCCATTAGGTAGGATTGTTACCGTGTATCCGGGAAAAGATGGGATCGTACGAGTGGTAAAAGTTCGGACCTCTACTGAAATACGAGGCCTGTTAATAGATTGGTTGTTCTCCCCATATATTGAGATCATCCTTCCTTATCGGGTATTTTTTTGTTTGTTCCCCCTTAATGGGTGGTTTTTGGTTCATTCTTCCCTTTATGGGTCATATTTATTCATTACTCTTATTTTCCTAAAGTGTTATATTTATTAACCTGTTGTACCTTTGCACCTTAATATTTAATAATCCCTTATACCATTATATGTTGCAAATATTTATTATCAATTTTTTTGTCCTTTTGAGACTACATATTTCTTTGGTCATTTAAAGAAAATTAAATGTTTCGTGGGTATTTTTTGATATATTTTGTTGTTATATTTCGGCACTTTGATAATCCCTCATGGACAATCTCCTCATCTTTGGGTTCTCACCTATCAAGTCCTCATGTATTTTGGGGCAAAACCTTTGATTTTGGGTGGGAGGTATGTTTATGCATAGATTTCATTTCTTTATTATGAATGACCGGCTAAAGTTCCCTCTCGCCTTACTGGAAGCTTGAACTATCTCCCCCCCCCCCCCCCCCCCCCCACCATCACACCAGAACGCTGGAAGAGCTAGTTCAAGTAGTATTCCGTTTGCCGCCCGTCCGAAAGTGATCTATCGAATCACTCTATATTTTGCTCCGTGCAGTGCCCCAATATAAACGTTATTTCGGGAGTTAACCCGCGCCAAAATTGTGCAGCCACGAAGAGAGAAAAGCGACAAAGACAGACAGACCAGGGCGCCATGAAGTAAGGAATAAGGAGACCTATAGGTAAGCGTTTGGTGTTTCCTATGTCTCATATTCAAGCTTCCAGGATTGTCCCTCCTTTTTGTTTCTATGATTTCGATTATTACATAATTCATTTCATACCTAGCTTGGTTTATAACAACAGCCTACTCGCTTGAAATGTTCACCTGAAGAAGAAGCCCAGCTTGAACCATTCATTCTCCTAGCTGCTGACATCTTTTTTGGGCTCTCACCTAGTGAGATACGACATCTTACATATGATGTTGCTGTTGCCAATGGGATAACATCCCTCAAAGTTGGGAGAAAGATGTAAAACCTGGAGCAGATTGGTTCTCAGGGTATATGAAGGTTCATCCGAGGCTCTCTATTCGGATACCCCAAGCAACCAGCATAGCAAGAAGGAATTCTTTCAATTAACGTCGGGTTATTTTTTGACAATATGGCCAATGTGGTGGAGTGCTTTCACTTTGAGCCCAACAATATCTGGTAAATGGACGAAACGGGCTTGACCTCTGTTCACAGACCAGACAGAGGCGTTACTCGGAAGGGAGAAAGACAAGTTGGTAGCATCACCTCGGCCGAGAGAGGTAGTCTGGTCACTATGGCATCGTCAGTCTCTGCGTCAGGGAATTTCAACCATCCTTTCTTCATTTTTCCAAGGGTTCACATGAAACGGCATTTCCTCCTAGGCGCACCCGTTGGTTCTGATGGTTCCGCCAACAAATCAGGTTGGATACAAGAAGATGATTTCTCAAAATTGTCGGTCCACTTCGAAAAGTTTACCAAAGTGACCCCAAACTTTCAATGTCTCCTCCTACTGGATAATCATGGCCCGCATTTGATGATGTTTTCCTTCCCACCACACTGCTCGCTCCATCCTGAAGGAATTCGCCAATCCTGCCTGCAGTGGGTGGATGTTGAACAACCCGGGCAAGCCAATGACAATTTATGCGGCACTCACTCCAACACACATCAATTCGGGTTTCCATTGCACTGGGATCTACCCTTTCAATCAGTCAGCTTTCAGTCCAGCTACAGAGACAGATCGTCCAGATTACGCAGAACAACGCAAAGTTTAAGATACACTCCAAGTAGGAATCTCCACCCACTAACACGAATGAAGTGTTGATTTCTCCAGCAGAGGCAACTCCTGTGGCAGCTCCAGATCCAAGTCCCTTGGTCTCTTCGTCATTTCAAAATCCAGTTTCCAGCACGAGTGGATCGAACATGTTTGCAGTAACTCTTCAAGAAGTTAGGCCTTTTCCACACGCCCACAAAGGAAATCAGCAGGGAAACAACGTCAAAGGAAATCTTGCATCCTTACTGACACACCGAATAAAAAAATACTGGAAGAAGAAAGAGCAAAACGTAATGCGAAGAAAGATACAAAGCGTTCCATGAAAGTACGAAAGAGCCTGCTATTTGCAAACAAGAAGGGAATGAATAAGAAGGGAATAGGATGTTGGAAGAAGAAGCAGGAAGCATTCGATCCCAGTGAAGAAGAAGACATACCTAGCGTGCTTAGTTCGCACTGAGAATTTTTTAGCAAGCAGTCCTGTGACACTTTGGTTTCATGTTCTCAGTGTCATATTGTCATATATGTGAGCTCACGAAGAGTGCATCCCAGGAAATTCCATTTATGTGTGCCACCCCTGCGATTCTCCTTATTAAGGCGAGAGTGGGACATCGTCAGATTAATTTATTAATAACTTTTTTTTAAATGTTATTCCTTAATTCGAAGTGATTTTTTTCTACCTACTTAGCTACTTAGGCAATTGAACGAACTTTAAGTCAGTATTGAGCAATTTAGACAAGTTGAGGTAATCCAAGACTGTCGTTTTCCAAGTCGTGTTACCACTTATTCTATTTTACAAAAAGGAGCAAAACTCAAAAAGTAACATTGTGAATATAAGGATCTTTTTTGCTTTCTTGTCTAACGTAAATAAAGGTACGCACTGTCTCTTTGGAAAAATTGTTTTTATTGAACATATCCTTTTTTTCTGAGAGAATTGAGGCGTTTTAGAACCGAAATTATGGTATAGGACAACCTACCCCATCCACTAAGACAACCTGCCCCACAACCCAGGGCAAAAAGTCTAACTTTGGAATTTTTTCAAAAACTAGAAATATTATGCTATCAGCAAGTTTCTAAATTTTGGTTCCTGTGCTTTTAGATAGGGATGAAGTCTACTAACTTGTCAAGACAAGAAAATTCGCAATATCTCAATTAGGAATAAGTTCATTAAAAAAATAAATACTCGTAAATAAATGACAAAAATAATATGAGACAACCAACCCCTGTCTCCCGGCTGATTGTCAATTCAGATTATTGTTGGTGCCTGGAAAGCAACCTCAAGTTGGATGATCCACAAATGGGGGACATTCCTATAACCCGATTTACTACCGGGGAACTGACCGTTTGTTATATCAGATGTGTAGCCCAGTACCGAAACCATTGGCTGTGATAGGAATGTATAACCCGGTACTTGAACCATTGGTTAAATGACATGAAAAGTGTAGAGAGATTACATTCCAGTATTTGAACCATCAGCCAAAGAAGTTAGGATGAAATATTTGGCGAGTGGCATGGAGAGCGAAGAAGAAGGCAACTTTTGAATACGCGAATGATACCGAAGGTGTGTTTGTCTAGCTTTTCGTTTATTATTTCCAATAATAAGCCTATGTGATCGTGTAGCAAAAAATTTGTATAACCCCCCCTCCAACTTTGTCACTTTACGTTTCAAGGTGCGTAGAATCCAAATTTGAAATGTCCGTCCGCCGTCCGCCGTTCGCCGTCCGCCGTCCGCCGTCCGCCGTCCGCCGTTCGCCGTCCGCCGTCCGGGCCATAAAATGCCTAAGAATTGACTTAAAAAACCCGTTCTTTCGCACATAGACTCCATTTGGGGTCTAGTTGGTCCTAACGTTTAACCATCCCAATCGCTTTACTCGCATAGATGCTATGGGCCAAAAACGGGCGAAAAAGTGTCTTTTTTTCGAGGTTTGAGTGTTAGACTGACAAACGTGCGCACGCCTTGTGAGTGGGAGAGGGTGAGCGGGAGAGAGAGTGAGTGGGAGGGCGAGGCAGAGGGAGTGAGAGGGAAGGGAGGGCGAGGGAGTATGGGGGGAGGCGGAGGGAAGATACGGGAGGGAGGGGAAGGGAGAGGGAGTGAGAGGGAAGGGAGGGCGAGGGAGTGTGGGGAAGGCGGAGGGAGTGAGAGGGAAGGGAGAGGGAATGGTATCACTTGTTTTGTGTGTGATCAGTTGTTTTGTGTGTGATCAGTTGTTTTGTGTGTGTGCCCACCCCCCCACCCTTATAGGAGACACTCGACATACCTAATAAACTCACACACAACACACACACAAAACAACTGATCACACACAAAACAACTGATACCACCTTCTCCGAACCTCCACTAGAGCGAACTGGCGTCGTTTCAAAAGAGTTGAAAAGAGTGTAACTCTACACACAAAACTGTGTTTCATCTCTCATTCCCACGCCAAGAGTCCGACCAGTATTAGGTATGTTGAGTGTCTCCTATAAGGGTGGGAGGGTGGGCACACACATAAAACAACTGATCACACACATAAAACAACTGATCACACACAAAACAAGTGATACCACCTTCTCCGAACCACCGCTAGTGTGATGAAATTAATTCCAATTAGAAGAGATTGTTTATGAGTATGAAAATACTCATAATTCTATTCTACGCTTTATGATATAAAGCTTCGCTTCCTTCGGGTGTCCCTAGACGGCCCCATTTATTTATTTTTTTTTTTTCCTCAACTTTACTATAAAGCGTAAAATTATGGGGTCCTGGAGCTGTAATGCAGTGAACGAGTAAACCAAATATTGGAAGCACGAAGCCCCGAGTTTCGATACCTAGTAAATATACTATAAGTGAGGCTAAATAATTACGGTCAGTTTTCTACGTAGAAGGTCTGTATGATACAGAAATAATTACCTTTGTGTAATAATTTGCAGCGTTTTTATGCAGAGAAGTCAAGTGGGGGTGAAGTTAAACCTTATGGAATGGAGTTGGCTAGGCGAGGCTGGAGGAGCGCGCCCTGTTCTGAAAGCTTTATTTGGTAAATCTCCACAACTTTGAATAACATAAGTCGAGTCACGACAAGTGAATAATGTCATCTCTCATGAAGAACTAAACCGTCGTACGTTAGCTCTGGAAATGAATATGTATTTTAGAAAACGTTCTGCACGCGAGACTGCTCAAATAGTTTAGTTGTGAATAAGTATCTATCTCCCTATTTATTATTGCGAAAGGGAGTGGAAAGCTCTGGTAATCCAGTTTAAGAAAAACAGATTGAATGAAAATTGAATCAGGGCTCCTAGAGCATTTGTTCAGGTCGGAGAATGGATAGAAGAGCAGAGGGTCGGTGGGAGGGTAATGATGGAGGCGGTCGGTTTAGATTTTCAAGGAAGGAGCGGAAAGGCGGTGGGAAAGAATGGGCCAATTCAATGAAGTCCCTGCCACCCCCGAGGTGGTAATGTAGTGCCTCGAATAGATGGCGATAGATCTTCCTCTTATCTTCAAACCTCCCACCTCGCTCCTATTCAATATACATCCCGAATCCTTTCCACGCCACCGGAGTACAGAGAATCACTTGTTTCCCAACTCGGGTTTAGGTTTAGGGGTTGCTATCCCACAGGGTGCCTTCACTTTCTCGCCTCGCCATGAAGAAGTGAAAGGAAGTAGGTAGGAAGAAAGTTTCTGAGTTAGGTGCGAGTTTGTTCGAAGCTCGTCCAATTTAAAGCAAAAGTCCCTCGTAGTATTGTTACTTTGAGTGCTAACGTCCTTTCTGACTTATATCGTATAGGTACACTCGGTGTATGCACCAACATGGAAAATATGTCATAATGCTATCAACCAAATATAATTTTACGAAACGTAAAACCAAACTACTTTTCATATTCAACAGAGTGTACCTAGCTACTTAGAAAAATTTCCAGCCACGCAGCATGATCTTATGAGCGAGTTTTGGTAAATTATCGTGTTATTTTATGTCAAATTGTATTGAAATTTGAGTACTTTGAGTTCAAAGAAAATGTTAATTCTTACCAAGTTAAGGGCAAAAACTTGTTCAAAATAATATTCTGCAATTCGCTAAAATTTAGGATTTTTAGATTTGTTTCAGTTTTTATCAAATTTTAAGCAAATAATGGAAATTAATTTAATTTTTCGTCATAATTCTGTGCCAAAAGTTGTTAATGTTCCAGTTCATAACTGATGAACTTTGTTTGAGTAATATTTTACTAAAATTTCAAATTTAATGATTTGTAGCCATTTTTGGTGATTTTTTGGGCATATTATTTGCAATTTGAGCCACTTGATGTGTTCCGAATGTGCTTGCCAATAAATTTATCCTTTCATTTGGAAAGCTTGACTTTATTTTTTCTTTTTACTTGAAATTTATCTCAATCCTAAGGCGCGCACACACACACACACTAACGCACGCGCTCACACTCACTTCTTTTTTTTTTACGGAACTACCCTTAAAGGCGGAAGGGACACACCATTAAATTGAAAAATAAACAAATAAATTTAAAAAAAAAAGGGGAGGACGACCAAGCTTACCCGACGCTGCCGGCTCTAGAGATGAGGAAAGATGCAAAAGGATGAGGAAGAAGAGAGGGATGAAAGGAAGTGCTCCTATAAAATGACCACCACCTCAGGACGCGGGTGGCGATACGACGGAGCACTCCCGCCGAGATGCCCAACTCGAGTAACTCCGTGGTACTTTTCCCGCACCACACCCCGCACTATGACAAGGTCGTGGCTATTACACTGATGCTGTTAGGCGTCACTCCCATTATCTCGGAAATCTCTTGCCGCAGGTCATTTCTGTCTTAGGTACTTATTTTTCTTAGCCCGCCTGGTCAGCTCCACCACCATGTTCACGCTACCAATGACAACCTGGAAATCCAGGATTATGGCAGTCCCATCGGGCTTGATGGCAACGATATCTGGCTTCTTGCCCCGGTCACTCAGCATGTGATATAGTCTCTCCCTTTCGACATCCCAACCGCTAGATGAAAACGCTGCAAATTATTTCATAAAGGTTTATTATTTTTTCAATTGAGTATGATCGTAGTTTTAGTTGGCTAGCGTACGTCATAAGGCCCGTCCAGACTCCTCGGCGTGTCCTACTTCGAGTTGCCACAACCTATACTTCTATATTTATATACGCATGTTTATATTTCTCGATTTGAGCTCCTATCTATTCAAATAGTTATTGCCTTAATAATATCATTATCTAAGTAGGTACGAAAAGTCGAGAGGATATGTTATTAAATATGCGTAAAAAGCTTTGGTATTAACACACAAATATGACCTTGAAAAAAACATATTCATGTCTCGAACGAACGCCGGCGCCGTACCCACCACAAGCCGCGGCGCCGGCGCCTCCTCTCACTCCATCCCCCCCCCCCCCCCCTCACCCCCCCCCCCCCCTCTCCACCCACCGTGACCCCCTGCCAAGCGTGCCAGGCGTGCGCGCGTCGAAAAAGACACTTTTTTTGCCCGTTTTCTATGCGAGTAAAGCGATCGGGATGGTTAAACGTTAGGACCAACTAGACCCCAAACGGAGTCTATGTGCGAAAGAACGGGTTTTTTAAGTCAATTCTTAGGCCTTTTATGGCCCGGACGGCGGACGGCGAACGGCGAACGGCGGACGGACATTTCAAATTTGGATTCTACGTACCTTGAAACGTAAAGTGACAAAGTTTGAGGGGGGGTTATAAAAATTTTTTGCTACACGATCACATAGGCTTATTATTGGAAATAATAAACCAAAAGCACCTGCTAACTACTTGGCAAGCGCATCGTGACGTAGAATGCGGCCACCGTGAGTACGAGGACATTGCTGCACCACATGATAGAGATTCTAATTTTTACCCCGACAGGCACGGCAAAGGGTGTCGACTGTCCCGCGACTACTCCTCGAACACCTCACCGAGGTGGCTAATGTAGCTTTAAAAATGAAAGGATGAGTTACTAGGCTAGCAATGTTGGAGCACATTAAATTGGCCGAATTTCGAAAAATGAGCTACTAAAAATCACAAAAAAAAAAGCTGAAAACGACTAAAAATCATTAAATTCATACTTCTCAGCAGACTTTTAGTCAAAATTAGTTCATCATGAATTAAGTAAAACGTTAAAAAATTTATGCACAAGATTATGCTGAAAAATGTACTTATTTATATGTCATTAATATTTGTTAAAAATTCGATAAAAATAGCAAGAAAAGGTGAAAATTCAAAATCTTTTTTGAATCGCAGGATATTATTCAGAACTAGATTCATTTGGTGGTTAAGGGGATTAATTTGGTTCTTAAGGTTATTGTTGAGGATAAATTTGGTTGTTAATAATTTCAAAATAATGCAGCTCACGATATTTCATGAAATTGGCTCATACGATCATGCAGCACGACTGATTATCGATTATGGAATAGCACATCCAAAATTTAAACACAAAATTATGCTGGAAAATCGATAAAAACTGTTAAATATCTAAAAATAAAAAAAATAAAAAAATTGAAACGCAGAATATTTATTAGAATGAGTTTTTTTTTGCCACGATTCTAGAAGTTGACAATTTCTTTCCACTCAAAGTGTTAAAATTTCAAAAGAATGTAGTACACGATGATTTATGAAAATTCGCTCGTACGAAACTTTTTACAAATAAATTCAAAGGTTTTACAATTGAATCTATTCAAAAAAAGGTTAATTTTATTATGCAAGGAGACTAATTTTATTTGTAAAAAGACTAATTTTATTTGCAAGAAAACCAATTTTATCTGCAAAAAGACCAACTTTATCTGCAAACGCTGTAAAACCCATAGATTCCCTTTCGTAGGATCATTGGTGGAACCACATTTACGAGTAGAATGTGCACATCATAAATGCAAGTTGGTAGATAGGATGGTAACAGTATCGGTAAGCGTGACACGAACCTCCTTCGGTAGTCGGATATACGTTGTAAGAGTCGTCAATGAGCCAGGCAGTAACTGTGACGACACCTTCGAGATGCTGAGGGATCCTGCAGCGAAGAACTGCTGTGTCTCCCAACGACAGAGGACCGCCTCCGACCACAGCCACAGCTTCGTAGTCCTCAACCATCACTGGTGGGAAAAATTAAATAATTAAACATTTATAAGACCCTGCAATTATAACACAAAGCTTTATATATTTCTGTGAAAGATAAATAGCCTTACTACGCAGATCACTGGTCCATAGATGATTTCACTACTTCGCAAAATTTAGGAGTGGTCTTGCATCCGGCCGGAAATTGTCGGTTTCTTACGTTATTTGATGTGCCGAATCCGAATCCGTGGTTAGTTTTGAGTTTTGGTTTGTTTTGTTTAGATCGATTTTGAGACGTTATGAGCTTATTTTTTGGTGCACAAACGTCCCGGGATTATTCATTGAACACACTTCCAGATTAGATTTTTTCGTAATGTGCCAGACCTATGTAAATTTCCGAACATCACCTCGATTTTTTTTTATTGCACCCCTTCGAACCTAGAATTCTGAAAAACCTTGAGATAACTGTGAGAAAATCTCAGTACTTGGTCATTTTTTTTTTCAGATTTCATGGAGTAAGAATTTTAAAAAAAAAAAAGTCCAGTCATGCAGCATGACCCCATGAGCGAATTTTTGAAGAGTAAACTCATCAGTTGTGATTACATTTTTTTTTTAACAAGCACCTACTACCTACGTTTTAAACAGCATGGTTCTAGGATTGGTTATACAGGGATACTTCCATAAGAGTAGTTCAATCTGAATTTGGACAATGTTTCATGCAAATATTACCGATTTTTACAACTAGCGAACGGCATTATTTCGATTTTTGACTGATTTTTCAACTTTGAAATTTTTGAAAACTTGGTACATATTCTTATAGGAAATTTTACGCTGATTCCGGATATACCACATGTTAGTATGCTGAAAAAATTATTTCGCACAACAAATCGCAAAAACAGGCTATTTTGAACTTTTTGACTACATTTTTGAAAATTTCAACCCGAAGATGTAATCCGATCATGCTGGCCAACGAACTTGAACTTTCGTTTTGTGTCCTTAACATTTTAAAATTTGTTTGAAGTTTCTAGCACAATTCTACGGACAGTTATCGTCTGGAATGACACATACCTGCATATATACATACTCGTACATACATTAAAAAATGCGTTAAACTTCAGAATATGATTCGGAATAGCCTAAAACGGATTTCCGCATAAAATGTTTTCAAAAATTCACATTCTACAAATTTTGAGGCGAGAGCAATAGCTTAATTTTCTTCAAAAATTCCCTAAAATAGGCCTGGACAAATTCTTTCGGCTCTGCATCTGATAGAGAACATTCCTTCGCATCAAATGAAACCAACCTCGCGTTTTTTGGTCTGAAAATAACGAAGGTGCGATTTATTTTGTCAGACAGCACAAAATCACGACGCCCAACAAAACTGGGTTGAACTATCAGCTCATCCTGTCAATTATACCTACTTTGGGAATCAATGCTCGCTATGTATGCTCATACCAACCAAATATATACCTATAATATATAACAGGCTACGTAAACAAATCTCAGAAAACACAGAGCTCACTATTGTTATCCTGTTCATCAATTGACTTGAGCAGCCTACATAATAACTAGATAGAAATATAGTTGGGTGGTCTGTGCATACATAACGTGTATTGATTCCCAAAATATAATAGACAGGATAACAATGTTGAATGTCTTCTACAAGATTCAGATCCAAAATAATTTTTCCAGGCCAAATTTTCTATTCTTAGCTCATGAAATTTGCAGAAAAAATAACAAAAAAACTGAAATTTCACCACACTGTTTGCTATTACTGTTTGCTGAGGTGATATTCGGAATCAGCGATACATTTATATAAGTTAGGCACCTTTGGAAGGCATTTAATCTGGAACCGTGTTCAATGAAAATTCTGGAAACGTTTGCGCACAAAAAAGTGAAAACAGAGCTAAAAGAAAACAGAAAAACCTCGGATCCTGATTCAGCACATTGAATAGCGTAAGAAACCGACAAGCTCTAGGCGGATGCAAGACCACTCCTAAATTTTATCAAGTAGTGTAATCTATTAAACGGAATCTATGGTTCATTATCTACATACCAACAGCATTTACATATCAAACTGGAGGTTTTACACATTAAAGTGGATGTTTTACTAATAAATTTGGAGGTTTTACACGCCAATTTGGAGTATGATTAACAAAAATAAAAGAAATAGGTAGGTACGCAGTTTTACTTCATGTATAAACTTCAGCTTCCTTTTCTTATGTAATGAAAATGATGGTAGTAGATATGAAAGCCGCTGATTCTGGGTAGGACTTTACCATGTTAGTTACAATGGAGGAGGTATATATCCAGTAAAGACACAATCTATTCGCTATTCCCACCAAAATCATATGCAAACCAGACACAGGCTCGTCATTGTAATGCATGCATTACTTACCAATAGGCGTGTTTTCCATTTTGGTTCATTATTTTCAATAATGAAGAACCTTTATAATCGACCAAGAAAAAAAAAATCTGTAACCCCCTAAAAATTGGTTTGTTTACGTTTCAAGATGCATAGAATCTAAAAATAAAAAAAAAAAAAAAAAAAATAAATAGCTCGTCTGCCGTTCACTATTCATAGGTTTCTTCCAAAATTACTTCACAAAAGTTTATGAAATTTGACTGAAAAATCATAAATCGGCCGGGGATGTGCCAGTAACATCGGTATCAATTTCAATCAACCCTAAAGGGTAGTAATTAAGGGCTGAAATATTGAAAAATCGAGATCTTGAAAACTCTCAAGGTAACAGTATTTTTTGTTGTTGTTGTCATTTACATATATTTTCCCAAAAAATCGAATGAAATCATCCGGAAAGCCCTTCGATTTTTCATTCTCTCACTACAAGCTATAATGGAGCAGTGACTTTATGATTATTTGGGGGAACTAACTAAGTTTCACCAACGACCACTAGATAGTGTTAAGCTTGCAGCAAGCGAACGAAATTACATGGCATACGTGCCGCCACCACGATTTCGCCAATGGGGTTCTGAAAATGAGAAGCTCGAGGTAGGAGCGCAGCATGTTAACAATGACCTTACCGATTTGCTTTTCATTTTTTGCCAAAATTAAGTGGAGAATCAAGATGAATGAGGCAAAATCAGTCCATGTTGATTTCACCAACCGCCAAATCAAAAATATACCAATCTATCTGAATGGCAGAGTCATCCCTTATGCCAACGAGGCAAAATATTTGGGTATGACTCTGGATACAAGGCTCCGCTGGAGAGCGCATATAAAAAATTAAAAAACAGAATTGGACACCAAATTCCGAAAAATGTATTGGTTGATTGGTGGATGATCAAAATTGTCTATCCAAAATAAATTAACTTTATACAATCAGGTCCTTAAGTCAGTCTGGACATATGGTGCACAGCTCTGGGGCTGCACTTCTCAAAGTAATCGTGATATTATACAGCGATTCCAGAACAAAGTACTGCGGTCATGCGTCGATGCGTACCGCTACTCGTTACATTGGTGTCAGAAGTGGGACAAAATGAAGCAACAAGGAGTAATTGTGGAATCTCGAAGCCCATGGGCCAGCCCAGTAGTCATGGTGAAGAAGAAGACAGGGGACTGGAGGTTTTGCATTGACTACAGGAAGCTTAATGATGTCACCACCAAGGATGCGCACCCCTTGCCCCACATTGGCGATACCTTGCATGCACTGGGAGGGAGTAAATGGTTTACGACACTTGACCTACAGGCTGGGTACTGGCAAATTCCCCTCACTAAAGAGGCACAGGAAAAATCTGCTTTCTGTACCAGGGAAGGACTTTGGGAGTTCACAGTAATGCCCTTTGGACTCACGAATGCGCCAGCAACCTTCCAGCGTGTCATGCGCCAGCTCCTGCAAAGACTCATTCAGCAAGGAGTTGTTGTGGTGTACCTTGATGATGTCCTCATACATACCACTACCTTTGAGGAGCATTTGCACTTCTTGGGGGCAGTGTTTGAAATATTTCGGGAGACAAACTTGAAGCTGAATGGACGCAAGTGTACATTCCTACAGCAGACAGCAACATACTTGGGCCATATAGTGACACCAAAGGGAATCCAGACTGATCCAAAGAAGGTTGAGGCTATTGTCACCTGGCCAACACCAACCAGCACCAAGGAACTCCGGTCCTTTGTAGGGCTCTGCTCGTATTACCGCCAATTTGTTCCGCATTTGGCAGAATTGATGAAGCCTCTTTACGCTGCAGAGAACCTCAAGCAATTTGACTGGACCCCGGATTGCCAGGCAGCCTTTGAAGTACTTAAGGAAAAGCTACAGGAAGCTCCAGTGTTGGATCATGTGCAGGCAGGGATGCCTTTTATTGTCGATGCTGATGCAAGCAATGTTTCAATTGGGGCAGTCTTGTCACAGCTGCAAAATGGAAAAGAGGTTGTGATTGCATACTTCAGTAAGTGCCTCTCCCGCACCTAGCGCAACTATTGTGTTACCAGAAAAAAGTTGCTTGCTGTAGTGGAGGCACTAAAGTTTTTTGAGCCGTATGGAATTGACATGGGGCGGCTGCAAGTTCGGATTGATCATGCATCTCTCACATGGCTCATGCGATTCCGAAACCAGGATGGCCAGATGGCCCGATGGCTTGAGCGGCTGAGCCGTTTTGACCTTGATGTGCAGTACCGTTCGGGGCAGCAGCATGGGAATGCTGATGCGCTCTCGAGAAGACCATGTGCCAGGGATGGATGCTCCTACTGCGAAAGAAGGGAAGCCAAGGGACACCAAGAAGACAGCCAGGATGGGCCTACACTGCATGGACTTCTAATAGAAAGTGTGTGGTCATTGCAGGACATACAGGAACACCAGGCGGAAGACACACAGCTAAAACCAGTGAAAGAGTGGCTGTGTGCTGAATGTCGTCCCAGCTGGGAGCAGGGGGCAGGAGAAGGACCAGAGACTAAGGCATTGTGGGCAATTTTTGACTCCCTTGGGTTGGAGGAAGGTGTGCTTTACCGGAAGTGGGAGAGTCCCGATGGATGTTCTATACGCCAGCAATTCTTAGTACCACGCAGTCTAAAAGAAACCATCTTGAAACAGGCTCATGAGCCAGCTCATATAGGGGAAAAGAAAATGGGGGAAAGGCTGCACCAGAGGATGTACTGGATAGGACTGCACCGGGACGTGAGGGAATGGTGCCGGAGCTGTGACACCTGTGGGAAACGACATGGAGGGGGACAATGGGTGCGGGCACCTTTGCGCACATATGTTGTTGGAAGTCCATTCCAGAGGGTTGGGATTGATGTAGTTGGGCCTCTCCCAGAGACCAAGCGAGGGAACTGATACATTCTGACAGTAGTTGACTACTTTACAAAGTGGCCTGAGGCCATTACCCTTTTCCCCTTCCCGATCAAAGAGCAGAGACAGTCACCCAGGCTCTGATAGAACATGTGGTCTCTCGATTCGGTGTACCAAGGGAGATTCATTCTGACCAGGGCTGCAACTTCGAGTCTGAACTGATGAAGGCTGTGCTCTCCCAACTGGGTGCACACAAGACCCGAACGACCCCTCTCAGGCCCCACAGTGATGGCCAAGTGGAAAGGCTCCATCAAACACTCTACGAATGGTTGGCAAAGATGGTGAAGGAAAACCAGGTGGAGTGGGATCAGCAACTCCCCATTGCCCTGTTGGCATACCGAGCCACGGAGCAGGCTACTACGCAGTTCACCCCAGCGTATCTGCTCTTTGGGCAGGAGCTTACATTGCCACTGGAACTGTTGTTTGGGCGGCCACCCGAAGAGAAAGAGGTACAAGCTTACGCAGCAGATCTTCGAAAACGGCTAGCGGTGGCTCACGAAAAGGCTCGCGATAACCTACAGATCCGGGCAGAAGACATGAAGCGGCGATACTACCGCACCACGCGAGGTCGGTCCGTCTGGGTGGGAGATCAGGTGTGGCTGCACAACCCCAGGCGCATCCGTGGACGAAACCCCAAATTGATGTGCCCCTGGGATGGCCCCTATGAGGTAGTCCATGAGCTGAATGACGTCGTGGTCCGGATGCGTAAGAACCGGGGACGCCCAAAGGTAGTTCATGTTGACCGCCTGACGCCATACCTTGGAAGAAAGGCGGGAGAAGTGTTAGGAAGTTTACATGGGCAACGCAGATAGTGACGTGGAAACTGTTTACAAACTGTTATAAAAACTAAAAATATTCACTTTGTGTTCCGAATTTATAGTGTTTGTCGCGGTTTATAGAATTAATAAAATTGTGCTCAATTCATCCGGTGTTTACAATTTTACAATATCCATAACGACCTCAAAATTCCCACAATAAATGAAGTAATAAAAACTCAAGCGATAGCCCATCATCAGAGCCTCCAAGGTCATATCAACGAGGAGGTTGTGAAGCTGCAGGACGTTGATGATCTGCTCAGACGACTGAAAAGACGAAAACCTCACGACCTGTGGTAATAGGGAGTGATGTGTTCATGAAAGTTTGTTCAGTGAGTGTAGTGCTGTGCGCTCCTGCAAATCGTGTTCATTGAAGACACTAAATAGCTGAAATGATGTAGGATGTGTTGCGTATCACAGTCTTGTTTCAGTCACCGATTATTCATTGCCAAAGAAATGTTGCTAATAAGTTGTATTACTTGGTGCAATAAACATTATGAAAAAAAAAAAAAAATTGTTGCCAATAAGGGCAGTCGTGACTGCCAAAAATTGTTTTTGTTATTTTGTCGGTTTTGTTTGTTTGTGAGTTTATTTATTATAATAAGTTATTCATTAATAAAATAACTCTCACGAAAAGGAGTGATGCAAGGTATAAAAAGTCCAGTCATGCAGCATGACCCCATGAGCGAATTTTTGAAGAAATCTTCGACATTTCAGTCGCTATTGATTGTGTAGAGAAATTTTAGTTTATGATTAGAACTTCTTCATAATTTCATGGCTGATATTTTCTAAGCCACAGTCAGTATTAAAGCTACATCAAGTCCTAAAACAGTTGAGCGTAAAACATTAAAGAGAGCGATCGAGAGAATTGGAGGACGGAATATTTCACAGAGTAAACTCATCAGTTGTGATTAGGTACTTTTTTTTTTTTTTAAACAAGCACCTACTACCTACGTTTTAAACAGCCTGGTTCTAGGATTGGTTATACAGGGATACTTCCATAAGAGTACTTCAATCTGAATTTGGACAATGTTTCATGCAAATATTACCGATTTTTACAACTAGCGAACGGCATTATTCCGATTTTTGACTGATTTTTCAACTTTGAAATTTTTGAAAACTTGATACATATTCTTATAGGAAATTCTACGCTGATTCCGAATATACCACATGTTAGTATGCTGAAAAAATTATTTTGCACAACAAATCGCAAAAACAGGCTATTTTGAAATTTTTGACTACATTTTTGAAAATTTCAACCCGAAGATGTAATCCGATCATGCTGGCCAACGAACTTGAACTTTCGTTTTGTGTCCTTAACATTTTAAAATTTGTTTGAAGTTTCTAGCACAATTCTACGGACAGTTATCGTCTGGAATGACACATACATACATATATAAATACATACATACATACATTAAAAAAATGCGTTAAACTTCAGAATATGATTCAGAATAGCCTGAAACGGATTTCTGCATAAAATGTTTTCAAAAATTCACATTCTACAAATTTTGAGGCGAGAGCAATAGCTTAATTTTCTTCAAAAATTCGCTAACAAGGGGAAAATCATGCCAAACACCATGTTCGCTAGGTCATTCGCTTCCTACGGCAGACCTTGTTAGTTAGGAGCCTCATTCACGGCACTGCATCATCAGCTCATGTTTAGGTGTGTTATTTAATTTTATTGATTTTTCCTCAGAAACGCATCTACACCTATGCAGATACATTAGACACCAACCTAATGATTCGTTTAATAATATAGACAGGTGTTCTGCGTAGAAGAGCTATATGCGATACAGAAATTATAAACCTCTGTGTAAATAATGAAAGATAAAAAATAAGACGAATCAAAGATTAGACTGGAGGAAGATCTCAAAAACATCAAACTGTGGATGAATCTAAATAAATTAAATTTAAATGTAGAAAAGTGCAATATTTTACCCATTGCTGGATCAGAAAATGAATGGCCGAGTGAAATTAGTGTGCGTATACACCCCCAGCAATGTGACACCATTGATAATGTATGTAATTGTAATGTATTTAATACGGCAAAATATATGAAATACTTACGGGTTATAATGACTATAAGCTGAAATGGGACGGTCATGTGCAATATATTATAAATAAATTGAGAAAGATGGCATACGTGATGAACAATGTTAAATTTCTGTCATTTAAACTTGAAAAATGTATATATTACGCTATGGTACAGCCTTTGTTGCGGTTTGCGATTTCTCTATGGGGTCGGATCTATAATAGTGTTATAGAACCGTTATTTATTTTACAGAAAAAATCCTAAAAATTGGCTTCAAGAGAAAAAAAAGAGAACCGACGTATAATTTGTTCAAAGACCTCAAAATTTTCAGTGTTCATCAACTATATACGTACAGCATGTGCAGATACATCTTGAAAAATAAAAATGAATTCAAAGATAATATCAGAACTTCTAGAGGAAAGCCGTATAGATTTGAGCTACCGAGAATAAAATCAAAATTTTCAGGGCATAGTCCTAAGTATAAAATGCTATTAACTTTTAATTATTTGTTCAAAATTTTATATCCCTTATTCACCAACTCTTACAACTCTATACATAGATCATTAAATACAATTAAAAAATATAAATTCACAGAAGACATTTTAATCAAGTCCAGTTCCAAATTAAAACACCCTTCTTATGCTGACTAATTTATTGAAAACCTAACTCTTAAATTCAAATATTTATTTCATCTTGAATTATCCCAATTTCTCTTTTAATAAATTATACAAAAATAATATAAAAAAGTCCAGTCATGCAGCATGACCCCATGAGCGAATTTTTGAAGAAATCTTCGATTATTTCGATTTTTGACTGATTTTTCAACTTTGAAATTTTTGAAAACTTGATACATATTCTTATAGGAAAGTTTACGCTGATTCCGAATATACCACATGTTAGTATGCTGAAAAAATTATTTCGCACAACAAATCGCAAAAAACAGACTATTTTTAATTTTTTACTACATTTTTGGAAATTTCAACCCGAAGATGTAATCCGATCATGCTGGCCAACGAACTTGAACTTTCGTTTTGTGTCCTTAACATTTTAAAATTTGTTTGAAGTTTCTAGCACAATTCTACGGACAGTTATCGTCTGGAATGACACATACATACATATATACATACATATATACATACATACATTAAAAAATGCGTTAAACTTCAGAATATGATTCAGAATAGCCTGAAACGGATTTCTGCATAAAATTTTTTCAAAAATTCACATTCTACAAATTTTGAGGCGAGAGCAATAGCTTAATTTTCTTCAAAAATTCGCTAACATGCCATGAAATATGGTTGTTCACTGGCAATAGTTAAGTAATTCCTATAATATATATATTGTTATAGTCTCACATAACGAAATTGGCTCATGCATGCCGCCAAAAGCTATGCTTACAGGCATGCATACCCTTCAACCTAATAATTGTTAGTTTATAACAATTATTTGTTTTGTTCATTTTCTTTATGTATAGAAGTACTAATTAATTTGATATTTTATCTTTTATTTTATATTGTGCTGTATATCATGAAGGAATAAAAACTCAAAAACTCAAAAAAAAAAAAAAAAAAAAAAAAACTCAAAATAATTTTCAGCATTTATTACTTTAACTTCTAATGGTATTATTTGTTTTCCTCACCTGCTTTGACACTCATGTCGAGAGACAAAAGTTTGCCAGCGGAATTGGTGGCGAGGCAGCGGTACGTTGTGAGATGGACGTCCGGTCTGAACTCTTCAGGCTTGAAAGGCGGGAAGTAGAGGGAGCCATTCTCGAGGATGCGGCGGACGTGCGGCACTGGCTGCAGAGGTGTGGTCTCTCCACTGAGGTACCACGTGACTTTCGGCTCGGGGCTGCCGCTAGCAACACAGTTGGCCAGCGCTCCTTCCTTGTACCACACTACCAACTCCCGAGGGGGGTCCACAACGAATCGTGGCCCACTTTCGCAGCAACCTGCAACAAAGAGTTAATCGGTTAAGACAGTTACCCTCATTGAATGTTGTACATAAATATCATAGGTATAGGGTAACCAGGAGTACCCAGGGCCTGGTGTACCCAGGGCCGATCAAAAGTTGAAGTCGAAGAAAAGATTATAACAGTGATGTGTTTACTGTGCTGCATAGCCTTTTCCAGGCACATATAAAAATCCCGTATTAACCCTAGAATAATGTTGATGAATCTTGCCCCCTCATTACTATGGATCGGAGTCAAAATGACTCCCACTGAAATCCGTCGCTTTCCTCTGGTCTTTCAATACTGTTTGTATGGAGAAAAATCAAAACCATTATACAATGAAATGTGAACAACATATTAATGCTTTATTCCCCATAATATCCGCTCCTTTCAGCTTAAAAACTAGATTTTTCTTATTTAAAAAAATCGAATGATCAAATTAAATGTTTAATCATTTCCTTCTTCATTACAAAATATGTATGCATTTGACAATACCTGAAATCCATAAACTTTTAATCCTTCCAATTACAATGACTTCAAAATAACTCGATACCTACTTAGCAAAATAATTTGACAGTCAGTTTTTTTAGTTCCATTGCTAATTGACTAAACGTTTGACTAACAATAACTAAACAATATTACCGTTTCAGGTGAATCACAAATCACACTAAAAAGTCTTTGGAAACAATAGTATAGGAATGAATATGAAATTCTTATTTTCTCTATCAAAAGACTATGGAACTTCTTTTCTAGTTAATATTGAAGAGAAGAAAAGTTGAAACGAATGTTAGGCTATTTACAGTCATAAAATAAAACTATGTTTGGATGGGAGCAGCCCCCTGAAAATAATAGACAATTTGGACGGAATGTTTTTACCGTGTGGCCTCCGCAAATCAGCCTGTCACATTTTGAGCAAGTTGTGGACGTTCTTTGCTTCAGAGAGGACGGACACATGCTGCAATACATCCTTTTTGCTGGTTTTTGTTTGGGTGTTGTTGGCTATGGAGGGCTTTGAGAGTCAGCAGGGGGCGGAGCTGAAACTGTAGTTTCCCCCACCTTCTGTTTCAGTTTCCTTCTGAGTTGTTTCTTCAGGATCAAAAGCAGGGCGGGGAGGCGGTGCTGACATGTTGAGGTTCCCTTGAATGGTCGATTTTAGAGTGGCTCTAAATTTCTGATTTTTCTCCAACCGCATCATCTTCCAACGATGAGAGATTTTATCCTTTATCAAATCCCCTTCACCTCGTCCTCACTTTCTATCGAGAGTTCCTCATCATCATCTTCAGCAACAAAATCTGGATCGTTTTTGTCCTCCAAGTCGATTCCGTCAACTGGATCTGATTCGTCTTCTTCAGAACTTAGTGCGAAGTCGTCATTTGGTTCGCTCATCTCCTCAAGCAGCTGCCTAATTTCTTCGTACAAATATGCATGTTCTTGACCTAACAGCTCCTTTGATATTGTGGAGTAAATTTGACTGAACAATAGGGGCATACAATGTGATTATGGACTCAACTTGGCTCGACATCAGGGGTGTGCAATATTATCGTGGAGTCAAACTGACTCCACCTCACCTACAGCATTACTATCATGGAGTCATTTTGAGGTATAGAACTTCAGTATTTACCTGATAGCAACGACGGGTGAGGTCAGAGGCAGCTGGTGGCATGAGCGTCAATGAGCGGACATCCTGGGGAAGCATAGCTGGGAGGGGAGCGACCCCCTATCCTGGGGCGCCACGGTACACTATGAAAATTGGAGGCTGGAGTCATTTTGACTCCTCGATAGTATTCTAGGGTTAAGTAAGTATCCATGATAACAGGTGATAACTCGTGAGGGCTGTCAAAAGTTGTTGGATGGTGTTCTCGACCTTTGCTGTAAAAAGTTTGAGTGTTTTCGAGGTGCAAGTGAACAAGGTAAGAAAAAATATTCACATTTCTATGGTACTACTATATGGTTAACATCTTATAAAAGAGTTCTAAATGACTTTATAGGATGTAATCAAGAATTATGGCAGATATGCAAGTTTATAATTTTTGATACATCTTTGTACGTAGGGCCGATTTTTCGTTGTACCCAAGGCCGGCCCTGGGTACAACACGTTACCCTACATATGTTTGTCCAGAGAAACATTTCCGAATCAGATCGGAATCAAACCAGAACCATTGGAACTGAAAACGGGAAGGGATAGAGGCTTTGAAGGCTGTTAGTTTCAACTCCGATTCTCCAAACGGTTTTTTTGACTAATTCGGAACCGATGCGCAACAGAAACAATACTGATACGAGATAACAACTAAGATTTATCATTATCACCATGATGAAATTTAAAACTCCTAACATAACTTCCAAAATTTTATCGAATTCTTAATGGAGCAAAATAAGAAGTACGAAAATCAGTCGAGATTTGTAGCTGTAGCAGCACCCCAAAGAATCGGTCATAATCCCCTCCACCCCCACTACGACAGTAAATCCAGAATTCCCAAGGTTCGTTCCACAACTAGACTAAAATTGGGATCGAACCAAATCCGAATCACAAAAATCGGTTGAGGATTGTAACCTGGGTGGCGTCAACAAGATTTGTCGAAAAAAAAACCGTCGTTTTTTCGGATGTAGCCCCTCCTTTCCCCCTCTTCCATCATGGAATTCAAAATTTCCGAGGTCTTTTGCGCAACTAGACTGAAATTGGGATCGATCAAAGAAAGAATCTCAAAAATCGGTTGAGAATTGTGGCCTGGGCAACGTCGACAAAATTTGTCACACACACACACACACACACACTCATAGTTTTACAAATCTCCCCTTAAAGGTGAAGGGGCACAAGATTAAATTTCACTTGTTGCAGATCATTTCTATCATATTTACTTTTCTTAGCCCACCAAGTCTGCTCCGTGTCCATGATGCCATTGACAACCAGGACATCCAGGATTATGGCAGATCCATCTGGCTTGATGGCAACGATATCTGGCTCCTGGCCCTGGTCACTTTCGACATCCCAACCGCTGGATGACAAAGCGCCTTTGTCAACCGCATCATGAGGTAGAATGCGGCCACCGTGGGTAGGAGGACACTGTTGAAGAGATTCTCATTCATACCACGACAGGCACAGCAATGGGCTATCCCACGACTACTCCTTGAACACCTCACTGAGGTGGCTAAAGAGGCATGAGAGTGGCAGTAACCGCAGGTCCCAATGCCCTCTGAAGCCCATTCCACCTTCTGGGAAGAAATGGGGGATTCAGAGCACTGCGGGAGTTCTTTACCATCTAATGTTTCATACAGAGCAGCAGCGAACTCAGCAGATGAGCTGGGTTTGGGAGTAGTTGGTGTTGCTCGGTCACACCATAACAACTGCTGCCTGAAGAAGTCAAGGTCAGCAGCAGTACAGGCGACCGCCCAACTCGAGCCCCTAAGGCTGTCCGTCCAGTCGCCTAGTTCGCTCCCTTCGCCTCTTCGCGCGAACTGACCCCGTCCATTTGAGGCGAATCAACAGCGCGAATTCAATCCACTTCGAACGTTTTCCACTAATTTTCTTTCTATCGTAGGTAATTAGTAGTTTGAAATGTTATCAAGAATGTAGCCGTCATGTACAGTTTATCGTAATTTTACCATACGCGGTTCATGTGATCCACTATGGACAAAATTTATGTCTTTGGGCCAATAAATGTTTTATTATTATTATCATTATTATTATTGGACTCTCCAGTTCTAAGCAGAAGACGTGCGGCTCGACGGGATATTATCAGGGAAGAGTGGGTGAGCAATGTTTTCCTACATTAGCCACAGCTTGGAGAGTGCCGTCATCTGATGGAGGACTTATCTTCAGAGTCATTTTTCAACTATTTCTGGATGAAAAATAGCACCTTTGAATACATTCATTCAAAGGTAGAGGGCCGGATATCTCGGACCTCCAATTGCAGGGAACCTGGCGTCTTCATTTCCGCTCCAATTTCATCCCACAATTTAACTTGAACGTTTCTCAAGTAGTACTGCGGTTACTTTTGATTCCACAGGGGTGGTCGCTCCTGCACTAAAACAATCAATTCGTCGTCGTGACATTAAAACGGTCATAACTCCCTCAATTTATATGCAAATTCAAATCTGATTACACCGTTAGAAAGAGCGTAAAATTTCCTACCCCTCTGAAGAAAACCACATTTTTTTAAATCGGCAAAACGGGTAAAAAATGAACTTGAAAAGGAAAATTGGTCAAATCTTATCTCCACTTTTTTCAAACGCTCATTCATATGTTCCTATAATATGTTCTGTGAATTTTTGACCCTGTGCGCCAAAACCTCAGCTTTTCAACGGTATTGTTAATTTTACTTTTACTTTGGTAATTAAGGAAGACAACTATGTTTTAATGTTGACAAACTTTTTTTCCAATAAATCCCCCCCCCCCCCCACCATGATCTTTTACGAAAATACGAGTTTGGGGTCGGTTTCTACGTATTTCTCTTAGGCTGAATCGAATAATAACACTTGAAGATCTCTCCAGCCCCGTTCTAATCGAGTTTCATACACAGTTTAATACAGAGTTTAATACAGTTTCACCCCTAACTAAAAACACATAAATTTTATCTATCAAATGAACTCAAATTTGTGTGTTAAAATTTAAAACTTGGTTATGAGGGGTTCGGGAAATCTGCGAGTGTTACCATTCGATTCAGAGTTAAAAAATACGTAGAAATCCACCCTAAACTTGTATTTCCGTAGAAGGTAAATTTTCAAGAGAATTAAATTTTTTTTGGATTCATTGAGAAAACAATTTTTTTCGACATGAAAAGTAAGGGTTTTCCCTGATTAGCAAAATATTGGTAAAATTTCACTTGTCGGATTTTAATCTTTGAGCGCTTGAAAAAAATGGAGATCTCCAAGATTCGACAAATTTTCCTTTTCAAGCTCCTTTCTCACCCATTTCGCCCATTGGACGATGCCCATTTTCTTCCATCAGTGAGGTAGAAAATTTCACACTCTTTCCAATGGTGTAATCAGATTTGAATTTCTACGTAAATTGAGGAAGTTATGGTCGTTTTAATGTAGGTAGTCGGCATCCATTTTGCGATGGGAAAGTAAAAATGTACCCACATCCAAGCACTGACAGTCGGTAACAGTCCAACCCCGCATGACACATATGCTATGATGGTCTACTCTAACGTTGCGTTCGAAGGGGCTCACGGCGGTGTTCTAATCGATAGGAAGTGTTCGGATTTGAGAATCTGAGTTTATTCTTTCTTTTTCCCTATAGATATCTAAAAAGAAATATTTAGTCGTGTTAGGTGGATTAACAGTCTTGATCAGCAGTCTTGTTCGAGCTGGCAAGCTGTGTACATCGCTACGTCTAGCCGAGTAAGTAAACAAATCGTTCTCGTGATAAGTTGTTCTAATCTTCCGAAAGTTCAGATTTATATCTCCTCCTGATACACAAATAAGTATTTTATATTTGATTTCTATTAAACAACATGTCACCATCGGACCCCGGAGGGGGTAAGATGGAAATATCAACTGACAAAATCAACCAGCACAATGTTTTGAAGCTAAAATACCTTCGATCATTCAAGGGTCCTTACACAGTCATTGTAGTGAGAGATGGTACGGAACAAAACGTTAAACCTCTACATGAACTGATAGAGGGTAAACTAATCCGTGACAACAATATCAAGGAAATTGCTTCTATAAAACGGGCAGTCTACGGTAAAATCAGGGTAGATTTTCTATCACCACATTCCGGAAATGGCTTTGAAAAGCATCCATTTCTAGCTCAGCATAAACTCACTGCTTACATTCCCCAAAACTGCACCCAGAGAACAGGCATCGTACGGAACATTCTACCTTACATGACAGAGGAAGAGATATGTTTCACATTACTGCACGCCATATTGAGACCGACGGCTCTACTAGGAACTCTATTGTTGTGAATGTTTTGCTCCGTTTGCGCTCGGGCTAAGACTTCAGGGAAGCTCCTGTTTTTGGTTTACTATTTCCAATAATAAGCCTATGTGATCGCAAAAAATTTTTATAACCCCCCCTCAAACTTTGTCACTTTACGTTTCAAGGTGCGTAGAATCCAAATTTGCAATGTCCGTCCGCCGTCCACCGTTCGCCGTCCGGGCCATAAAAGGCCTAAGAATTGACTTAAAAAACCCGTTCTTTCGCACATAAACTCTATTTGGGGTCTAGTTGGTCCTAACGTTTAACCATCCCGATCGCTTTACTCGCATAGATGCTATGGGCCAAAAACGGGCGAAAAAGTGTCTTTTTCTAGGGTTAGAGTGTGAGACTTACGCACGCACGCACACATGGCAGGGGGTCAGGGGGGTGGAGTGAGAGGAGGCGCCGCGGCACCATGAGGTGGGTACAGCGTTCCTTCGAGGCATGAATATATGTTTTTTTCTAGGTCATATTTGTGTGTTAATACCAATGCTTTTCCTACGCATATATAATAACATATCCTCTCGACTTTTCGTACGTACTTAGATAATGATATTATTAAGGCAATAACTATTTGAATAGATAGGAGCTCAAATCGAGAAATAAAAACATGCGTATATAATTATAGAAGTATAGGTTGTGGCAACTCGAAATAGGACACGCCGAGGAGTCTGGACGGGCCTTATGACGTACGCAAGCCAACTAAAACTACGATCATACTCAATTGAAAAAAATAAATAAATAAAATAAAATAAATAAATAAATAAATAAACCTTTGTGAAATAATTTGCAGCGTTTTTAGCTTTCTTACAACCGAAGGTAGGGAAGCTCTGTGTTCGTGATTGAAGTCAAAAAATTTTCGTCCTCAACAATCGAAATTTCTACTTGATTTTGGTTTATTATTTCCAATAATAAGCCTATGTGATCGTATAGCAAAAAATTTCTATACCCCCCCCCCCCCCCCCACCTCAAATTTTGTCATTTTACGTTTCAAAGTGCGTAGATTCCAAATTTGTAATGTCCGTCTGCCGTCCGGGCCATAAATGGCCTTAGAATTGACTTAAAAAATCCTTTCTTTCGCACATAGACTCCACTTGGGGGCTAGTTGGTCCTAACCTCTCGCTAGCTCGATCCCTCCACACCCATGGGTGCTATGAGCCAAAAAACGGTGAAAAAGTGCCTTTTTCAAGGCTTTGAGTGTTAGACTGACGTACGCGCGCACGCCTGGCACGCTTAGTGGAATGTTGCACGACCACAACTGCACGACCTAATAATTATTATTATCATGTTAGGACAAAATTCACTCATCTCAAAATTCACAACTTTCAAATGAATGTTGATGGAAAAATATGAGTGATATGATGGTGTTTTAAGCGTAATGGGGCGGTGAACCTCCGGTTGTGAGGTGACCAGACCTAGGGAGTACCTAAAGGGTGGCGAGGAAAACTTCCTACGTATTGCTTTCGAATTTCATGTTCCTTCGAGGCATGAATATACGTTTTTCTCTAGGTCATATTTGTGTGTTAATACCAATGCTTTGCCTACGCATATTTAATAACAAATCATCTCGACTTTTCGTACGTACTTAGATAATGATATTATTAAGGCAATAACTATTTGAATAGATAGGAGCTCAAATCAAGAAATATAAACATCTTTGTCACACCCAAAACTATACCAAGGTTCAGTCCGATTCCAATGACATTTTTAGGAATTGTACGGGTTAGCTCCGAGACGGTCCCCTATAATTTTCAATGCCGTCGAATCAATAGTATCTTGTGCGCATGCGCAAACATGAATGTCTAATAACGTCGATTTCTCATCATCTGTTAGAACAATTTCGTTCAAACTTGGTAGGTAATTCGGTATTTGACCTAGAAAGATGCTCTATAAATTATTTGGCGATTGGTAGAGTAATAACCATCGT